>JAWLRI010000974.1:1179803-1271962 GCA_034781795.1 Crypturellus tataupa
CTGGGCAGCCTGTTCCAGGGCTCTGTCACCCTCCCAGGAAAGAAGTTCTTCCTCACATGGAGGTGGAACTTCCTGTGTCTCCAAGCTTGTACCCATTACCCCTTGTCCTGTCACTGGCCACCACTGAGAAGAGTTTGACCTCATCCTCCGTTCATTCTCCTCTAAAGTACTTATACATTATTATTAAGGTACTTATACCTTACTTTGCTTGCTGAATTAAACAAGCTTAAAATATTTTATTAAAGGTAAAGATCTGAAATGAAAATGCACCTTACCATCATCATCAGCATTTTTTACTGTTTTCATATGAAATAGAGCAGTATGTATAGAAAAATGTAGTAGAAATGTAATAAAATACTTAAATTCATACTTTTTCAGATTTTTTTTTAAGTCCGACCCGCAGGTTGATCCTACAATTTTAATGGTATAAACTACTTCTCATATCACAGAATGTGCAGGTTTTGTTTTGCAGTAAGTAAGGTTTAAAGATAAGAGATACTGTTTCACTAGGACAAGATTTTATGATCACAGGTGCTTTACTGATTCTGCTGATACGCTGGGGAATCGAAATTAACACCAAGGTGCATACATCAGAGAGATGAAGCAAGGAAGATTTGCATAAACTTTGGAGATTGCTTTTGCATTTTTTTTTAATATTCACAAATTTCAAGGAGAATAACATTGGTTTAGGGTGTCACCATGATGTCACTGAAACCTTTTTAATTATGCTTTCAATTGTCTTCTTTTTTATTAGTCTTGGAATTTTACCCCCACAAAAAGAAGAAATGGAGATTAAACTAAGCATGAGTGAAGCATCCATGGAATTAACTTTGCAAGAACCTTTACTGATTAGTGATCATAACAGATAAATGAGCCTTATCCCTACATTGAAAATCATATGTTTAAAGCCTTTGATCCAGAAAACCAAATGGTTAAATCAATACGAAATATGGTATGAATAACCTCTATTTACCGAGGCTCCCCCACCTCTCAGTTCCTTCCCACAGTCCCACCAAGCACCTCTCCCACCCGGAATGCCCCCCATGGATGCACTACGCCTCCTCTCCCCGCGGCCCCCTCAGCGTGCCTGCCTGCAGCACGTCTCCTACCTCTGCTTCCTTCCGCAGGCTGGAATGCTAAACCAAGCTGGGAACTTTGGGAAAAAAAAGCATGTGCAAATACATTCGCAGCCTGAATTACAGCTACATGCAGCAGGAAGGGAGAAGTGAGCAAGTCACTGCAGTCTCACTCTTCCGGGACAAAGGGATCAGGAAAAGATTTCTTTGGCTTGGCAACATCAAGACTAAAAGCAGTTCCTTGTGTACAAACTTCAAACTTTGTTGTTGTTGTATCAGGTTTATTAACTTTCATTTTGCACCTTTGTATAGCCAGAGAAGAAGGGCTTCCTTCCTTCCTTCCAATGGGAGTCTTCTCGTGCTTTCCCTCTGCCTTTTCCATGCCATTACTCAAACAAACCTCCCACGGAGCTCAAACACACTTTTTTTTTTTTTTTTTTTTTTTTTTTCTTTTCTTAAGAATGGCTTCAGGATGAAACCAACACCTTAGTCTCTAGTCCATGTCTTCCCTGCTTTTTTGAATGAGGGATTCCCACTGTCACTCTTAATACCTAAAGCCATCAGGAGAAAATGGAAAAGAGCTCAAACCCTGACAGAAATACTTTGTTTAGCAGGACTCAGGACAACAGGTAAGTGAACAGATGTTGAATGAGAGATTTCAATGATACAAGAGGACAAATTAGGCAGGCCAATTTTCAGAATATCAGTAATGAAAAGCAAAGGGAGAAGAGAGTTCAGTTAAAAATACATTAAGCATCTTTGAAACTTCTTAGAAATAAAAGGGTATTGTTCTGAAATAACAAAGAACATCTAACATATCTGAAAAATTTATCTTTTAGGAGGAAAGTCATTTTTTCATGCCTTGAAATAGGCTTATAATTAGAAGCTGGCTAGTTGCTATGGAACTACTGCCAATTCACAAATAAATACACACTCGTCATACCAACTATACAGTCCCTCTCTCTCCCCACATTGTAAACTAGATTGCTAAACATTAATTTACAATATTTATACTACTTTATAATCACAATGTTTGTGACCTCCATTTTCTTTCTGACTTCTTCACATATGGTAGGTACACTGGGAAGCTGGAAGTTTGTAAAATTAGACATGCATAACTTCCTTCCGTATCTGGACATCTGTAACGTTGCTGTTCTGATTTCAAATACTAGATACTAACATAATGCTCATGACCGCGAGAGACTAACAGCACAAACAGTTTCCCTACTCCACTCTGGGAAGGCAATGCATCTGTGAACACTACTCTCATAGGTTATTCTAGTGCTAAAACTCTCTGGAGCAAATACTGTTGGTCTTGCTATGCTGTGTGTTGTCTTGCGATTTTGGCATATCTGCAAACATTCTCCAAGGCGCGGAATGGGGAACATCACTTGAGTGACCTTGAAATGAAAGCCAGCTTGGATCCTCAAAATAAACAAATGAACATAATGCGCGATGACCAAGTTGCTGTTTGCTACAGTACTAGCCTCTTGCTAGCACAGGCTCCAGTTTTACAGGTCCTCTGGATGCGCCTAGCTAAACAAGTGCTAAGGAGTCTTCCTGCCCGTTTTAGGGTAAGTGCATGCACAGTGTTACCAGGATTAAAGGTCCAGGTTCACTTTGCCTGTGAGGCACGTAACAGAGACAGCCTGCTTTTGCCCAGGGAAGTCCCTGGAGAAATATCTCAGCAAAGCAAAAATTCAGGGAGGAGATGCAGGCTCCTCCTCTGGGCTGTGTCTCTCTTGTAGGGTGAGTATATTCTTCATCTCAGTGCCGAGCACCAAAGCAAGGACAGCCAAACCTGGGCCAAACACTCTCATGCAGCTTTTAGTTCCCCACTCACTTTTGTAGCTCTTGTCCCAAGTCCACGTGGAACAAGTTAAAACATATATTTTAATTAGGCAACTTAGCACATTACTGGTTCCTCCGTTGTGCACGTTTACACACAACTTGTTTCTTCCCACCTCAGCAGCCCTGCTTTATCACCTGCCCACTCTGGATGTGCACGCAGTGGCCATGACTAGGCTGGATGCAGCTGTGAGGGCCCCTCCTCATCCTCACGCATCCATGGGGCACCACACGGAGCAGCACCAGCCTCCTCCCTCCCTCTCTCCTTCCCTCCCGCCCTCTCCCTGCTTCTCTCCTCCCCTCTCCTCCCTGGAGAAAGTGCAGGCGGATTCAGCAGGTGCCTCATTTGCTCCTTTCCCTCTCCGACCCTATAGCACACGTGCGCTCTCCCAGCTGTACAGATCTTCCTTCATTTCTTCTCTTTTTTGGAGAGATGATTTTTCCATTCTTATTTGGCACATCCCACTTACTTTGAGTACAGTGCAGCATAAAGGATAGTCACTGCTAGGCAAAATAGGGAAATATATGGCAAAACACCTGAAAATATTTAAGGGATATCATCTACATACAGGCCAACATTTCTGCACATTTAAAATTTAAATGTTTCAATTCTGCTTGCTGGAGCAGGCTGACAACTCCCTAACCTTGCCAGCGGCCTTAGAGCACTCCGCAGCTTTCCCGCACAGTATTATTTTAAACATAGCAACCCGTTTCTGTTACTCCAAACTAATTATCATGAAACTTGATTATTCTTTCACTTGCCAGCACTACTTTTCTTGTAACATGGTCAATAATGTTGTGCGTGTGCTTGTGAATATTTATGTCGTTTTGCTTGATTTTGCTCTTTAAACTGAGCTTGAGCCAAATGAAATAAGAGTAAAAACATCAAGGCTTCAAGGTAAGGTTTCAGAAACCACACTGCTCTCCTGCTGTTTATACATGTGTGAATTACAGTACATCAAGAAATCAATATTCCCTAGATGGTGCTTGTGCCTGGCACTTCATGGTGAACAAACATTAGATAAGACAATATAAATGGTACAATCCCTATTGATTCCTCCTCACTGCGCAGAATGTGAAAGCTGCAGCCACAGTTAACACTTACTGACAGACTCATCTAAAGTTTCGGGGCTATTTTATATTTTTATAGTTGTCCATGCTCAATTGATTCCATTAGGTTGCTAGACACATTTCAAGCCACCTAGATAAAAAAAAGAAAAAAAATGCAGTGCCTGGAATGATCTGCTGTTACTTTGTGCCTAGCAGGATAAGAAGGTTAAAGGGCTAAATTGTGTCTGGTTGTTGGAAGAAGTCCTATTTTATTTGATAAAATTTGTTATTTTTTTAGTGAATGGATACTGTGAGTGATGGATAGAAGCATTTAACTAAGTAAATAAATGAACAAATACTACAGACTAGAAATGGATACTGGGAAACTGTACTGGGAGTTCCAAATATTATTAACCCCTCTTCCCTCCTTCCCCTCCCCCTCCAGGATATAGGATTTAAATGGCTTTTTCTAGTAATTTATATATTTTTTGTTTCCAAAAAGATGAATATTTCATACAATTCTGGAAGAAGAGGTGCTAGGATTGTATAAGAATTTCTAAATATCAGGATATGTGATTTCATAGATTTAGCAGTTTGAAAAATATTTTTTCTTTTTGTATCTGAAGAGACTCAATAGTTCTATTAGCAAAATATCAGAATAACTATTTCACTTTTCTCTAGGAAAATTTAAATAGTATGTTTACATTCAGGTGGAAAAGACTACAGACGTTAATTCCCTGAAATAAAAGGTAGATTTGACTATGGAATACAAAATGTCTTAAAGAAACATCGTTTTTTCTATCTTTCGGGCAATAAGAGACTATATAAGATAGAAATTTGGAAATTAAAAAATGTTATAAAAATGAAGGAGGCAAAACTTTAGGAACATATCAATACCAGTATTAAGGTTTCCTCTAGAGAAAACACTGTCAGCTCTGCTGTAAAAGAGAAGCTTACAAAGTGCTGAATATTCTGATCCTGAAGCAGCAAACTCTGAAGCACATGCTTAGCTTTGAGTGTGTTGTGGTCCTATTGATTTCAGCAGCAGTGAGCTTTGCAGGATTGAGAGCAGCATAATCAGCATCTTCCTAGAGTGGGTACTCCTTTCCTCAGTATATTTCAGAAAAAGAAAAAAAAAAAAAAAAACAAAGCAAACTTGTATACTTTGAGAAATCAGGTTGGGATTACATTTTTCAGCTTTTATAGAGATTTCTATAGTAAAAAATAGCAGTGTGAATGTATTTGAAAAGCATAGGAATAATTTAGTGATCAGTAAAGTGAATAGTAAAGTTACAAGAAGTTGCTTGCATCTTATTCTTTAAGAAGAGCATGAGAAATATGTAATTCACTTTTGCATTCCACATTTGTGTTTGAGCCTACAGATTTTTTATAAAATTCTGTCTTTAGCCAAAAAAGTATTACAAATCACTTGAGATAATGAGAACGTCTCCAGTTAAACATAAAACCTGAAACTGGTTCTCCTCTGAAAATCTTTTTATTTTCCATATAAAATTATTACACATAATTAAAGGTGAGTTAAGACTTTGGTGAAAATCTAAAGAGCATCGGAAAATCTGAGCACTGCTCAGCTTTTCAATTGCTTTTCTACTTCTCAGTTCTTTTAAATGGTTTTCTATGGCAGGAACATTTTTCTTAATTAGTCACAGCTAATTAGTGTTCTGGCATAGACAAGTAATCAGAAATGTCAGAGCTGCAAGGCTACATCTCCCTAATCCTTTGATAATAATTTAGCCTCCTGGGAGGGCCTCAAGCTGCGGTAAGTAGTGGCTGACAATAAGGCAAAATTAGGTGGGCAGCAGACCATTAGGATAGAAAAATAAAAAGCACTACCAAATCCTGCTGAGCACCATCAGGCAACTAACTACACTGCCAGATGAGGTGCCTGTTTAAGCCTGTGTTGTTAATTAGCTGATTCTACCAGACCTGCCACATATGTCCAGGTGCATCATGCAAAGATGTGTGTTTCTGGGTTTGCGCCAAAGGACAATTTTGCACTGTGATCAAATTTCAAGAATCTGAGAAAGAAGCCCACATATTTCTTGAAGATTATTCTGAGTTATCAACAAAATAAGAAGATCAACAAGCAACAATCCATTTTTTTTTGTTGAGTCGCTTTTAAGTAATTAGGCACGGTCCTCTCATGTTTCTGAGTTTAATACAAACACAGCTTTTGAATCAAATGTGGCTTTTAACCAATTTTACCCAGCCTGAACTTGCTTAAGTTGCCTTGGCATAAAGCGAGGATCAAAAAGCAGACTTTCTGTCAAATCACACACTTGCAAGTGATTACCTAACAATGAAAGTGAAGATTACTTATAAAAAGAACACAACAGACAACAATTTAGGAATGAGAAAAATTGTGAATCACGATTGAAGTTTTTTAGTAAAACACTGTTAAATGCTAAACACTAAAATAATGTTGATTTTGAGTTATACATAAACAGCACAGATAGCTGGCACTACAGAAAAATCATATTTAAGGTATCTGTTGCTTTAGTTGTGTAACATTATATGAAAATTAACTTATTTGCCAAGGAGAACCACTTACACATTGTTAACATAATTTTTGTAAATTGGGTGAGAAATCCTATATAAATGAATGTGGCTCACTGCAGCATTTGCAAATAAAAAAGTATTATTAGACATGATGACAAGCAAACAGAAATTAATCAAAATACTTCATATTAAGCATGTAATGAAGTACATGACATAGCAATCTTTGGAGAGTAATTAATAACTTGAATTAAAAGCAATTAAAAACTCAAATGTATCACTGACCTTACATCATCCACCTCTTTGTACTAATGGAAGAAGATAATAATGGTTGTGATATGGGAACATTATCAGCATTTAATTCACACTAGAGACAAAATGCAAGCTTTTTTTTTTTGTCAGAAAACAGAGTTACTGGCCTGTATCTGAACTTATGAAATATAAAAGCCAAAAGTAACCATTGAATTCTGGAGTGTTTCAATATTTATACTGCTCGTAAAAAATGCTCAGTCTTTCTGTAATGGGAAGAAAGTTGTACGAGTGCCTTACCATTCATACACACGAGACTGTTGATGCTTTACTGTGACTGACATCACAGCCCCAAGGACACCTACATGTATGAACCACCCCTGCAAATTTAACTGGTCAAGTCATGCAACGCAAGCGCACACAGAAAATATGGGGGATTGGGATCAAAGCCAACATCTAACAGGTGACACCTTGTACAGGAGGAGGAGGTGACCCGTTTGCCAACACTGACCTTTTCAGGATGCATATTCTCGGTGAATTAGAGATTTGTGCACAGTTTTTCTAGAAATTAAAGCTTTACAGTAAGTTGGAAGAAATCTAAGTTATCTCAGTGGTTAGACATTGCTGAATTCAAAGCATTCTCCTAAACAATTCTTTTTTACAGTGGTAATCAAATACCTGCATCAAAAGAGCTCATTTATATTTAGTGTTATTAAAATTAGATTTGTATCTCTGTTTACACCCTTTTCACAGCAGACCTGACCCAAATAAAACCTATATGCTAATGCTCTTTGTGATGAGTCAAGTGATTTTTTTTTATTTTTTCCTGTGTTCAGACAACTATATCTGTACTTTGGATGCAATTAACAATTACAAGAAAGAGTAAAACTATCACAGTGGCTCTTAAAAAGCTTACATTACTACAAAAGTTAAGAATTGGATCAATCCATGAGTTTTACACAAATAGACATATTTTGGGGGGGGCTTGTTAGAAAAATCAAATTTTGTTTTGAAGTAGACAGCTTTTAATTTATATGCAATTTTATATTTATATTTAAATATATTTAAACAAATGCCATTTCAAATGTTTATTATACCTTAAAAATTCAGACAGAAATATAAATCTAAGTCCATCCAGTGATGATATCCTGAAATGGTTACAGACACCACAGCGCTTTTATTGAATTCAATGGTAAACCTCCATTGATTTTGATAGTATACAATTAGACTCTATGGATTTTTTATTTTCATTTGTAAATCTGTCACCAGATACATAACGCTATTCTTCAGTTCTTCAACATCATTCATCAAGCAGGTTCTTTTTATAAATAAGATGGGTTTCACTCTTTTTAGTGATATTTTAGGCTTATTCCAGGTTTGTGTAGTTCCGCTTAGATATTTCACTTTCCACTTCACCAGGTGCCACTCCTACAGTCTCCTCTAAAGAGAAGCATTTTTCAAAGTACAGTTTTGTTCCTAAAATGGCTTATGGTGCATTTTTTTTTTTTAAATAATTTCTTGGTATAAATACATTTAAAATAAAACTTCGGTATGTGATGTTTTGAATCATGATTAAAAATTTTTATCGTTAAACAAACACAAGTGTGCCTATCTCATCATTTACTTTTTACACACTGTGTCTGCTTGAGTCATTGTAGCATTAATGCCAGACAGAGTTTGCTTTATTTGGAGCTGTCAGACAGAAGCTTGTCCCACTGTAACTTCGTTGTTTTAGATTACTTAGTGGAATATGGAATCTGAAAGGATCACATACATGGATTATGGAATTAGGCATTTGGGAACTGTGGGTGTGAGGCTGACATTTAACCTGGAGTCACTACAGCCTTTCTACACGTACCACACACCAGGGTACCTTTCCAATGCTCTTTAACATCTGCAGCGCAAAAAACAAAAGCCTTGGCTATAATTCAGTACAGAATGAAAGCAGGAGAGATGAAAAGAGCATAAACATCCTGAGTTCCCACAACGGCTAGGAATTTGGTAAGCAAAGTTCCCATTTGATCCACACCATAAAGGAAGGCAAAAAATCCTAAGCGTCTTTCTCAAACTGACCAAGGGAAAAACGCTCTATGACTCAAAATCTTTAATCGATTAAGTCTGAGGGCAAGAACCAGGCATACCAGCTAGACACCTGGGAGAGACTGATTCTACGAGGCACACCAGCCCGTGCTGTCCTGCCTCTCCAGAGAAGCTCAAGACTGAAATGCATTCAAACGCCAAGGCATTCAGAGGAACAAAAAGGAAAAACATGACCACCTTGTTCTGCTGCAAGATCAGTAGCACAGGATTTAAGTAGTTTAAAATGATGCAAAAAAACCCACTCAGGAGTCCTGTGCATTTTCAAAGCCCTGTGGAGATTTAGTATATCTCACACATAAGGATTCATATTCTATTTTTTTTTTGTCTAACATGGCACTGCCTTTTCCAGGCTTATGAAGCACGACCATATGGATTTTTTTTCTTTTTTTAAACTTTCACTCTAATTTTAGAAGACTTTTTCAGAACATCTCAGGTAGTTAGAAAGTTTCCAACTTTCAGCCTTAATGTATTTGTGCCCCATTTTCAGTGTTTTCTGCTTATAGCAATACTATTATTTAAATAATCTTCTTTGCTATGTACCTTGCTTCATATGATAGATACTACATGTTCTTCAACACCGTAGCAGCTATTTGTACATAGCAAGCTTTAATCATATCAGTAAAGTCTATACACAACTAGTTTGCAAGGAGACATTTTAAGGAGAAAACTGCAGCAGTTGCAGCTCTAGCCAGTCAAAAGGTCTAAAGTATATTTACATAATACTTAAACCTTTATTTTCTATTCTATAGCCCGATAGAATTTGATTTATGAACAGTACATAGTTTTTGTTAAATTACTACTTTAAAAGTGCCTCCCAAAAATCCCGAGTGAAACCTTGCTCAGTTCACTGATGTTGAGGTGAGGTAATCTCAGGAAAGGTGGATTCACACAGCGAGATTCCTTTGCTTTCAATTTCTGAGCACCATCAGTTAACATAGTTGTTAATGTGTTTGCCTGATTCCGCTTAACTCTTTTTATCTCCTAATATGATCTTATGTAGAAATGAGATACCACATGTAGAAAGAAACAAACAAAAAAAACCCTCAAAATATATTTACAGAATATTTATGCTCCAGATACCGTGTATATCTTTTTTATTCCCTTAAACCACAACAGCATACTGCTGAATAAAAGGGGACGGCAATTTGTTCCCTTTTTTTGTGTACATCATAGCTTGCAGCTACACAGCTAAGCTTTCTGGATGGTCAAAATTCAACCTGGAAGATGCCCTTAACCCGTGCTACACCCACGGCTTTGGCTAGGCTTTGGCTAGGATTAGTGGCAGGTGGCCTAACCAAAACCATGCTAATTGCCTAACAGTGATTTCTTGCTAGTCCTCAGGACTGCGCCCTGGCCCTCTTCAGTTTGCTACTGTGGACATAGCCCAAGGTTTAGTTCAATTCCACTACATCAACAAAGTCAATATGATCTCTCCAGTGAGAGTTAGGCTTGGCCCTAGGCACATCATTTTATTAACATTCAGAAAATTACAACGTAAGCAAAAATAACCCCAAAGAAAAACAAAAAATGGAAACTTGAAAATGAAACATATGCTTGCAGACTCAGTGCAAAAGCAAACTGAAGCAGAAGTTGCTAATATGGTTTTACTACTTTGTGAAGGTGCCAGCTGGATAGATGATAATTTTTCTACCCCTGCAGGGCATCAAAGCTTTTATAAAATCATTCCTTTCACACATATTAGCACTTAGCTTATTAAAACAGATGATACTTTTTTTTTTTTTTTTTTTTGTAAAGCTGCCTGGGAGTGTCTTGAAACACAAAATCTGAGAGATAAATCTCATTTTGACCACCCAGTCTAACAAACAACAAACACTGACATGACATACCATGGCTGAGAGTCTATGTTATGGGACCTTCTGTGACTGCCACAACTGTAGTGTCACAGTAAAGGCTGTGAATTGCTGTTATGAAAACATTTGCTGTAACTTGCATAATTAAATGAAACTGCCAGAAAAGCTTTCTAAAATGCTTAGGAGATGGCACACAAATAAATACATTTCAAAGTGTGTATTATGATCCAGAATTGGTATCATAATGAATTTTATTGCACAGTATCAGAGGCCTTGTTTTTCCCCTGTTCAAATTCCTACATAATTATGTTACTGATGTCACCATAAATTGATCCAAGCTTGTAATCAAATAAATTGTATTTTACCATTAATATTCATAATTTACAGGTGTAGTGGTTTAATTTTGTAAAAAAGACATGATCTCACCCTCTAAAAGTTTCTTCTTTGTGCAACTCAGGGACATACTAGACAAAAATAAGTGATCGGAACTTGAATGAGCAGAATGATGCTCAAGAGTACAGCTAGAGTTCATAGAGAGCCCTGTGAGGAGAACATTTGGTAGAGTAGGTGACCATTTCTAATAAATGAGGAAGGATCAAGCAAAAGGATCTTTGGAAAGAGACAATGGAAGCCGGTACAGGAACTGAGGAGGACACAAGCTTGCAATGTGCAGGCTTTGAGAAGGATTATGCTGAACTTGCACAAAGAAAACCAAAAATATGGATATCTACAGTCCAATAAGTGTTTGTCCAACTTAAAGATCTTAGATGTCTCACACCAAAAATGTGATAAAATTTAATTCTAAAAGTAAGTGGTAAGTGGTAGTACCAGCCTGAGATGCAGTTGTCTTAATTGGCCTTCTTTCTTTAAGGAACAATATGTACAAGTTCTTTATTTAAAGAAATGAACTATACAGTCATATCAATCCAATTCTGTTCACTAATAGATTCAAAATCAAAAGATGGAATTAAATTGGAACTCACAGTGGATAAATGCCTATTCCAAACAGTACTCTTCTAACACTTCTTTTTTGTCCTCCTAGAACTTAAAATTTCCACGCAGAAATATTTAAAGAAAGTCCACCCTTGATAGCTGAAGAAAATAAATGAAAACCAAAGAGAAACAACTAGCATGCGGTCTGCTTGCTGAATTTAATCAAAATGTAGCTTATCCATCCCAGTGTAGTGATACTAGCAAGTATTGTAATAGTCACTTACGTCAAATAGCTTCTCTATATACATTTCCTCATTGACCTTTTCTCGAAGAATATCCTGGTTTTGTCGGACAAACATAATGTAGGTATCTGCTAGGTCCATGCCTGGTTTCTGTGGAGACAAGGGAGAGAATAGGGGGAAGAGAAAGGCTACACAACAATTGAGACTTACAGAAAGTTATTTTTAATCATAAATAAGACTGAGGTTATGTTAGAGTTCTCAGTATGTATAAATGTGTATGTATAAATATTCATGTTTACTAAATCTACTGTAAACCCTAGATTGGCTACCAGGTTTAGGAAGGTTCACTGTTACTAAAGTTCTCATAATTTATAAACAGTGAAATGCTGCCATAGACTGAAACCTTGGATTTGGTTTGGATTTGGATCCATGACAGAACTGGATTTTCCTCATTTTGTTCCTAGTAAGGTTCTCAGATTCTCCTTCAAGGTCTAGATCCTGACATCACATTCAGAAAATGGTTAAAAATGTGCTCCTTTCAGCCAGCAAGGTCCCCTTTTATAGAAGTATATGAAAAGTTTGTCAGGTAAAGCAGGTTACTTCTAACATGGGCCAAGAATGAACATAAGCACTTTGGGAAGTCTTCTGTAAACGCTCTATGCATGAGCTGTTTTGTAAAAGGTACCTTTCACCTGAAATAATATTTGTATTCCTAGCAATTTCTTTTTATCACGTATGTAATGTACTGAAGTGTATATCATCAGAGTCGAGTGCAGTAGACAGGTGCAAAATATCCAAACTGTTACATGTCCAAAACCCTGCCATGACAACCATGGGATGAAATATTTGAGAATATTCTCATTTTAAAACTGCAGTAAATGAAACCACCCGGATCAAGAACTTATCTCTTTTCTGGAGAAAGAACACATTTAGGAAGATGATCCAGAATAAGAATATTTACTTTTTCATTTAAACATTAACATGAATTCAGTTTCTTAAATATAGCAGTTAAAGTAGGGATGAGGACCTGGTTTAATATTCCTGGCCTCTCCAAAACTTGATGTTATACGATGTGTCCTGCACATTTAGATTAGTCATTCTAAAGACAAAGAAGGATCATTTTAAAAACTCACCACTTACATACAGCTGCTTATATGAAACTTTTAAGAGGAAAGCAGGACTATCTACATTTACACCTGAGTTAACACAGACAGATCCCAAGAGAGAAATAAAAATGTAAAAAATAGATAAAATAGTTGTAAAACATGATTCACAGAAATCAACAGATTTCAGTCAAAAAATGTGCCTTTTCAAAAAAATTTTATATTTGGAAATTAAACTAACTCACAATGTGAAGTAGATTTCAGCCAAAAGCTTGATATTGTCCTTTATATATATTAATTTGAGGTATTTTTCAAAAATGCAACCAGTCAGAGATGAAAGTTTATGGAATTGCTAAAGCGTCATACGTGATTTATAGGACCAGGACTTGTTCTTACTTGGACGCATAATGGGAAAATAATTATAAACCTTGGGGTGAGGCCACGGAAGGAGATACTCTAACAAAAGTAAATTATAATTTTTAGAAGTAAATATTCAAATGTATAGATATTTCTTCCACTGAATGCTGAAACCTAATGGTTCTCTGAGCCATGCACATTTTTCTTTTACTAAGTTCAATAAAGAAATGTTTGTCTTGCAGGCAGTCAAAGCTAGAAAATAACATTTCCCATCAGCATCAACTCTCCTCTCATCTTGGAGGTGTTTACCTAGTTTTGAAGCTGTGACATATGGGAATTTCACACCTAGTGAATATATTTTCATGTAGCTTGTGGCATAAGAGTGTAATCATTAAAAGAATATACACAAGTATATAACTGCAACAGCTGGTGACATTTACCAATTAGAATTACAGTTCTTTAAAACACTTCATTCTTCTTTAATGTGTGCAGGATAATTATCTTTGAAATTGCTGTTGAAAAATTAATTTTCCTTTTAAACAGTTTCTGCTTACAGGACTAATGTGCCTGGATAAGGAAGATTATCAATATTCCTAGAGGATAGAACTTTGTTTTAAAACTTCATGAAAATAATTGCAAGCTAACTATCTTTTCATATTGTGGGGAAAACACATATTAAACACTAAAAAGACATAATAAATACTCCATTATCTCTCCATGGTGGATTCACTAGATTTGTTTCCTCTAAACATACAAAAGATGAAAATAAAGCTATTAGAAGCACTAAAATAGGAACAGTACTGTATATTACATTTTTTTTCTTCATAGACATATATATTAGATGTGTACCTCTGATTAGATGTCCCAAATATTGTTCTGCTATTTTGAATTATTAACCATAAGAGGAAAAAAAAGGTTAATGTAGAGTTTTAAATTCTTTCAACAAAAAGAGAGAGAAGAAATAAAAAAAGCAGTTGAGTTCCCTTAAAAGACAAGTAGACAGAAGCTCAGCTATATTTAAAGTATTTGTCACACTAATAGTCATAGACATTTCATTAGTAATAATGTGGGCAGACTGTGAGCAACTTTTATACCCCAACTCCACTTTTATACCCCAAATTTAAAATTATCTTCCTTTGATACTCTGGTAGAATATCTGTTGTAGTCATAAGAAAGTATTGGCACATTCCTGAGAGAAGATTTTAATCTGATGTATTTATTTCAATTAATTTAAAAAAGATATTCAGCCCGAAAAGCTTCCCAAGTAGAAAAAAAAATTCAATCATATTTTATTATTGATTAAAAGTTATTGCACATTTGTTTTATTCAGAAAAGCAGACAAGATGTTTTGCCTATCTGAAAATGAAAGGGAATCAAACAAAGAGATGAATGGAGAAGCTGGAAACACAAAGACATCAAATAAAATACCAGGAAATGAAGAGCTGTAAATAGGGTTACTTTGTCGCTGGTTACACAAGTAACTGAATACACTAGCAAGTGAATGACTTTAAACAAGGGTGTAGACTTCAGCACATTCTTTTTTAGGGTTAATCACTAGTTAACCTAGCAAGAAGAACATGCTGTTTAGGGGGGGTGGAAAAATCCTTGTTAATTATATACTGCAAGTGCTCTTACTTCCTGCTGTTACACCTAATCCCACAGGTGCAGGTTGTCTCTTTTACTATTAAATGGTGGTTGGTGGATCAAGCTCCAAAGTATTTTTTTTTTTTTTTTTTTTTTTTTTCATAGCAGCAAATTCAGACAAAGAAGAAACAGCTTAACCTTTCACGGAAAAACAGGAAAACACTGTCACGGGG
Source organism: Crypturellus tataupa (assembly GCA_034781795.1). Classification (NCBI taxonomy): domain Eukaryota; kingdom Metazoa; phylum Chordata; class Aves; order Tinamiformes; family Tinamidae; genus Crypturellus; species Crypturellus tataupa. The sequence continues at coordinate 1,194,904 of JAWLRI010000974.1, forward strand.
TGTACTTAACAAGGAGGCAAAATTTAAAATACGCTATTCTAGTTTCAAAAATGCTACAGACGCTACATTATGATTGACTTGATTTGAAAACCCGCGTTGCTCCCACTAGCAGAAGCTGCCCCTGGCACCTTGTCAGGAGCAATGCTGCCTTGTCCGGATTTTCAGACATTCAAACATTTTGCTGCTGAAAGCTCTGCAACAAGTTTAGTACTGCCACTAATATGAGCTCTTCCCTATGGGAGAGATACAGCTAAGTTTCTTCACAGTTTTTTATAGTGTAATAGTTTGTCACAAATCTCAGCAAAAGCCATTTATAGACATTGGAGTTATGTTTATTCTTGCTTTGACATTTGTCACAATGTTTCGTAGCAGCAGAGAGCATTAAAGATACTCACATTCCTGATTACATCAAGATAAAAAGATCTAGTTTTACAGAAATGCTAACTTGTCAAAGCATTTTTTTTAAAGCATTATAACAGATGTTACAGACCAGCTATGCAATAATAACTTTTCTGCATTTTATATGCGCCCTCCTCTCTACCCTGCTGCCCTCCTCTGCATGCAGGAAGGAGATATTCTAACCACAGCACTGGTAAAGCAATGAAATGAAAAGGAGTGATGATGTAGAGGGGGTATTGTGAGAAACATGACAGCTCCTTATTAAATGTCTACTATCAATTAAAACAGGAAATTGGAAAAGTTCATTGGCTGAAATTTATCCTTTATGTACTTTTCATCACTTCGCAATGTTCATCACTTGGGCTTTTAAATTCAAATATCATTATATATATCTGTGATTCTGTGATCATTAAAATATTTTTGGAATAGAAATCACTGGTACTCATACAAGATCTCACTCCCTCACTTAGTACATAAATTAAGCAGAAGAATGCACCATTTGTATAATCAGTTTATTTCCAAGCTATTTTTATATGGTTATAAAAATCCTGTTTTGCTTAAATAATAATAAAAATAATAATAAAAAAATACAACATATTTTCCTTGTTTCTTATATATCATGTAGATTAAGATGCAACCATGGCACAGGTTAAAAGATATATATTAATATATCTTATTAAGAGAGGACTGTCATGTAGAATTTAAGCTGTGACTCTGCAAGCATTTATGCAAATTCTTTTTCATATATGTAGAGTTTCATGGAATCCACAAGGCAACCGAAGTGTACAAGTATTTGCATCATAATCTTAATTTTCTAGCATTAAGGATCTTTAACAAGCTGCAGTTAATGGGTTACAAAACCCATTTTTTTTCTTCTGAAACCATTATGTTCTACTACATTATTTTAACTTTCCAACTGCTTAGTATCATCCTTCCGTTCTCCATTTAAGAGGCTTGCTTTGAAACAGATGAAGCAGTTTTCCTTCTGATTCTGCAAAGGTTTATTTTTTATGGGCTTGGAAACAGGGGGAGGGGACAAGTTTTCCGGTCTGGATATACAAAGGGGGAGGAAGAAGAGAGGTGAAAAACTGAGTAGGAGGATAACTACACTTCTGCGCTATTTATTTTGAAACATGTTTCCAAAAGGATCCTGCTCAAAAGTGAAAGGCACAGTATTGCCACACCTCATTAAGGGCTGAATTCCCATAAACAAAACCAAACAAATAAAAACTTTCACTTCTTAAAACTAGTTAAATGTGGTAATACAAGTGTGAACTCCAGAAGCAGGTATTTGGAAGACCTCAATACGGGCCTGGAAGGAGGCAGAGTTTTCACTCCGGCCTCTAGGCTTTAAGAAAAGGCAACAAAGAATTATAGCACCCTGGGGTACTTGTTGTGAAAGAAGTTTTGACTCACCTAAACTGGTGCATGCATTCACAAACATCAAAACATAGCACTGTCAAATTCCTGAGCATTGAAACATAGCATTGCCAAGGAAACACACTGATGTATTACTTGTAGTTGTATTTTTTATTTTTATTTTCTCCAAACATCTGCTTTCTTTCTTGTGTAATTTCTCTCACTTTACAGAATGGCACAGAAGAAATAACATAATAGTAGGTAGTTATTTTCTTCACCATTTTAGAAAATTGTTAGATATCATTGTCTTTACATTTCTCATACTAGATTATTTTGTACTGTTCCTAATATTTCTATTGGGGTTTCAGCTTAGAAAACTTACATAGAGCCCTACAGCGAGTGCCAGGGAAGATCAATGAAAGTTCCTTGTGCCTGTGCATACACTGTTTGCTGAAGATGCTCCCAAATAATAGAGATTTATTTTGTATGCTTTCCTAAAAGAGGAGTTATAATTCACTGCAAAGATTAACCAACAAAAGGGTATACAGCAATATTGAATACTTTCACAAACAAGTCTGCCCAGAAAAACTTCAAGCTGGAGTCTGCATTTCCCGTCTTGGCTCTGAGAAGTTAAAAAACTCTGTCTGGGGGGCATATATTGTTGTGACTAACTACTTAGTGTCTAAATTGCATATTAATATTAATAGAATTAACCTTTTTCTCAAAATGAGCAACAGCTGACCTAGAATGTCCTTTGTCTTTCTTAATCTGTCATAATTTCCATTTTTATTTACCTTTTCACATTTTTTTAGCCCTTTTCTATCTCATCCTACATCTTAAACATTCTGCTCACTACTGTATTTTCTTTAGACATCTCTTTTGTCTGTTTTGAAAATTATTTTCCTCTTCTTTCCCTACGAAAGAGCATTCTTTTCTTCTTTGCCAAATATTCAGCCTGAGAGTCAAAGATCAAAAACTCTGTTGTACTCGCGCATGTGAAAAGAAAACCCACCAGCTGCTCTCCCTCCCATGCCCCTAACCACCCCCCTCACCCACCAGTAATCAGCAGTCCGTGCCTCACACCCTAGCGACAAGGCTGAAGTGACCCAACAAGACCCTTGAATGAAGGTGGGTGACAGGGACACGATGTGGTCATCTAACAAAACGCACCTATCCTCACCTATCTGAAGCTATATTCCATTAAAGGGCTGCATATTGGGGTCCACGCAAACCATCTAAACGCAAACACACAAACAGATTTTACAGGTATTTATTCCCTGCTCCACTGTGGTCACCTTTAAGTTACCTCAGGATATGCAGGTGTGTGCTAACAAGGGACAGGAAGAGGTTTTAAACGCTGTCTACTTAGAGTACACCCACACAACAGGCGTTTAATTAACTTCAGCGCAGCCTTGCCAGGTTACTGTCGCATGACTAGGAGCGCAGAGTAAAACGCTCAACTCGTGTCGCCTCTTACCAATCCCCACTTCTTTTCTGAGTCTCAGAGATGACCTTGTAATATGTCAGAATTGCTTCTATCTACAAGTGGTGATTTTAGACTCTACTTCAATGGGTCATCTGTTGCCTGTTGTGGCAGTAGTGGCAGGACCCTGTTCCTCTTCTTTTTCTCAACTGTACCTACACAATGATAGGAAGAATGTGAAGAAGTAAAACCAAACCCTTATAAACTCACTTCATATTCCCTTGAGTCAGGGAATATGTCCTCCAGAGTCTGAAAAAGTCTTGCTTGGTCAGACCCACACTCTTGTCAAAATGCTGTTTACAATCTGGGGCTATGGGAAAGGTGTGGGGAATAACATGGCATAAAATATTAGCAAGAGGTATTCTAAATGAACTGGATTTGATTTAAGGTTATCCCCTCGAATGCAACCTTGCAACAATTTTCTTTAATAAAAGAAAGAGTGTTTATACAATTCAACAAAAAGAAAAAATCAATTTGTAACCGAAAAAAAAAACCATTGAAAACATTATCTGAAGAGAGGGATTGTAATCTGTTTTCTCAGGAGTAAAAGAAGGGATAAGAGAATAAAGAGAAAATAAAAAACTCCATAGTGATTTTCCCTTTTATTCAGCACACATAGATTTTAAAAAATAATAATGTCTGCTTATAAGCATACATCATAGTTTTAGGTATAAAACTGTTGAAAAGACTTTTAGCTGCTATACAGACCAACATAGTTGGAGTTCTTCTGTATTTGTAATTGCATATCTTGTAATATCATTAGCATCTTCAAATTAATTATTCTTTTTCCTATGCTTGGCAAATAAGACTGTCTTAGAATCATATTAAAAAGCAATTAGAACACAGATTTGTGAGAGAATAAAGGACATTTTTTGAGAGTTATACTGACAATATTTGTCTGATAACTTCTTCCTTACTGTTTAAAGAGAAAAATATTCTAATAGAGAATAGCTGAGAACAATTTTTATGTATAAAATAGCTCCATCAGGAACTTATTTTTAATTTTCACTCACACCACATGAACACTGCATAAACAATGGTAAATTAAGTAGGGACTCAGAAAACAAGGAGTCAAGTAAGAAATGCAAGATTTGGTCCTGACCTAAGAAATTAATGAATAATGGATAGCCAAAGAGGATGCTTTACTTGTTGCTTATCTTGAAGAATTTATCTAAATGATGGAAAGTCTCCTCTAAAAGAGTATCTAGGTTACAATCTTCACTCTTCTCTAACTGAAAAAGTGCACTGAGAGTAACCTTTCTCAGCTTTGCTTTGAGAGTTACTGGTTGCTTAAGGGAAATGAAATGCCCTCTGAGGGCCATAGTGTCTGTTTAAATACTCCGTGTAAAGCTATAATGAATCTCTGTAGGAAAGCAAAATGTCAACACTGAAAAATGTGAGCTAACAAAACCCCTATTTTTGCGGTTTATCATTAACACTATCAAAAAAAAAAAAAAAAAAAGAATTGTACTTACAGGAACATCAACGTATTTTGCAGCTGCTTTCACCTTTAGAAAATTAAAAATAAAAGAACACACGGTAAGTGCTTATCATTAAGGATTGTGCTTAATTTTAAATTCAGCAACATTAGGAATTCAGACACTTACAGTGAATGAAACTAATGATGAGAAGAAAGTGCCTTCATCATATCTTGACAGTTTGGACAGCACACCTTCTAACACTGAAACAAGCTGGAGAAAAACAAAATCCAAATGCACAGGATTAAAAAAAAATGTATGAGAATGTGAGCTCTTCCTCATCAGTCTATTACTGTGCAACAAGGTGATGCAATCTGTAAATAACATTATCTACTCTATTTCACAAAATACTGAAATCATACCTTTTTTTTTCAGTTTCACAAACTTACAAAACAGTTACAAAACGAACTAATGGAAGTCACAATGTAACTGCTGCAGAAATAGAAACGCAACTCCAAATTCTCCTGAGGTGAGTTTGCTCATTCCTATAACCAAAAAGTTAGAAGCAGCAAAGTGGTAAGGATCACCTTCTTATTTTTATTATTCAATAGAAATTTAGGGCTAATTTTATCCAGCAATGTGATAGCACCACTGTTTTCTGTCAGTCTATCTTCAGCAACAGTATGTGTTGTTGAACTGTTACTGTATGGCCAACAAGGCACTGGGGTAGGTCCTAAATCTCTAGTGTGTGGTGCCTTTGCCTAGTAGTTTCACCTTTAATTCTCTGAGCAGCATGACTCTTCAATAATGAGCGTATTGTAAAGACACTTTGCCCAAAATTTATTTTTGAGTTACAAAAATCTCTCTTTCAGGCCTTTGCAAGAATTCTTCCAAATTGCTCTAAAAGCAAAGAAAATTGCTTCTTATGTTCCTTTGTGATGTCATGTGGCTCAAGTCTTCATAGTGTATAACATAAAATATCTGTCAGCAGTTTCGTGCGTACCCATTTATTTTTCACAAATGAATTGCCTTCCGGTTTTTATAAAGATTGTTTTAAAAGTCATCACTTGATCCCAATACAGTCATTCCCACAACCGTGAGTATCATTTTACGAGTGTGAGGACAGAACAAAATTCCATCTGGCATGCTGTTAATGGGCACTGTAACAGTGTCAAAACAGTGTCACCTCCAGAGGAACCGAGACCATCACTTTACAACAAGCCCTGTTCTTAACAGTTCAAGGAGCAAGAGCAAGTGCAAACCTACATTTGTCATTTATCAATCCTGCCTGCCATACTTAAAGTGATTAATTAAGACCTGTAGTATGTAGGCGCTGCTTAAGAAATAGAACTGCACCAAGAGCTACCCGAGGGGATGGGACTTGTGTGTGTATCCCATGCACAGTTTAATTGGAGCCCCTTCTTAGGCTAGATACCAGCTCTCTGCTTTGGCATCACAAGACTGTGGGATGCTGCTGTTCATACACTGCACTCTCCATACTCATTTCACCTGTTCTTCCTGCAAATGGATGCTCAGTCTTACTGTAAATCAATATTGTCAATCAAAGATCTACTGTGAAAAGGGTTGATTTCATAGGCAGCACATCCACATCATCAATAAATGGTTTTAAGAAATTGGAGGTAAAGGAACATAAGGCTCTCTCAAGTTTGGGCATTTAACTTGGTTACGGAGCTGGTCACTTGTTTTCTGAGATCTCACTGGACAGACTTGTGAAGCTCTTGAGAGCATTTCTGGGTATGCTGCACATTGCCTGAAGCGGCTCTGCTGAGACACGCTGTGCTTTGCGCCACTGCTTCATGCAGTTCCTGTGGTTTTCTTAATGCTTTAGCTTGGAAAGTTTTGCTCATATAATTCACTGTCTAATCTTTATAAAGTATATTCTCACAGAATTAAGAGCTCTCACTGAATTGAGTATTCTTTTTATTTTCATAGATGACTGTTACAGCTAAAACAAATGCCAAAACGCATATTTAAACATGAAGGAAACACTTTAAATCAGAGGAAAACGTTAAGAAATAATTGAAATACAGTAGATATAGGATGAATGTACATGGATATTATGCACATTGACAGACATTTTTCCTGACCAAAATCAAGAGTGAAGCCCTAAGCAACTTTCGTCCTTGAAACAGAAGCAATCAGGACGTCACTGGCATTTCACATCTCAAATGAGAAGAGGCTGGTTAAGTTTCTAATGACCAACCAATGACAGAAAATATTTGTTCCCGTTCTGGGATTTCAACATCTTCTGATGGTATATGTGATAACTAATAATGTAAAGCCCTCTATATTTATTTGTAATTGTCTCTGGAAACCCTCATATATTCATCCACAAGGAATAGGACTCTTTTCTTCTATCCTCTCTCAGCTATTAAGAACAGCTTAATTACAGAGATGAATTTAATTACAAAGATGAGCATTATACTCCCATTACATTCCCCTCTCTCCCCCTTCTTCAATAACACTTAATAAATCAATTGACAGATTAGTCCCGAGTGATGACAAGATGCATGTATAACTTGAAATTCTTGAACCATTTGTACTTATGATTACACAATCAAAAAAAATCTTTTTGGGGAGAGAAGTGTTTGTTTTTAAATACTTGTCAATAATTGGACACATTTGGCTTAAACTTCTAAAAAATTACAAAGCTTCCTCTTCAATTCATGTACAAGCAGGCTGGATGCCAATCAGAATAGAGATCTCACTCCACCCCCCACTATCAACTTGTGAACAAATGAAGGTCTGCTGAAAACAAGCTAGCAGGCTTATTTGTCTCTAATTCACATATGGTAAATGTATATCTGATATATCTTATTCCGAAAAGCAGACATTTCTGGGTAGTTTGTAAAGAACAGATAACATCTTGAAAAATCTTTCTATTCTCCCAGTGTCATTTACTGTATCATTCAAATTATTAGTTACAGAAAGCTTTTTTTTCATATTAACCACGTAAGATTTTTACTGGAGTAGAGATGTGACAGTAGTCACTAGACATTATTTAATTTTTCTTTACCGATTTTCCAAATATTTATAGCATGTAAAAACATACTTTCTCTTTAAGTGTTAAGAACTGCAAAACCATTGCCAAGAACACATACAAAATATTTTTAAATTGAACAGTGGGTGGAGCAAAAACTCATTTAAAATATATATTTTCTTTATCTTTAAAATATAACTCTTTTGCATACTGTTTATTTCTAAACATAAAATAATTTAAATACTTCTTATAAATTTTTTGAAGAAAATTTAAAAATCATCAAATTAAGGTGCTAGTACTGAAGATAATATGAACATAATCAAGTCCTATCAGTTCTGCTAGGTCTAGCAGTTCTCATCTATAATATAATATGTGAGAATAGCTAATCTGATAAGCAAGGTGCATAGATAGTGTTCTTGCAATATATAAAATTTAATTTCATAAATTCAATGTTATTTGGATGAGTACTTTGTACAAATTATGTTTCCTTCCCCCAATGTCATTATATAAAGCATAGAAAAACTGTGTGATTTCCAAAGACATTTCAGATATTCAATGGAGAAATATTTCTATTTTATTATAAATAAGAATCTAAATTATTTTACCTTTGAAACAAGAAGTGAAATAATTTCTTTAACAGTTTCTTCAATCAAGTCATCTATTTTTGAATGGTATTGTTGCTGTATTTCAAAAGATAAAGAAAGCATTAGTATGTATATGAACACACACTTTTGTCATAAGTCGTAAATGCTACAAAGCTGATAACCCTGCTAGATCAGATTTACTTAAAATTATCATTTTGAACATCTGAAGAATAAACCCTTGAAAATGATCCACCCAATCAACACTTGCTTACATTCTGTGTCGAAAATTTTCCCATGTACACTGTTGAGTTAAGCAGCTAATGGGGTTATTATTTAGATGAATTGAGTTCTTATTCTTATTCAGGCAAAGGAATGTGAAGGATACTTTTTGTCTTCTTCTATATAATTAAGGTGGCCATGTATTTTTCCTCTAAAGGGTTGGTTTAGCAGGGAAGCAAAAAGACTAGAATAAGATTTAATTAATACAGCATTTCATGTCTGACAACTCTCATTCATAAGTTATTTTAAATGTCCTCTAAAAATAAAATGAGCTCCAATTGTTCTTCCTAAAAGAGCCTTTTTGTTAGCACAGTGAGCTGCAGTTTATACAAATCTTACAATATGCTCAAGCAAGGGCAAAATTAAAATTTCATCAACAAAGCAGAATAGATGGTAACAAATTAACAGGCCATAAAAGACATAATAAAACAGACTTCATTCTCCCTAGTTTTTTTCTTCTTCTTCTTCTTTTTTTTGTTAAAGAAGAAGGTGCCTTTTAAGTAAATGCTATTTAAAATAAATCTGAAAGACTTTTTAGATAATACTACAGAGTTCCCTCCTGAAATTAGCAGGATCTAGGGATCCCATTCTGTCAAGGAGGCACATCAATTTAAACACTAATTCTTCCTTTAGAAACATTTATCTGACAGCAAAGATTGTCCCCAATAGCCACTTCACAGAAAATGTGACTTGTAAAGACTAACCCTATCTTCATAGTTCAAGGCTACTTGGAATAGCTAACAACATGATGCCTGGAGTAAAAGTACTGAGGTCAGTATAAACATTAGCCTAACTTAGCAATTGCTAGCTGAATAGTTTTCAGAGTTGTAAGTTTTTGAAAGCTATTTTTCTTCTGTCTCGAAGTTGCTATACAGATCAAATCATTAAATCTGGTCTACTTAATATATTTAGGAACAATTTTCTGAGCAGTACACCTACTGAATCTGCATTTAAAATAAGAGGAAATAAAACTGTGAGGTTTACCCACATATGTGTTTCTATTTCAGTTACTGTTTACTGTTCTCAAGCATGTTCATTTTTGTTCTTAATTTCTTTTTTCAGTGATTAAAAACATTTTGGAGAGTATGAATACATATATTAGCACACATTCCTGATAAGTGAAGGAGCATATTAAAAATATATCAGAAAATCTTTCAGTAGTTCCAGGTATATTTGTTTCTAATTGTTTAGCCATTTATTGACCAATATAATATAATATAAGCTAAATCACCCACAACTGCCTGTGGCATTTGTTGATTATACAGCCTTCAGAAGACATTGGTTCCTTATTCTCTGAAAATAACAATTATTTGCATGTCCAAAGATACACTGGAAAAGTATACATATTTCAATGACTTGTGGAAGAAAAACAGTTGTCCCTCTAGTAACTCCATTGTACTCTAAAGTAATGAATGTATGAATCTATGAATATTCTGTGATGAATTCCTATATATTTCCTCTTTCTTTCTTTTTGTTATCATCACAAGATAAGCATAATTTACTAGCAATGGAATATAGTTAATATGTGACTAAAAGAGAAAGATTAAATAAATCCCATCAAATTAAAACAAACAAACAAACAAATAAGCAAACAAAAAACTCACAAGCTTCCAAAATCATGACATTACTTTAGAAATAATAAACGATTCTCTTTTTTTACCCTGAGTTCATTTTAGGTTACATTTTTTTTCAAGATTTATCTTGAAAATTGTGAGATTAGAAATTTCTTTAAGCTCTTCTCCCCAACTTTCAGCAAGATAACAACTCCCTCCACAAAACAAACTGCAGATCCTCATGAAAGATTGTTTGACTTCAGAGGATGAGCTGCTAGGAAGATGGCAAGTACTGCAGAACTCATGACACCATATGAGCTGGTAAGGTTGCATGCATGGTCCTGAAATTACCATCTGTAGGAAGCATTGCTGCTTCTGCCAATCTTGACAAGACCACACACATCTATAGAAGGTTGTGTCTTTATGCTCCTCTCATGGCTGATTTAGCCAAAGTCCATGTGGGGTCTGAATCTAGACAATTCAGCTCCCACAGCTAAATGATTTGAATGCACCTTGCACCTTTCAGCATTATCCTCCCTGCACTCCTCCTGCTGAAGAAGATCATCCAGATTGTGCCTTTTCCTCTCCAATTGCTCTTGAGTACTTCCCATAAAATAGCAGGTGCAGCTACAGGAGTTAGTTCGGAGAAAACCATGCTTAGTGGCAAAGTGTGTCATGGGATGTTAACAACGAGGACTTCTAGAAGACCATCTAGTGGGGCTTCCAAAAATGGTTCTCTGTCTAGGAAGACACCATCCCAATATCACTATCTGGAAAGACACTGCACAAGAGCCTGCAGGCACACGTACTTAGGCAGTAAATGAAAGTTGTATTCAAATTTTATGAACCAAAATAGCTCTAGAACCAAAGTTCATCAAATTAAGACCCACCTTCCCCTAAGTGTTTGTATAAATATACACAGCACTGTCTTCGTAAATTAATATGTTCCAGTGAAATAAAACATCTGTCATTCCCCGCCCCCAACTGAGAAATAATTGAAAACTAGTACCTCTCTTTTATGATTATGATAGGTACTGAGAAGCTGCAATTCTGAAACAGTTAAAGTAGTTCTATACATTCTGCTATGAGGCATTTAACAGTATGGATAAATGACATTTACTCTGTTTATGCTATTTTAGTTACAAAGGAAAAAAAACCCAAACAAATAAACTCTTCTGTTCAGATCTATCTGCTTTTCAGTGTAGCTGGCTCCATCAATGTTTGCTATTTGATTCTTGACTAGTTTTCTCAAGGGCACTGATGTTGCCAGACTATTGCAGCATTTAGATTATAAAACTTCCCAAATTTTCTGATGATTGAATGTTGCATGATAGATTTCTGTTACTGTTGCCATTTATTTGACTGAGAATATATGGACTGTAGAGAAAGAATACTTCTTGGCTTCTGGTTAATGAAGGGATGAAGAAGAAAGAAAGGAATGTCAAGTATGTAACAACAAAAAATTACATACACTGAATCTATTAAGTCAGACAAATCAATTTTTGAGAAATAGTAGCAAATTATAGATTACTCAGTTGTCTTGTACTCCTTCCCCTAAGCTCTGTGAATTGCCACCCTGGTGGTATATAAAGCAAGTGGCTGGCACCAATAGTTGGTCTGTAATTTGGAGAGTAGATAAGGCTATTCTAACCTAGATATGCTTCTCAAACCCTCCTAGAGCAATTGTCAACCAATGCAGATGGCATACAGCCAGCTGAGTTATGACTTAAACACAAGGTAATGACTGAACTCATCCAGTCCCCAGTCAGGCTACTTCTCTTAAATTTTAAGAGGGTATTCAGAAAAGGCAGGCTGCAAAGTCTTTCTCAATGACCGACTTCACGATTATTGATGAGAGTGGACACAGCTAGAAGACATCCAGAAGAATGGTGACCACTGTTTGAAGTAATACTGGGAAACCATAGGATTCTAGATCAAATATAATCTCTGAACTCAAGGCGCTATTATTACTTCCTATGAGCAGAATGCCCTAATTATATGTTAAGTAAGAATTCTTTCCTGTCTTATAATACAGAGGGAAAACTTTCACATCTGTTTGTACTTAAATAAATCATTTGATTGCTTAGAGTTCTGTATAAGGCATGAAAAAATCATGCTGTTTTCAATGAGATATTCTCATGCAATCATCTAATTAATAATACCTTTGATAAATTACAGAATAAACTCTAGAAATTGTCTGATGTAAAGGTAATATGGGAAAGGTATTGAGATTAAGTGGCCAAGTAGGATTTATTGGAAATGCCACAGATCCTATAAAGGGGCTAGAGATGCAACTTAGAATGTTATGAGATGTTATTCTGCCTTTTTTTTTCACAGATGAGGATGATTTGAGAACTAAATGTTGCTGTTAGGAGTTCAAACAGTTGTGATACCAAGTAAAAGCAACTGAAAAGTTGTCTTACTCTTCCACAAAAAGGCCTTGAGAATGGGAGATATCAGATGACAATAATTCAAATTTTATGAGGAAGAAGTGCATTTCCACATTATCTCATCATTTCTGACATGTGAAGAATTTGAGAACACTTCGCCTTATGAGGTGGACTGGGATGAAGTTTAATTTGGGGATTTTGACAGACATATGTATTTCATCACAGGTATGTTAAATTTTAGAGCTCTTGCATTGAAAAGAAGCACAGGAAGCACCGGGTGTCCTGGTCAGACCCAACAGGGAATAAGAGCTCTATTTCCGTTTTAGCAGTTTGAAGACTTCTGAAAAGGATCTGGTGACTGTCTGCAGTCCAGGGAATGCCAAAATTTAGCTCTAACAAGTGGATGACAGTGCAGATATCCTCTGCAGAGGCAGAGCAGGATGAGGAATGGCATGTCTATGGAGAGCAAGTCTATAGCATCTGCCTGCAGGTCTCTGTGAAGGTATGACTCTTCCCTTAAGAAGGGAGTGTGTGTATATATTTGCAGGTTATTGCTCAGGCACTAAGTGAAAGAGGCACCAGTGCAGCCTAAGGTGAAGAGCTGCTCCTTCCAGCTTACTTCTGGTGAACCTGAAGCAACCTTGTTGTTATTGTGTGTCACTGGGAAGTGACACACTATATATCTATATAATCTCCAGAAGTAAGACAAAACATGGTATCTGAAAGCAGAAGAGTGAAAAATTCTTCTGGACCCACTCTAAGAAGATGAATGAAAAAAAGAATTTAGAAGCTGATGACCAGTGTCTAGCAGAGGCAGTCTGTAAAGGACTACTCTTTAAAGCTACATTACCAAATTAGCAAGAAAAGCAATATACCATTCTGAAACAAACAATGGTGATTAATAACCAAAGAAAAAAATGTAGATTAAAAAAAAAAGAAAACACTTACCCACTGACTAGCAAACTGGTTCATGTCACGGAAAACCAAAAGGAAAAATAGAGATGACAGGGCAGAACAGGAAAATGATGAATATCTCATTAAATTGGAAAAAAAAAGAAAACAATTACATGGAATACAATAATTTTAAAAGATGAACCGATAAATAATGAAGAGCATGGTACAGAGATGGGAAATGAACAGAAACAGTATCACCAAAAAATGTAGGAGTGAAACTCCTCAAAGCAGGCATATTTTTTTGTTGACAAATGTTGACATCGACAATTCAAAAACAAATTGAACAATATTGCATTGCAAAAGCAGTTTTAATTTTATGCTGGTAATCTCACCTGTCCACATAGTAAAGCCTTTTTCACTGCACAGATTACTCCCACTAAGGAACAATATATGAAGGGGAGCAGACAGTGAAATCTTTATATCGTTAAAAAAAGAAAAACCTCAGTGCTCTATGATGGAGAATCTACAGTCCTGTCAGTAGACTACTGTCAAAGTAGTCTCAAATAAAAAAAAAAATCATTAAATTACTTGGTTATTTCCTGCTTCAGTTTATGATATTTGCAGCTTGAGCACAGGTACAAACAAATGTGAGGTATATGAGCAAATAAAAAAAAATCTTACACAGTTAAAGTTCATCTGCAAAGGACAATCTTTTGCAATCTTTATTTTACTGCTATGAAACAGACTTGAAGTGGGCCGATTCTCTGCTGCTACCCAAGAAAAATTCCTGCAGAGACTTTCAGCCAAGAAATCCTCTGCATTTTTTACAGATGCACAGACAAAATCAGCTAAATCACAGGAGTGCTCTACATCTTCTCTGATGGAAGATAGAAGTAGTAGTCTGAGTGGTGCTTTGAGTAAGCAGTCTATGCATGCTCCCCAAACACAATACAAGTTTGAAATTAATCTACTGAGTATGAGATATTTCAGGTTAACTGAACACAGAATTGAACATACAAATTCCACTTACCTCTTGCCCGCCATCAAGAATACAGAGTTTAGCTGTCTGTTTCTTAGCATCAACTAAGACATTAAACATTGTGCACAGAGAGGAAGGAATACGCAGGTCTGTTGATTTGTTTGTCTTTTGTAGCTTCAGCTCAAATGCAATTCTTGTTCTGTTTATTAAAAGAAAAATTCATGACATGAATAATTCTCTGACAATTTGGAAGAACGAGTGCATAAATTCATAAACCTTACTAAACAGTATGCATAGACATGAGAAGATTTTAGAAATGCATTCCTGTAAGAGCAGATTATTCACCCATTCAATAGGCAATTTTATTGATGGTAATGTTAAGGTTCTGCACGTCCTTTCAACTTTCAAATGATCATTTCAACTTTACCTTTTGACACAGGCTTCTATCATGTCAGTGGCCATGAGTTTAAGTCTTTGCTCTAAATGATGGGCAAATTCTGGTTCTGGCCAGTGAAGATCAAAAACAAACATTTGCAGAGCATCCAGTTTCCAAAAAAGATCTTCTGATGTAGCTGAGCCATTGCTGTAAGACACAAAACAAAGCAAAAGCCCCAAGAAACAGAAGATAAATGAATGGATGTCTATTCCAGCCTCCACATTATTATTCAAGTAAATAAGATTTCTTTATCACCCCATCTTCCTCCTTCATGTCACTGTATCGAATAGCATAGTTGCTCTTATTTCAAGAATGTGAAAATGGTCACAGAAAATTTACTTTGAGGTGAAAGAAGTAGAGTTTTCTCATCTGTTAGCTAAGAAGTATGCCCAGTTAATGAGGTAGGTGGTATGACACGGACCATGGAAAGATGAAGTAGCTCAAATTTCAAATTCAGACAGAAAAATAATGGCTGAAGGAATATTAATAAGTAAGGACCTTTTCCAAAAGAGTGAACATTTGGCACATATATTTGCTTGCTATCGTAATTCAGGTAGGTAAATTGACCAAAGAAATGAGGGTCTTACTAGTAATATCTTGAAACAGATATCCAGACAAATATTCTCTTGATAAATGCTCATTAAATGCTCATTATTTCTAACTGAGGGAATAACATCCCTCCACATCAGTGGAAAACAAGAACAGACACTAAGTCAAGGAAATTTTTCAACAAGTAGAACAGGGGATTCATGTGACTCTATATAATCTCATGTTATCCACACAATTTTAAAGGTATTCTTTGATTCTGAACCAAGTGACAGCTTTTAAGATGCTTGTTTGTGACTTGGAGATAATCTTAGCAATAGCTATAGTTATGCTTCCACTGCAAATGTAGATGATGTATATTCTTATGACATGTTGTTTTTCCAAGCCTGGGTTTCTGTGTAGCATCGCACTGTTCTGCAAAGCATTCCAGCATGCTCCAGTGCTCTTAGAAACACAAACACTTGAAGCTCAGCTTGGCAAATTCAATTCTAAACTGCCATTTTCCTTCTTCAAAAGAATACATTTATCAGAGTGTTAAGTGGCTAGAGCTCTAATGGAAGGAATCAATGAGCTCCAGACACTGCAATGTCAGATTAAAAAAAAAAAAGGGCAAATAATCCCAAACCAGAAAGAATTTGTATTATCTGACCAAATAACCCACGTCCTCAAACACAGCAGCAAACACCACCAGTTCAAACCAGGCTAGCCATGCTCGTGATTGATTGATAAACTGAAGCAGAGGCTGAAGCAGCCCATATACTCAGGGCTCTGTAGGGGCAGCACGGATGCAGCAGGAGCACTGCTTTGGTCTCACAGCACCCCGCCGTTCGTCACATCCATACATCTTCCCATCCTCTGAGCCACGACTGTCCTCCCCAGTGCCGTCTTGGTGTCACAAAGACGACGCTATGGACACAGGTGAGACAGCCAGGACTGGGTAATGGGTAAGAACTGACAGCAATAAGTTTCTCTGTCTGAGAGAAAAAATGGATCTCTCTGCCCAACAGTGATTTTCACTTTGGTTTTAAATGGTGCTTGTTTTAATGTCTCCATTATGCATAGAAGTGTATTCTACAATTTAAGAGAGATCTTTTCTCTTGTTGTTCATGTTTTTCCCACTTATTTTAAGCCATAATTGGTAAGTTCTACTGTACTGTATCCCTGAAATAAAACAGGAAAAACTAGCAGAAGACCCATGAGACTGCTAGGATTACAACTTGCATAGGGACATTACCTGCTAAGATTACAGTTGAACAGAAAACACTTCTATATGCTGGTTAGTTTAATTAAGAACGTGAATGAATCACTAAAATTCTCCAACAAATCTACAGTTCTATTAGACTGTTTCTTCAGCTATATAATAGGCAAATATTAAGGATGTTTTTAATATCTAATATATTCATTGGCAGTGAGTAAAGTTGCAGATGCTACACCACACTCAATATTTGATTCCAAAGTGACTAAAACAATTTATGTGAGGGATAGGGTAAAAGAAGAGACAAAATATATAGTGATAACATAGGGACAAGATACAGAATCTATATTACATTTGATAAGAACGTATATTTTATAGAAGACAATATGCACTTTCTTAAGAAACAGAATTACCATTTATCAAATTGTACAATTTAACCTTTTTTTTTTCTTATTTAATAATTTTTTTCTTGTAGCCTAATGGAATTCCAAATGAAATTCTTTAAGACTCAAGAGGACTCATGTGCTCTCAATAACATCAATGTATTCTTATGCACGTTCACTCCCTGGTAGCCACTTAATTTGGCTTCATTATACTACCAAATAACGGTTTACAATTATAATAAATGTAATAACAGTCACAGGTTCATGAAACACTATTCATTCTCTGAGAAACACTAATTCATTCATTCTCCTTTCATATGATTTTGAGGTCCCATTCTTCAATTTATTTGGCATTGTCCAATGACATTTGAATTTGCCTAATGTATTATAGTAGTAAGATGAGGAAGGAAAATAATCTACTACAACTGAAAGAAATTGTTCCTAGATCAGACATCTTGGTGAAAATGTCTAATTTATTTGTTAAATGCTGCAGAGGATTGAGATTTCAATCATCTTACTACAGTTCTTTGCACCAGCTACTTGCTTTATTTGGGCTTTTGGATTTGTTTGGCCCTTATTCAGCAAGTTTTTTTTTTTTTTTTTTAATTAGACTATGGCAAATAAAATCCTTTTTATTATTATTTTTTAGCTGCAATTTAACAGCATAGTTGGTCACACTTTGCCTGGGAGGTTATAAGAGATGATCTCCAGAGGCCCATTTCAGTTTAAATTATTCTATGACTTTTTGCCTTTTACCAAACACAGTAAGAACAAAAAGAAGAACAAAAAAACACAAGGAGCTGCAAGCAAATTCTTACTGACAGTTGAGAGACACAGCTTTCCACCAGGTTTGCCAGCTATCTAAGCAGCAGCAATTACTCAAGCAGTCTAGTAACAGAGCATATTGGCTTCGAGGTCACCACACACTTAACTCCAAAGTAGATGTAGAATATGTCAGTTCTTGCCTAGTTGCCACACTCCTCAGAAAATCTTGGGATATGAAAATACAGCAGAAATATTAGATATCTAAGGGTACACTGAAACAATCACAAGATGCAAAATCATTGGTCTGTCCATTCCTATAGAATTTACTGAGTGATTTACTAATGGTGATTTAACAAATTACTGCATTTTTGTTTAAGATTAGCACTGACCTATTATCATTGGTGCTTTGTGAGGAGTATTTTCAAAAAATAGGTCATCAAATCTATTTCCTTTGACAGCCCCCAGCTTATGAGCTCTAGCTCCTTTATGTATAAACATATTTATAGCTCAGAAGGACAATTGAGATTTTTTTTAACAGAAAAGAACTCTCAATTATTATAGTCAATGCCACTTGCCACAAGTCTTCATTATCCACCAACGATGGCAGAAATGATGGAACAGAACTATGGCAAGAACTTGTGTATGATCTCTCAAAGATGTCAGGAAAACTACTATCTCATGCTTACTCATGTTTAGTTCAAGACTAGGCAACTTGACCTTCAAGTAACCAAATCATATTCCTTGATTCTTCTTTCTTTATGTATGAAAGTATTTTTGGAAGAAAGACATTTGGCTCATAATTAAATATGGCCGTATCTTCCAGAAAGCTGAGCAGAAACTATCTGTACTTGTCCTGAAGTCAAATCTCTCTCTTTTTTTTTTTTTTTTTTTCCTCCACAGAAAATAGACATCCTCAGAATTTCCACAACTCTGTTAGTCCTATGGCTCTGCCTCTAACTACCCATCCTCCTCAACATAAACCACAATCTCCTTTCACTTTAGTACTGGTGATCACCATGGCAGGAACATATGTAGCCCTACAGATGCAGATCCCGATAACTGTGCTGAAATGTGGCATTCACAAGCATGCACAAGGACACAAAGAGGCCGGGCAAGAGAGTTCAGACATGTTCAGAAAAGATCCCTTCATATCACAAGCAGAACACAGTGACTGCTCCAGTCAGTCTCGCTGTAGCTCAGCAAAGCTGAAGGAATATAGTTGACACATTCCCTTCGGTAGTTGCCATTTCTGGGCACAAGAAAGAGCAAGCTGTGCCTGTGAGAGCATGCATCCTGTCCATGTGTTTTCTTAGCCTTGAGTTTAGCTGAACTTAAAGTACTAGAATGGCAGACAACTCCTGGTCTACATTTCTAATATTTTTGGTTAGTGAATTTATCTTATGGTTGTACTGAAAATAACAGCATATAAATGAAACCATAAATAATCACCATTCCTCCCAAATCCAATTTTATTCAGATCAAAAAGAGTCAGAAGTATGAAATTTAAAGTATGAAAAGGACTACAGGTGCAGTTTAAAGTAGCACATTTGAAGTAAGGAATGAAGAAAAAAAACCATTCTGGATGATTAAGAGTGTTTATACAATATTCAAGCTTTTTTTCCTGGTCACTATGTTGTACTTAGCCAAAGCGAGCTACAAATCACAATACTCTGCATGTCTAGCCAAGGTGTCCTCTGAGTTGTCCTCTCCTGAGACCAATCAAGAAAAATAGACTACTACACATAGCACTTGCCCCTTTTAATATCTCTCTTTCCAATGCCCAATAATAAAAGGTTAAGCAAAACAACTGAAAATGAGATAATGATCTTCCTAAGTACTATTATAAAGGGTATATGTTTACTGACTCAAAAATGAGCACAAGAAAAAAGTATAAATAGCAACAGTTAATTAAAAAGTATACACAATATTCTCTAGTAACTTCTCTAGGAAAGAATTTTAAGTGATAGAGAAGAAAGTATATTCTAAAATGTATTAATAAAGCACTTGAAGAAAAGCTTAACAGTGATTAACTCTTCTCAGCTCTTTCATTAAAACTACTAGGTGGTCACTTAACGCCTCTGATGAACAGATATGAACTAAATATCAGCTTAAGAGTATCTTTGAACAAAGGTTGATATAGAGAGTCCATTCTGGAGGCTTTATGCTGGTTAAGTTTACAGAATATGAAAACTCCTCCTGTTACATCGAAAATAGACATAGGTAGGGCTTTACATTCTTATGAAAAACGTGAATGTAACTCAATTAGCTCGTAGCTCATTGTTTTTGCCTGTAAATTCATCACTTTTAAAGAGCAAACAAGAAATCCAACACAACTCAGTGATGTACTTCATCATCTTGTTAGAACTTTAGTTTTGTGCCTTAGGTCCATGGGGCACCATGAACTGGAAGAAAAAGACTGATGGAGTCAGAGGAGAGTAGAAAGCACCTGCAACAATTTACAAACTCTGAAATTTAGGTGCTTACTCTCTCCCCCCATTGACTATGCACAGTCTATTTAAGATTCATCACATGGACAGGGAAAACCAACAGGAAACACTGGATTTTGTTAAAACAGGCACTGGAGCTCAGGTTTTTGGTTACTCTCTGTTGTAATATGAACGGGAAAGAGGAAGTTGTGTTTTTTTCCTGAGAAAGATGTCATAGCACGAGAGAGAAATAAGACCTTACTCCTCTCATTTAGCATAGGGAGTGAGAACAAACTTTCCTTCTCTGGAAGCTAACACATAACTAGCAGCAAAGAGAAATATCATTAGCTTGGGAAGAAGTGACTTCCATCACTTTGATTTTAACTGGTTTTATTTTTTATTATTTTGATCCAAATGAAATACATTCCTAGAAAGTACTTTGACTTTCAGTAGAATTTAGGTCAACTGATTCTTAAAACACTATCTGAATTCCACAGTATTTGACAGATCAAAAGAGTGACCTTTGAAAGTATGTGAAGAACTAGACAGAAAGGAATTTGAGTAGCAAAAGATCAATTAGTTTATATACAAATTAAAATGACTTGCATATGAACATTAGGAAACTTAGTATTATTATAGAAAAAGCAAAAAATACGAAGCCACAGTTTAGGAGTAGTCTTGACAAGTTTTTAGGGGAATTAGCAGATAAACTACCATAATACTGAAAGGTCAAGTGTCAGAAGCCTGGCTGAATACAAAATATCAACTCTCACAATAATGGATCGAGGTGGACTTGTTAGGAATATTTAAATCCATCTTAAAACATGAGAAGAAATGTTTTGTCTTGAACTCGTATTATCAAGATTTCTATCTTGAACACATGAATAAGCATTCATAGTAATGAATGTAATTTACATTCATCTGAGGCAAATTACATTCAGCTTCCTCTAAAACAATTTTAGCTAAGGCATGGTACTTTTTGAGTCTTCATGTAATCTATCCTGTAACTGTGGGATTACTCGCACAGAGCATGGCATGTCTGCTCCACTTTCTTTTAGAAAAGGACACTGAGTAGTTGGGGATAAAATAAGAAGAAGCATATATTGCTTCAAACAGACAAAAAAATGAATGAACTTCTATTCCGGATGCTCATTAATCTTTACTATTTCTCTGTGACATGGAGATTTGATCTAATGGCAATACTAGCAATCAATTGTTGAAATGATTTTCATAATCAATTTGTATACAAAATGACTTAATCAAACCCATGCAAAAATATAACAGGCTGCCTTGATTTACAAAATTGTGGTCTAAAATCAATTATTCTGGAGGTTCCCCACAGCTTATTAATTCAGAGGGCAATTAAGTTATTTAGGGTACTAAACATCATTCATACTATAACAGACCTCTGCCAAGTTGATTCTGTAAGCTCTCAGGTTTAAGTTTGCTACAATTTAAGGCACTAAAAAGTGCAACTCACTAACATTCCATGCCTGGCTAACTCCCAAGAAATGATAATTTCCAACTAAGAGATCATAAACAACATGCAATCCAAATACAGCTGCACAGAACACTAGCAAGGCCATGCAGAGCTGACATACAGTCAGAAGGTTATTGAAGAATACACACGTGGAGTCATATAAAGAAGTCATCCAGGTTGGTGTAGTAAAGCTAGGTATTTGTGGAAGATTAAGAGGCAAACTTGGAACTTTTGGAAGAGCTACATTAGGAAGACTGTTGGTGATGTTCCTGTGAAGAAATAAACAATGTAGGAATATAATAAAAAATAGAATATTTAGAGAGCAACAGGGAAGAACACTTGGTTAGACAGAAAGCTACAGGTGGGTGCCTGGTTCTGGTCCTGTAGAAAGCACTTACTTGACAGGTTGCCATGACTCTTGTTCAAGACCTCTATGAATGGACTGGGCAATTGATGATTCCATGAGATCGACGTAGCGGATGACCAAAGGAACAAAAATTTCTTGCAAGTGCTTGTGAAACTTCCCATTGCACAGGAACACTTCAAAAACAAACAAAATACAAACAACGTCAGGGCTTTATCTCATTTATTACTACAGGCAAAAGTATGTCTTAAAAAATTTCTAATGTTATAAACATGCAAAAGCATTTTAAGGTCTTAAAATTTTTCTATCACTTTTAAATTGTGCAAAAACATTTTAAGAACCATTATAGTATGATTCAGCCTGGGTAAGAAATACACTTCATAAACAGTAGATGAAGTGCCCTATGAGGGCACTTCAGTTATACTCAATGTCACTTGTATAAGAATTATGCACATACTTAACAGACAGATTTACACATCTTCTTACATTTAAGAATGTACTTTGCTTAGCAGTTTTGTTCAATACTTAGACATCAAAACAGAAACAAAAGAAAAAAATATATATCTAAACACCATTTAAATGTCATTCAATCATTTTTATTTTCTTTATGCTAAGAAGAATGGTACAATAAAACATTCCATCTTTGCAGTTGTGTGCAAAAATATAGAGATATACAGACTTTCCTCCAGAAAGTTTACAGGAAAAAGGGAGTGTGACTGGGGAAAGAAGAAATGTTCACTCAACTATCGCTTATCTTTTGAAGCTGGCAAAGTTCTAACTCTCTGCCAGTTGCTACTCAAAGTGTTATATATATACTTTACAAAACAAGTAATACAAAGCAATTATTAGTATGCCTACGTATGTAAAGACCTCTATAATCAAAGCCAGGTCCTGTGGATATAACGGGCCTGAGATAAGAAGAATCTTGTCCTTTCCCACCATGACACATGCGCAAACTGCAAGATTCCCATCTTGAACAATACCTTCTGTATTCATATGAAACTAGGCTCCAGGAGCCATACTTGCCTCTTCTCTGCCCTCTCATCTGCCTTGCAAAACTATAAAGGACTTGAAGTTATAATGGAGTTTTCCCTTGGCAATGTGCTCTAGAGGACCCTGAATGAGCAGGAAGGCTGGGCTACATGGTATCTGAAGGTACTTTCAGTCTATCTATGATTCTGTGAACTCCTCACTTCACTTTATCAATTCTGCTAATTCCCCTTGGTGTGCTTACTGGAGAGCTACTGTCGCTGTTGCTCTATAACTATTTGAAGGAAGTCCTGAGAACTAGTTGCCTAAAGTGCTGAACCATACTGAGATATTTTCATGCCTTTGTCAGTCTTCCTTTCATCTCATCCTTATTCTGATGCTTTAACTTTACTTGTGCATTTTAGTGCTCTTCAGGCATGGTTGTACTCATCCATTTTGTCTGAAGCACTTGAAATGGAAAGTCCGTAGTAGCAGTTGCTGTCCCTAAAGAAAAAAACACATTTGTACTCTTGTCCATATGACTCATGGATTCCCTGCTGTGCCCTCACTCCTCTTCCTTCATCCAGACTACTTGTTTGACTTAGATGGGTATCACAGTATCCTAAGAATACTTCCTCCTCTCCATAAGAAAAAAAGGTTGGGCTATAGGGCTCAAAACCTTGCAATCAATCTCATAAAGTTATATGCTGTACCCCTCTGACTCCACCACTAGTACAACTACATATATAGCATAGAAAAATAATCACTTGTTCCAAAAAATCTATTGTCTTCCAATCCTGAAGGATGGAAGTGAACCACAGAGTGAACTTGGGAGAGATGGAAACTGTGGGTAAAATGTGTCATCAAGTATTTCAGTTTACTATTACTACCTGCAGTTCCAGAAAATGCCTTTGTTGCTGAATGTCTGGACTCTAATTTTGTTTTTTAAATGCAATGTTCCGAGGCTGAGAAATATTTTCTTCAAAACATCAATCTTGCAGAGTGATAGGAAAATATGTATGAATCAGTTACCTAAGAAGAAAGATTGATGTGATCAGCTTTCTTTGTGTTTGCCCACCTGCCTCTCTCTTTGTAAGAAATTTGAAAACACTAGCTAATTTCAACCACATTTAACAGAGGGACAGAGATTTTAGATATATGAAGTTTCATGAAAACAGGCAGCTAGGAAGCAGAGAGAGATTATTAGGGTTTCCACTGAGAAATGGCAGCGACATAGACTCATCTCTTATTAAACTCTTGAGAATCCACCCTGGAGAGCACCAATGAGTCCATTACAAACATGCTCCATTATTTATGCTGCTTATCGAACTGCTTGTTAACTAGCTAGTTCTGGTATAATTATTTGTATATCAGATATAAGTATATGAGGCATTCAAAATGAGGCTATTCTTTTCTTACATTTATCTATCCTAAAATCATAGCATCTGTGACCAAAACCAATGCAGATTTGTATATTAACACAGAGGAGTGGGAGTTTGCTCACATGCCGTGTGTTTCATAGTAAACAGTTGACACTTATTGCCTATTGAAGGCAAAACTTACTGAAACAAAAGGTGCCTGTATCAACCTGCATTAGACAGTTTTTCTTTCAAGGAGAAATGGAGCTTAAAAACAACAGGAATATAAGTGTATCAATTAAGTCACTTTATGGGGTATCAGTGCAAGACTGGCATTAATCAAGCAAGCAAGCAGAGTTACGTGAAGGGATGTTCTAGTAGTTTACTATTTTCTGAGGCTCACTGCAGAAACACCCTGCTACAAGCCCTGCTCAGGGAATTACAGTAATAAAGCCTCCTGGGCAAGAGAACAGTTCTTGTTATTCAGAAGTCAGATGAAATCTGAAGAAGTTACAGCCAATAAAAGCAGTGCAACTTCAAACAAACAAACAAACAAACAAAATCGTTTTCCTGGCATCCTTTGCAGGGAGATAAAACTCTTAAACATGATGCCAAGACTCTTAATCTGACTATGCCTCCAAATAGATGCCTTCTGAAGTGGGCACACACATGACTGACGAACAACTCAATGAGCAGTCTGTTTTCCCAGAGTTGAGGATATGGCAGCTCTGCTATACCCATCTGGAGATCTTAGTCAAGGATTACTCCAGGGCAGGGAAAGAACTTGAAGCTGAGGGGTAAACGACATAGCTAAGTATCATCAGCAGACTCATGGCACTTTACCCTGTGATTAGAATTGATCTTGCCAAAAGGTACCACCTGTGCATCAAAGCAGATGGGAAACAAGAGATCCTTGAGGAAATGCCACACTTCAAATCTTTCAACTACCACTTGTCTTCAAAGCTATGTAGCTTAATTCTCCATTGTCTTGTCAGTATAGGCATCCCATATCCTCTTCATATGAGAATCTCATATTCATACAAAACCCAATAAAATAAAAGCACACGCCAGAGCAAAAACAAACAAAAAAGCAAGCAAGTACTGTGCATACTATATTAACGTGTATACAATAAATTAAAGTTGAAAGTAACTCAATTTACACATGTCAGGTTGTTGAAATATATCAAAATATGAGACAAACAGACCAGAGATGAAAAGTATAGTGTAACAATGCAGCACAGAAATGAAGCTGGCTTCTCTAAAAGCAAGAAAAGGAGCTACTGTGCTTATGTATATTAGAAACTCTAGGGCTTGCCTTGCTCTTACTTATACTAGTCTAAATGAGGAGTTATTCTGTGCTAAGATGTCCTCAGGAGCTTCTGCAGATTCAAATGAAAGGAAGAAAAGACACAGGTTAACACGAGTCTCTCTTCCACTGACCAAATGTGCACTTTGGCAGACAGTACATAATTATCCTGCTCTTTGCAGGATTCTCTGAAATGCCCCACATGGATTTCCTGGCATTTTTTTTTAGTCTGTTTTACTGTGAATTATAGTAGAGCCATACATTTAAAAAAAAATGAAGTCAGAATTAAAGGCAGTGAAGAAAGAAATTTCTTGGGGATTTCCATACATATTTTTCTCATAGCAGTTGCAAATCATCCAATAACCTGAAAAAAAGTTAGTATTTCCAATCACTCATCTCTTGTTTAGAGTATATTCTGCATCCACAAAGCATTTATTAATTTATTGCTTTTCTGGATTTTTTTTTTTCTGGCAAAAATTGCAAGTTCCTGAGTTTATATACATATCAGTTTGTATTTCTGCATACAAGAGATTTTTTAAAGTGAACTTTAGAGATGTATTATGTAGAAGCAAGCTGAAAATGTACTAAAGGAATAAAAAAACATTTCCCAGCACTTTGATGAAACTGCAAAGAACTTTATATTTATAAGCCAGAACTACAAAAGAAGTTTACTGCAGAATTTTCATGTGTCTAAAACTCTTCTTCAGTCAAAATTAACATTACTCTAGTAAGCAATTATGTAGTTTGAATTAGTCCTCACTATTAGAAGCCAAAATATACAAACTGAAGACAGGTTATGATTCCAAGGCAGTTCCTAGAATTGAGCAAAATTCCTAGTTCGTGATTTAAGAAAAGATTCCCTCTAAAATTAATGGGAGGTATTGGTGTGGGTATAGATTTTGCTCTGCTTATCTACAATCCAAATAGTTTTCTACCTCTACCCTATAGCTTAAGATGGGGATTTGAAGATATCATATCCTAGTATATAGTGGTACACGGGTTGTAGCAATGGCTTTCAAGAGACTAACTCTCAACATGTTTTTTTTTCTACACTGACTTCATCACCCTGCACTCAAATGTACTATGAGCAGGTTAGAACAGGTACACAGACGTTTCACTGAGCGATACTTGATGGAATATCATGACACAACCTTGTAATGCTCCTTGCTTCCCCTAATTCAGGCCAAGGCGTACATATGCTGCACAACAAATAGAGTCGTACCTAAAGTCAGCAAGTGTTGCTGGTAAAACTTAAGTATGTTTGACACTAGAACAGAAAGTGAACTTGGAAAAGGAAAGTGTAGAATGGCCAAGGGTAAAAACACTGATGAAGGAATGAGCACATGTGCCACGAACAAATATCTCCCACTCCATCTCAAGCCAAAAAGAATTAATTCATGGCTTTCTTGAGACTGAACAAAAAAACGTATAAAATGAAAAATTAAACAACTACAGAAAAGTACCCTCTCTTACTGCCCACTTCATAATATAATGTATAAGCTCAATAGACAAAAATTAACACTCTCTTTACAGAAAATGAGTTACAACCCCAAGACAAACAGGTCATTCTTCCCTCTAAAAATACCCAATTGGGGGAAAACATAATGTTGCTATTATAGAAAGAGTGGGTACTGTTACTTCTGTACAACTTATAAAGGTTTATAAATCCAGGCATAATCACATAAAAGACAACAGAAACTTTGGTGATCTTTAAAGGCTACATTATAAAAGCGGTTACAGTAAAAAATCACCTTTTGAAAAATCACAACTGTTTTATCTACAACTAATCTATTTCCACACAAAATGTCAAATGTGTTATCACATTTTAGCAACTGTTACCTCTCATCAAAAGAACTGAAATATTTCATACAATGGGAGAAATCTGCCAGTCCCTCAATTTTTTTTTAAATAGTGCTTCAGCTTAGACTTAAAATAACAGAAGAATAATTGCTGTACTCAGAAAAAATCTCTTAAAATACACAAAATAAGGCAATAAAAAAATAAGTTTAAAGTGACTCTAAATGAGTCCTTTGGAGGGAAAAGTGATATTTCAGTCCGGATCTGAAGTACAAAGAACAGGAGGCTTCATACAGCAAGAGCTGCAGAAAAGGTGCTCTCAGTATCAATTACGAAGGCAGGTCAGGTTCTGGGCCTGAATTTTGGGCATCACAAACTGTTCAACAGGAAAACTCAGTAAGAGAAAGATGCAAAATTCCTCGGTGATCTGATCACTGGCACAACTGGCTGTAATTTCACTCCTTTCTGTTGCTCTCAGAGGAGCCTGGACAGACCTGGCACACGGTAGTTTATGTTGTGGGTTTGAACTTGAGAACTGCCGTTTAAAGATTTTCTCTTCATCTGTTTTCTACTACTACACTGGATAAAAAAACCTTTTTTTTACATCATGAAAAGTTATGAACTATATCAGATAATGCACTTTTTTCTCCATTGTTAAATTTGTATTAGCTTTGATGTATTTTGTTTGAATCTTATACAATGCTGTGTATTCTATGTAAAATAAAACATACTTGATATTATTTCAGTAGAAAAGATTGAAAGACTCATTATATTTCTAATACTATTTATCATTGACATATTTATGAAGATAATCCTGCATGAAAGTTTGCTTTAATGCTCTAAATGATAGATTGTTTCTTTATTGTTAGGAGTTCACTTCTGTCAGGTTTACATGAAACCCGACTCCTGCATCCAAGATTTTGAGCTCATTTAAAGCTCTTGAGATAGAATAACACGCAGGTGTCACTCCTCCAAATTTCACTGAAGATTAACCTAATATGCAATATGGTGACCTAACAGTTCTTCATTTGAAAGAAATCTGAAAAGTAATCTCTGATATAGCTGGAGAGTGAGAATAACCCAGTGGGATTTCCACCTCTTCATTTCCTAATGAGTTTTTTGATAATGAGAGGTGACTTTGCCAGTCACTGTGGGCTCTATTATGGCTAATTTACTCCACTTCACTCTCCTTGTTAATTATTAACACTAGCCTTTTTATCCTCATGAGACCACATTCCAGTTTTTCCCTTTTATTTTTTTACTAAATCTATTTTTATGAAGGTGATAGTTTTCAGGGAAAGGTTTTCACTTAGAATAATGCCAGAATTATTTATTTCACTTAGGAAGACTGTAAAATTGATTACATAAGCATGGGGAGCTTTTCTAATGGCTTTAATGTACTTGCCATGTGAAAAGGTTGTTAATTAAAGAATAAGCACTGTGGTATGCTTCACTAGGGAATCAATTGGTAGAATGGTCACTTGCCACTTGCTGACATATCCACCGATTAAAAGGTGACTAATTTCCAGGGTTGCTTTCCAATAGTTCTGGAAGGGGGGTGGGAAATCTCTATAGTTTTCCAGATGGCTTTCACTCCCCAGAAACTGTCATTTACCATATCTATTACCATTGGGGAATTACTGAAATTGGTATACAGGTGTGACATTTCATACAGCAGTCGTTTTTCTTCCTTCATTTAACATTTTACAATCTTGCTAATAATTGCTTTGACATGAAAAAACATGTCCCCAAGTTTTTGTAAAATGTCTTTCATAAAAATCATTTAATCATTTAGCATTATTATCCACTTAATCTTTCAAAGACAGAAAAGTTAATCTGCAGCCTATGAGAAAACTCTTTGCATTTAAGGATAGCCCTTGTTTCTTTCTATTAACTCCATCATTATAAAATCAATAGAGAAAAGAACAAAAATGACATAATAAAGTCATTAAAACTTGTGTCATAATTCCTTCTTGAAGACTATTGCAAAATTCCCCGTGGCTTTCATAAACTATTTTTTTAACTGCACATAACATCAGATTTAAAGATGTATCTACTAAACAGAAAATGTAAGATGGTAAGACAGCCACTAGACACACTGAGATGCTCACTTGTCATGCAGCAGTCCACTGCTTCAGCACTCAAAGATAACTGGGGACAACAGGCCAGACCCAGAAGCTGCAGCAGCTTCCCATAGTGAGCAAGCAATTCTTAGTTGTTCAAATCCAGAATTATAGTCTACAACCCATAGAGTCAGTGGCCCAGGCAATTGACCATTGAACATTCATCTTCCGCAGGTATCTCCCTCTTTGACCTTTGCAATCCACGAGCATCTAGTAATTATATTCCACTAGATACATAATTTCAGCTGGAACCACACTCATTATCTAGAAACTAGATAGGATTGAAGGGCTCGGTACACTGTTGAGATTAGCCTTGTAGAAAGGGCAATCACTCTTTTCATTTCAAAATGCAGTTGAAAGCAAAAGAAATGGTAGCAAGGATTTACAGCAAAGTAATGGTTACAGAAATTTTCAAGGTTTTAACTAACTGGTTTTAACTAACTCCTCACCTTAGATGGATTTAAATTCACATTTAGATCTACATTATATTTAAACTGTACAGTTTATGGGGACAATGGCATTCTAGACTTAATCCTATGGCATCCTAAACTGAATAGTGACGTTAAATGAAGGTGCCGCAAGCACTGTAAGAGTCACAACACCAGCAGAGGCGACGATATGGATTTCTAGATTTGCAGCTTTGTAACGAAGACACTCACCTGGGAGTTGGGGAGTAGGGAAGTTCTGAGGAGCAGATACAGATTCATTCTTAAATTGATTCCTCTCCTTACAATAACAGGGCCACCATCCAGACCTAGTTGCCTGTGGTTAGCATTTCCTCATCGCTAACTTTTGCCTCTCCCCTGCTTAGGAGACACGATATTTTTTTGGGTGTGGGGGGGTGGGGGTGGAACTTGCCTAATTCTCACCACGACCTAAACAAAGGCTCCAGGTTTTTCAATCCGGATTAGATAACTGTTTAAGGTAATGCAGAACCTAGAGTGAAAGAACCTAACTTTTTAATGAGACCTGGGGATTCTCTCCTCCAGATGGAATAATCAAGCTCCAATTACCCTGGCATGGCAATTTTAATATGTTTGTGAAGCCGCTGTTTGTTCAACAAGTGAGCAATCTCTAATGTCTTAAACTACAGCAAACACTAAAAAATACATTTTCTATTACTAAAGATTCATGTGAGAATAGAAACGTGCAGGAATTTCCTGAGCCTCAAAATCTCAGGGTATGGAAACATGATTAAACATTCACGAAACCCCCTAGCACTGGATGCTACTCTTCTTTTGCCTAAGACTGTATCCAGTGAGGTGTAGAAGCAATGACTCTCCTATCTCAATCATGCTTAAGATTAAGCTTTAATTAGGGTCTTGTCCATTTGCCCTTTTCTCTAACCACCAAGTTAGTCACCTCTGGTGTTACCGTGAATTGTACATTTGTTAGTTGCTCCTTTTCATGATATGGGGCTATATATTGAGATGACCTATACAGTTCGATAAACACTTGGCAGATGAAGGTAACAGTAACACAATGATAAATAATATAAATTGCAATATGTGTAACCTTGGAGAAAAGCTCTTGAATACTATTTCCATTCTCTCAGTTGCGCAGTTTTCATAGAGAGTGGTAAAATTCTTAACAGCTATTGAATTTCCGCAGAAATGAAATGAGTTTCCACAGAGATGGTTAAAAATGATCTGTTGTTCAGATTTTTTGTAGAACTCTTACCCCATTAACATTAAGCCTATAGTATCTTTATGAACATAATTACTGATCTGAAAGTAATTTAAACATAAGCGTATAAAAGAATTTTTACCACAATTTTATTTCAGCACTATAAACATGAAATATTAAAAACATTTGATGCTGTTTGTATGCATTTCCTTAAAAGTAAGCAATCTGTGAATAGGTAAGAAATATGCTAAAAAAAGGAATGAAATGATGCAAGCATAGAGAGAGAATTGCTTAATTTCCAAGAAGTGAAGCACCTGGTACAAACATACATACATACATATATAAATATATATAAAATAAACTGGGGCACTGCCATTTTTATCTAGGCAGTTATATACATTAAAAACATATTTCTAAGGTGTGGGGAGAGTGAAAAATCCTATGTACACAATAAACAAAAATCTTAAGATCTTACTGTCGTTTCTGAGTGAGTTATTCAACAGTTGGAAAAGTGGGAAGCTGTCCCAGGAGTCCTGTGGCTGTGCCTCAAGTGCTGAATCCATATCAACAGAATAAAGAGACAAAAATTTCTCTGCATGCTCAGCCAATAATTCTGGCCACCAAGCAAATGCCTACAAATATGCCAAAACAGAATTAGTAAGCACAAGTCACAAACCAAAGAACTACATTTTATCAATAACACATTTGGATATGCCGCATCATACCTTATCTCTTTCAGGGGAATGAATAGACCAAGGGAAAAATGTAAAAACATTTTATAAAACCTTGCATCGAGAATGTAAGAAATCACATGAAAATTATGTTGGGAAAGATGATACAATTAGGATAAAAATATAAAACTAAAAACAACTGCTCTTACCAAAAGACTTGTTAAGGACTCCTTTTTAAAAAGAGCATAAAGCCTGGTACATATTTTTGACAGACAACAAAGGAAAAAAGATTTCATTCTTGAAAAATAACACTATGCTTCTTTATGATTTTATTCACTTCTAATGTTATCAGTAATCAGATTGAATAGTTAATTTTCAAATAAATTTTGCATTACAATTTTGCTCCCATTTGTTAATCAGAAGGGATAGTTTTAATATGAAATACTATTCTTTTAATTCTAAGGCTTTATTTTTATAGATAGAAATTGTTTTAATTCCTCAATTTGCCTTAAAGGTGTAGACTTCTCATGATGAAGTCATCCAGTTTTTCCTTCAGCTAATGTTATAAATACACTAAGTCCACTAATGTCTATAATGATTTCTAGTAACTTAATAGTATCTTAGAATATACAGTTTTCTTCAGTTAAAATTTAGTTTCTTAGGTAATCATAGCTCAAAATGAGAAATTTGTGCAAAACCAGTGTGCCAGCAGTTAAAGACAACTCTGCATTAAAGGCTGCTTCATTTCTACCTCTGCTATTGAGTTTTAAATCTGGCCTTTAAAGGTGTTGAAGTTGAATATTGGATCAGAGGGAGCTATATAATCCTAGAGTTAAAGATGAAAGTGAAGTAAGGCTATTAAAGAAGATGAATATCATATACTGCTGAGACTGTTTTGTTCAGAGTTAACGAAAATACCTGATAGTGAGAAATGTTCACACATACTAGGCAGGAAAATGCCTTTGCTTTCAAAAGTAGCTCCCTGCTTCCAGATATCTCCATTTTTGAATTACTAACATGGGACACACATAGCTTTATCTATAAAAGTGCTGAGTTCCCACAATTTCAATTAAAGTCACTCAGATCTTCACTTGCATTTCTGAAAAACAGGTAAGTAGAATTATGTACTCAGACCTGGAAGGTATCAAATAAGAGAACACTTTGGAAAACTGGACCACAAATGTGTTCTTGCATCCTGGACTTTCTGATGGCTGATGGCTTCCTATAATGCTTCCTGACTAAAGAATGCTGATTGGCATCACAGTAAAAAGGATAGATGAGGCTTCAAGAATTTTGGTAAGAGTTTGAAATGGAGTCTTTTCCCTGGAAGAAGTTTCTCATTAGTGAGGTCTGTTTAAATGGGAGCTCATTAAAGGAACAATCTTCTTACCCTAGAAAATAACTAACTGCAGAGAAATAGAGAAAGATGAAAAGAAATGTATACAGGCAGGTGTCTCTTCTAGGCAGACAAAACTCTCTTCAGAAAATATTACAACATACTCAAAACAAACAAAGCAAAAGTAAAAAAAATAAGAAAAGGAGCAGATTCTCTTTCCATCTTCTTCCACTTTGCAAACGACATTTTGAATCCAGACAAAAACTCTTCTGACCCTCTCAAGAATTGCCCATCACTGCTGGGGGCAGCAAGTAGGAAGAACGGAAAAACAAATACAACAGCAAAGGTTGTTGTTCTGTCATTATGGAGAATAAGAAAACAGGTCCAGGCAATTAGCAGTTGGTGACATACATTAAAAACGAACAAAAATATTGACCTGTTTAAAGAAAGACTAACATTCTCAGATTATAGAAAGACACACAAATGTGGCAATGCAACACTAGAAATGATCACAGCAATTTATGCCAAGCATTCAACCACAGATTAATGCTAAAAATGGTGAAAAATAATCTTCAGTTGTTCACGAATCACATACCTCTCTTCCCTGTGGAAATCCCAGAAATTTGGAAGTGTTACAAATTAAAAAAAGAAAAAAAACTAGTATTAAAAATGTGATGTTACTATTTTGAAGACTACTGTTACTTTTTTTCCATCAAACACCGAACATTTACTTAAAATTATAATGTAAAGTCACCATACTTAATCTTTCGTTTTGATTTCCTAATCAAATGCATATTTTTTCTCACACATACTTCAATATTGAAAGTTGGTATATTTTATAAATTTCATTAAAATTGAGCATTTACTGCATAATTCAAAGCAGAGGAAAATAATTTTAACATTATAGTTAGTCTTTTCAGGCTGTCTTAGAATAGAAACACTTACTGAATTGGTTTTGCTAGAGACAAACAGAATATATTTACCCTTCTGAAATACATCACACCTTTGACTGAAAATAGGTAGTAGAGAAGGCAATCTCTGAACATGATGTTTAGCCCTACATGGTATCACTTGATAGTTTTTTTCCTGTGTGTGTTTACCACAGAAGCCAAATATTCTTACATTAATGCAATTTATCAAAAGACAAAGAAAAACAATATATACATTTTATTTAGTAATCATTACAGAGTAATGATTACAGTGGAACAGCAGTGTAGAACGGGACCTCAAGGGAATTCATTTCAAATCATGGACACAGCTGTTTCTTCAGTATAAGATAAAATATCTATAACAAGTTCACACATGGCAGATGTAAGCTAAAAACTAGATTCTATAGTGTGATATAAAGCCAGATGTTTTGGATGATCATATTTATAATTATATATAGCAGATCATGTTTATCACTTTGCATATTTTCCTCAAAAATATTGATTTTTTGTGAACTTTTTTTAAAAACAATTTCCTGAACCTTAGAAAACTAGATTTATTAAGTAAATGTTAATAATATATATAATTACATGTACCTGGTCAAGTTTATTTTTCTAATATCTTGCTATAAAAGCTGCTATAATTCTAAATATTCTAAATATTATGATTTTTGTATCACAAAGCAAAAGACTTGAAAGTAAGAAACATGAAATTGCTCTATTTTCTCTCTTCTACCTTATCATGACATTTTAAAATCTGCCAGTTTAAAAGTGGTACTTTTCCAATCAAAAGGAGAGCAATGTGAATGTGATTATTTTATCCATCATTATTTTTATGTTAAAATCAAGGTCCGTACAGCATGTCAGAAACTAATATTCAGTTAAGTTTTATTCCTACTTTGAATGAGAGGTGAAAAAATGGAAGGAACAGCTATAAGGCTACGAATGCTTTCCAGATCATTTCACCACCTCCAGCACAGAGATCCTTTCTCTATTTTATGCTATTCAATTTTTATTTCTAAACCTACAGTTCATTCAAGCGAATTCAAGTAGAGTTTTATTTCACTTCACTTTTCATAAGCTTCAAAACTCTTATTCCTCTGTAAATGTGAGCTACCTTAAACATATGTCAGAAAGTAAAGTTAAAATGTTTCTTGACAGAATTGCTTCACATCAGGGGAGAAAAAGCATAGGAACAAACTATCCTCTGCAACAAATGCAGTTACAGCCTCACCTCTGAATGATGTTCTTCATTTTGCTGCAACACTTCAATACAGAGTTCTGCCAGGTGAAGAACCTCTTCCAGTTTCTTTGCAGCTGTTGCTTGGTTCATGGCCTCTATATGATATATCATACAAATCAAAATTGCGATAATGAGAAATAAAACACAAAAAATACATTCAAATATTCACATACATTCAACAGTAAGAGAAAATGAGAGAATAGTACAAAGAAGTTGTGATTTTCTTTATAAACAATTCCATGTGGTAAGAACAATCATATAATACATGTAAATGTAGCTGAATACCCAGATCACTAGAAACAAAAAAATATTTAATTCACAAAGGAATCATTGATCACTATAAACATTTTCCAATTTATTATGTGAGAACTAACAGGTGCATCAATGTATTAGATGCTCAACTTCTGCAACAAGCAACTTCTAATTCTCTTCAAGGTCAGATATAAAAAGACAGGAGACACTAGAGACCTTTTCTCTTATTGTACATTCAATACAATGCCCTTCTCACTAAATGAGTCATTACTGTCACCGTATCAGCAAGATTCATGAATTTTGCAGCAGTTAAAATTGCAAACGTTTTATCTAAGTAAATCCGTCTAGCTTTTAGGTGGATTTAAAAATAAGAAGAGACACAACAACTGTTCAAATAACTGATTTCTCTATGATTCTCCCTGCTCTACAATAATAGGTTTAATCTAATGGTTCTTTTCAATATACAGTGAAAAGCAACACTATGAATAAATATGTTATAATAAAATCGACACAAACCTACTAAAAACTCCACATAATAGAAAGCAGACACAAATGAAATGAGGTTCAGTGATTCTACAGAATGGACCTCAAAAGAGAGCAAACAACAAAGGTAAAATACATGCAACTAAAACTGCTATAGGGCAATTAAATGAAGCTTAGTTTCAAACTAAGGAAAAAACCCATAAGACTAAATCCTAGGAGTGTCATGGGAGATAGCATAGAATAACTGATTTTTTTTTTTGCAAACAATTTTTAATCCATAAATTAAAGATATTTGTCTAACTACTTCATTATTATCTCTTAGAATAACATCAATATAGTTATATTAGCTTGTCTATTTAACAAGCCACTTGTCGCAGAGCCTAAACCATGGGGTGGAAATCAAGAGCATATACGGTTCAATATAATCATATAAAATTATTTTTATTCTGAGTTTGGGTCACATTTAATAGTTTGCAGATGACTTCTAAAGCTGATAATACAAAGTGAGCGAGGACCTCAGAAGCGCTGTCTCCTCATTTTCTGTGCATATTTGTAGATCACATGACTAGTGAATCACACGAATACACATCATGTGCAGAAAATTCTGCTGATATTTCTTTCATACTTGATGCACCCATCATGACATAAAACATGAAAAAATTATTTAAAACCTTACATAATCTTCTTGGTGCTAGTAACAATCAAACTGTAAGCACTAAATATTTTTAAACACTTAACATTTTTGACAGGTCAAAAATACTTTTCAAATGATATAAAGAAGGCAGGCAGGTGACCTTGTCTAGTTCTTCAAGACTTACGTACTGATGCACAGTAGCTTGAACAAATACAGCTTTAATGCATTTTTTGAAGGAAGATTGGATTAGCATTCTACTATGACTAAGAGGTGACTATGAGAAAGCATTATTATGAAAAAAAGACAAAGCAGGTAAATTAGTTACTGAAGCAAATAATTTTAAAGCAAAAAATGATCAAAGTTCATTAAACACCACATAACCAGACATATTCAAGTAATATGATTTTCAATAACATAATCTAACCAAAGAAAGAGCTACTGTATGAACATGGATTACACACAAAACACATATCAGAACATGAAATGACATTCGCAATACAATACCTAATTTGTAAATTTGATATTTTATACGAGTATAAGCACTATTATATTGATGTATGAGGTTGAGGATAAAAAGGAGTTGTCTCACTCCTATTTACTCTGTAGAATAATGACTACTGTTGAATTCAGACATTTTATGCTTATGCCTTTTTGAAACTGGTATTTCCTTTGGTGGTCACTGTCTTCTCCTCCCTGAACACGCAGCAAATACTAGTTCTAGTGCTAGGAGGTGTCCACTTACATTAATGAGTCTTCGGAAAAAAACAGTGAAATTAATATGACTGATACATCTGATTTCAGCACAATGTATTTTATTACAAATTCAGCCTGGTTTTGTAGACCTTGGCACTAACAAGGTAAACAAAATAACTGCATTCATAATTTTATTTGTTCTGAATGAACTTTAAGTCATAAACTTTTCAAAACATATCCTACAAGGCTCTTCTAAATTAGGGGAAACTAACCAATATTAGTGGAAATTACTGACTTCTAGTTCCCATTTTGTAGCAGTGAAACTTGAAAATAAATAATTTATTCTGCACACAGAATACATTCAAGATAGCCTAAGAAACTATCAAAGTGTTTTTTCTAAGAAGTCAAGCAGACTTCAAGAGCAGGAAGAAGGCCACAGATTTGCTTGTTGACTGTAAGATCATCCTGAATCACCACTGCAATGAGATCATGAGGTGGAGAAACGTGGTCTCAGGGAGGTATCAATTCCATTGAACAAGGCACTGGGGAAACCTCACAAAGTTCTGGTCATCTGTTGAAGTGACGGAATTAAAACAGAAATGGCCTTGAAAGAATGAGCAGGAATGGAGAATTTTTATGGTCAGGGCAAGGCTAGTGCAAAAATAAATTGGTCAGGAGTAAGTTACTTACTTAGACAATAAATTGCAAGGACTCCTTATATTACAGGAGTCGGGTTTGGAAATAGTTTTTTGTAAGATTAATACATAAGTGTGTAAAAGGGCAAGACACCTAAGTTTCCTGTAAAGATGAGTGTGGCAAGTTTCTGAATGACTTAAAACGATTAAAATGTCAGAGATGGGGATTAGTGATTTCCAGTCTTACATCTCTATGAAATTCCTCATGTTACTGAAAACATGTAATTTATTCATATAGTTTTCAATACTACCTTAAAAAAAATTATCTTTCTACCAGATTACTGATTAGAAAAGGCAGCAGATAATTGGATTTCCTCTGCCTGCTTGAACAAGTCACATTATTTTGTTGCCATTCCCTTGTTTGAAGAATACATAAATATATGCATTTTCATTTGGATGTTTTATGTTTCTCTGAAGCTTAGGTTTCATTTTGTATTTGTTGATTAGTACACCAGTGTGGCTTCAAAATCTACCAAGTATGCGTTTCTGGATGGTGTCATCATCATTTACATGGATGCATGAATAGGGCTCACAAAGTTATTCAAAAGAAAAGGAGCATTTTTGCTTTTTTAAATTTTTTTAACCAAGTGGTACATTGAAATATGAATACTGATAAATTGTTAGCTGGAAGTTTCGGTCTCCAAAACATCTGAAGGAAATACTGTGCTTGTCTTTATAAGTACTGTTAAAAAAATTACAGGAATGGAAATAAGTGCTGTCAGTTTTCATTATGTTCCTGATGTCTTTCTGCCCACAATTACTAAAGGTTGTTACGGTGTGTTTACATCGCTCAAACTAACAAGTTGCTGCAGGAGTTGAGTCAGTAAATAAACTGCTTGACATCTTTTAGCAAATAAACAGAAAAAGCTATCAGTCACCTGTACTCAGCTTCTCATTCTGCCCAAATTAAAAAAAAAAAAAAAAAAAGGCAAGACAAGCTTTGCAGATAATGGATGCTTTCTCAAGTATGCATTATCCATGAGTCACACAGGTACCAAGAAAACATTGTTAACTGAGCTAAGTCAACCGACTGAAAAAGCCATTGAAATGAAAAGGTGACTGCTTCATGGACCAATGCAGTTTAAGACCAGAAGGGACAGATAGCTCATCGAGTCTGGGTCACAG
This sequence comes from Crypturellus tataupa, assembly GCA_034781795.1. Classification (NCBI taxonomy): domain Eukaryota; kingdom Metazoa; phylum Chordata; class Aves; order Tinamiformes; family Tinamidae; genus Crypturellus; species Crypturellus tataupa. The sequence continues at coordinate 1,234,075 of JAWLRI010000974.1, forward strand.
TATTTCTCCCTGCTCCCCCTTTATCAAGATCAGCTACACCAGACTGCTTTGCACAGTTTTTCCTTGAAGGTAAATAAAAATTCATTTGTCCACCTCACCCCTGTCACCAACATGTTAAGTACCCTCACAGCTGTGCATATCACACATATGTGCTAAATTTCTAATTAGCTTTAGCTTCCAACTCTTTGGTCTTACTATGCCTTTCTTTACCAAAGGAAGAATGCTTCATTACCTGTTTATTTTGCCTCTAGAAAGATATTCTGCACTCTGAAATAAATCACTTCACAATTACCTTTATAGAACTAAACTGACTTAAGTTTTCAACTGTCTGCTATACATAAACACAGCTCAAAGCGCTATCCACTTTCAAATAGATTTTAAAAGGCAGCATCTACATTATGAGCTAACATTCAAGTACTTACCTATGCCAGGTTGCTTTCACCATCCTCTCAACTGACACTGCCCTGCAATGTTCACATGCCAATACTGTGGGCGGTTGATGATCTACAGTTCTGCTTTTACTTCAAATTGATTTCAAAATGAATGCCTTGCAGGTAAAATGTGATATTTTGTATGTTTGTCCTGCCTTCCTTTTCAGGGCAGTGTGCAACTTCACTTTTGTTATATTAAAACATATCAAACTTGAAATAGCTGAAGTTACCATGAAAACCAGATCACTCCAACTGCTTTGCTGGCATCATTCCTTTCCACATATCTTTGCATTACCTGGCATCTTTAAGAAAAGATTTTGTATGTACTCCCAAATGATGATGGAAATGTGAAATAGCATTGGGTCTAATACAACTTCCTGAAAATCTCTTCTAGAAATCTGCTGATTTAATAGCAATTATTGTTTGATGCCTGTTTTCTGAGGTTTCTCAATTAACCCATTCTTAATTATTTTCAAGCCTATTTTGATGATGTTGCAAGTGCTATGGCTTTTTAAGCACTGTTATTCAGTATTCTATCATATTCTTAATTAGGCTCCAGTTCAATTTGTTTTGCTTTTCCAAGTGTTCCTGCTTAACCTTCAAACACAGATTCATGGCACATATTCAGTCCTGACAGCTGAGCTTTTGAGTGTGGGGAAGGAAATGAGAGGAATTACGTCTTACCAGGATACGCAGCACCACTGTGATAGGGATCAAGGATGAGTTACATGGAGCAACAGGGACACGGAGAAGGCACACTGGTGGCTGTATTCTCCACCCAACGGCCAGTCATAGGAACGCGCTGCTCATGAGTGAGCAGTGTGAGGCAGGAAGGTGGCCTGTCACTGGCCTGCTAGAGGCTTCCCACTGTTGCACAGCAAATATTCCTTACTGTTTTTCCCTGTCCTGTATTTCACCCTTCCTCCTCTCTTTCAAACAAGCATACCTACACTAAGAGACTCATCAGAGCCAGACCTTCACCATGCAAGACAACATCTCACAGGCCAATGACAGTGGCATTGGGAAAACATCAGGTAGACACGTAAAATTTGATAACGGATCCTCCCTTCCATGGCTCCTTTTGTCCGTGGCTGGGGAACCTGAAGAGAGAAACTAAGTTTTCAGCCCCAGTGGACCTATGGTATCTCTAAGTCCAAAGGGAGGACCAGATAGGAACAGACCCCCAGGAAGGCCTGCTGCCAAACTCCTCCTAGGATTTACTGACCACACAGCAGGACATGGCCTGAGGAAGCTTTCGCCTGCTCAGATATTGTGCAGAGACCCATAAATCTTACATAGTTCTTTCCAAACCCAGCTATGAACCATTTTTTACTCTATATTGGGTTTCTTGCCAACATCTAATTGTTTCTCTCTGAATTGGAGCCTGGCAGTAGATGTGCATTCACACAGTGTCAATGGCTCGGGAACCCTTGGAGTAAAACAGACTATAACATAATTTAATAATAGAGATGTATTATTATAGCTCTGGTCCAATAGAGTCTAATAACTCAGATTCTGTGACATGTAAAAAAAGCAGCCCAGCTTCCAAACTTATATCAAAAGCAGTACAAATGTCAGAAACTAGAGCTAATATATATTACTAGACCTGAGCTGACTCTCCAGAATTAATCCACAACTGGGATAATCTACTCACATATAATTTAGATTTGACTTTGGTGGATTTACTTGTAAATTCTCACAGAATTAATTCTGCAATGAAAAACTAAGGAATGGACATCTGGGATGGCATGCTGGTTTTTTTTTCTGATTGAAAAAAAAAAGAGTTTAGCCTTATAGGAATAATGATATTTGGCCTTGTGAAGTTGAAACCAGGCTTTCCAAAATTATCTTTTAATTCTCAGGGGAAAAAAAAAAAATTAAAGTTAATTACCATTAATTCCCACGTAAACAGAGATTACGAGATTTGTGGAAACTTAAGAGTTCACATCTTCTTATAACCTATCATTTGTATAAAGTGACTCACACTACAATGTAGTCTTTTTTTTTTAATAGTGTTCAATGGATTTAACTTCATGGAATGAGCAGAAAAACTATTTTTCAAAAAAGGAATTTATTGGATCTTTTGAAGCTTCCCTTTCCTTCTGCTACTTCTAATTTCTCTTCAAAAGGGGAAAGTTTGCAGCATTTATCTCTGTGGTATAAAACTGTTATGCAACAAACATGGCAAACTAAAGAGCTCCATGAATTAAGGAAACTGAATAATTGATAGCCTAGAATATTGGGAAACCAGCATTTGAAAATGCAGATAGCAAATATTTTTAATAAATCTAATAATTATAGAAATTAAATTTTAGGAATTTACTAAATGACAAGATGAGCAAATTTTTGTCTACAGGCAAAAAGGAGGGAAGAGCAAGGGAAAAATTGTCAATCACAAACTTTAACACAGATTTTGAAGAAACAATTAATTGAAGTCATAAAATGAACAGGAAAGACAAAAGATTTGATAACACTGGTTGCAGTAGAGTTGCCCAGGGGGCTTTTTAATAGGATATTTCCTTAGATAAGAAATGCAGTGAATCTCATCTATCCTTACTAGCAGATCTCATCTCACCTTACTAAAGCATTTCAGTCTTGCCCTATGGGAAAACTAAGATGAAGAAAATTAGGATTAAAAAAGAAGCTGTGGGTTGGATAAAGAAGCTGTCTCAAGAGAAAGGCAAAAGAGCCTTGAAAAAGGCTCTCAGAGAAGAAGATTCCTTTAGGGTACAGCTTCTTTAGTATTTTCACCAATAACTTTAGAGTAAGTATCAGGAGTGCATTTGACAATAATGTTGTGAAACATTGCCGATAGAGAGCAGGATCAAAAAGCAATAATAGAAGAATTTGATAATCTGCTAAAATAAATTCGATAAAATAAAAGACAAAGATTCCCTGAATATATTAGATAAAGCATAACTTGGGGACTATTAATGGTACTACAAGGTGGTATGTCATAGAGATCACATAGTCTGGCCAACAACGTTCCAGAAGGCTGAACGTAACCTTTAATAGAGAAAGGCTCCTGAGGTGATAAAAGGAAAGAGAAGAAGAAAGAAGAGACTATGACTCTGAAAGGGAACAATAAAATCTTATTAAAAAGTAGGTTGTGTAAGGGAACGAAGATACGTCATAGGGCTAGGAGGAAATAGAGATGATGAAATGCTAGTGAAGGAGGGAGATACATAACAAAAAGGACAAAGCTGACATGCTAACAGATACCAATTTGCCTTTAAGGTGACTCATAACATATAAAGCAAGCAGGACTTGAACCAACCTTTACTTTGATGAAGTGGAGGGTGGACAGAAAAAGGGAATTGCAGTGGAAGTAACAAGAGTTTGACTTAGACCAGATGTTCAGGGGGCAGTGGATAAGTTAAAGTATCAGGGTGAAATACTTGCAAAAGTATTTCCAAATGGACCTAGCAACCATGGGCTGGTTCTTTTCCAGACCTCTGCTCCAAAACTGACTGCAGGGACATTTGCTTGTATTCCCTATTTCCATTTAGCTGCACAATAAACAGAGACCATCAAGGTTTTACGTAGCTGTGCTCATTCATTTTTGTTTGTTCAGTGAAATGAACACGTGTGGAGAGCTTTAATCAAGTCCTCTCCAGGTACAATGACTCTCTCCACTTACCTTCTCAATTTCAATAATGTTTGTAGTGTTCTTCTTTCTAAGTCAGATAGATCCTTCTGAGACAGCAAGGTATTTACATATTACCCTTCCTTTAGAAGCTTCTAAGTAATGAGTACATAAACGATCAACGTCCTTTTAAAAAAAGCAAATACTGAGCTGCCCATGACCCTCTACTGTAGGGAGTTAACAGTTATTCAAACTTGGCAGTCTGTCTGAGAGAAAGAAATATTGGGATGACAACTTTGATTTGTCTTTAGGCGATGGTAAACTATGCAGCAGCAATTTGCTTTGATTTTAATTTATTTTCTTTTTCTTTTTTTTTAATTAAATATGTTTGGCAGAAAGAACCCAGTTACAGCACACTTTAAAAAATAATCAATTAAAAGACAAATTACCTAATAATTCAGATCTTCACAATCTGTCTATTGCCTCAGAAATGAACATCTATGACAGATATCACCCTGTTTACTTCACAGCCATTTACCACTTTAATCCTTACCCCAGCCCCTCTTTTACTGCATAGGAAGGTAATGCTCTAGTGCTTATTTACACATAAAGTTCTGTAACTTCTTGGAGCATTAGCAGAGTACAAAACATCCATCACTCCCCACACATTCTGGTTTTAAATAATGTTACATGGAGAGAAGCATTAATTTCTGGGGAGGAATAAATAAGGTGTTTTATTACTCTTGTGTTAAAGGAGTGTACATATATTTAAAAATATATGAATATTGTGTAAAGTCATTTTCTGATAGGGAGAAAACAACTGAGGGAGGATAAAGATTCCCAAAAGCAAAGCACTGGAAGTTATACAAGCCTTTGAGGAACACTACTTGTCCCTGGGTTCAGCATCTACCAGACAAATTATATTCAGTATTAACTACAGGGAGAGTAACTCAAATTATAAACAGAGCTGGACAGGAGAATATGTCGTATATAAAATGATTTTAAAAATATTTTCATATACTGAAGTCTCAAAGGCAGCGTACACTGAAATGAAAATGGTTTCTGCTTGAAAGGAGATTTGCACATATTGATGCCATTATCATCTCCTTGACAAATTATAAACCCTTGCTGCAAACTACGAGGGCATAATATGAGAGTTCTTAGACATAGTTCAAAAATTATAATAGCAGGTTTGCTGCTGTTCTCCCCATAATGGCAATTATAATGACTGAACAGATTAACTACTCCATGAGAATTTCAGCAATACATGCTGTAAGGAATGACATGCTGAACCTTGTATAATTGTCATCACAAATGTAATTTTTATTGAAAAAAAAACTGTTTTATGTTTATAATAGTACAACGACATGGGAGTGCTAAATAAAATGTCATCCTGCCTGCAAACAAATCCTGTCGATGCAAGTGCTGCTTATATCATGGTGTCTGCCATTAAGAAAGTACCCGCCGTCCTCTGGGAAAGCATTGCGAGTCATGTTCAATTGAGGCTGTGAAAATGAGAGCACTTGGGGGATAGACCTGGGAACCTGGCAACCACAGCGCTGAGAAAGCATCCTCGCAACAAAAAGAATTTGCATGTTCACCTCTGTGGTACCTAACAAGGACGCTCCTGCAATTCAAGATTCTCTAGGCAGTATCTAGTGCCCAAGTTAAAAGGTAAATAAGATTTATAAAGAATATTTTCTATCTTACTGCCATATAGTATTAGGGCTAAGACTACTGTTTGCTGAGTTTCGAAAGAGATCAGTAGATGTTTTGCTAGTTACTCTAATAGAAGCAGGACTTGGTTCTGTTAGCCAGCCAAAAATATGAGTGATACTTAAGATCAATATTTTTTAGGATTCTCTTCAGGTCCTTCCTCAGTTTTTTCAAGATAAGTAGGATCAATGAAACACAAGAAAAATGGAACACAATATATTTATTATTTTCAATAAATACACTTTTCTGAGTTGTTTGATTAAATTACAGCTATATTTCTAGTCGGGGGAATTTAATTAAGGAATTAAATGATAAATATAAACTGCAAGCCTCTAGCTTCACCTAACACAGTGAATTTCCATTTACCCAGTGTATGTGATAAGCTTTCCTCTCAATGACTCTGTAATATAGTCATTTGCCAGGTCACTTAAAGGACAGCTTTCCTATTCTGAAATCTTATGAACGTAGATAGTTTCTTTCAAAGCACGCAAAAATGGAATGTAAAATGACTAACATATATTACAAATATCTTTTATTTCTTTTTAACATTTCTTTTAGACTGGTAATTATATGTCATCTGTGCTTAATGATCTATGTTTCTAACATAATGAGCTTGAAAAATAATAAGAATAGCAAGTGTGTGTGGCATAAAGATTTGTACTGGAGGTGATTCATGTCATATAAATGTGTACAACTGACGTTTAGGAATACAAAAGATCATTGGATAAGATCTCTAAATTGAGTTTCCTCTTTTCTCTAACTGCAATATTATTCAAAATTTTGCATTTGAACATAGAGATATCTTCTTCAATAGCTATAGAATTATAAAGATACTAAATAGAATATCTGTACTATCTCACTTAAGGTATCTAACTTGGTAGGGAAACTTGGCTTTGCATTTAATTAGGTCCTTTCATAGAGACAATCACTAAAGGAGTCTCAAAATGCTCTCAGAAATCCTCTATCCATTAGGAGACTACCCAGTTAAATCATATTTGCTCATGTGAACTAATATTAAGCAAATTGCAGCATATATGTCCATACCATGGGATTGTTTTCTATCCTTTTAAAAAATACTGAAAAGAACTGTCATATTTCCAGTATATTTACAGTGTTAAAGTGGAAATCACTGAAGTTTTGAAAGCCAAGAGAATTTACTTTGACAATTTTGAATTCTCAGTTAGGAAAACTGGGTTGAAAAAAAATCACAATTTTTATCATTTTCTACAAATTTCTGCTTGTATATGGACAAAAAAATAGCTCTTCCTCCTGTAGAGAAGATAGAACTTAGAAGTGGACCTTCTTTTTCATTGCAGCCCCATCTTTGGCAGGAAGATCTATTGTGAATTACCTTTATGAAACATTTAAATCCTCACCTCAGCCTTCTTTCACGATGAAAGATAATTTCAGTCTAAGAACATTACTGACTGAGTGCTCCTTCCCATACCTGCTGCCGGTATGATTTGTGGGAACCCCACAGAGCACCAAGGCCAGGCTTCTGCGGCATGTGTGTGGACACATCATTAGAAGGCTTCACCCAAGCAGTGTGTGCGTCTCTCTCAAAGCACGTATGTGCATAGACCCTTTTACTTCCACACAGTAGAATGTAATTCAATCACAAATACCACATTGGCAATGCTCTTTTGGTGATCACTCTGTTAATTATTTGGATATAAACACTCACATGAGCCATAGCTCTGTTGAAGAATATGTGCTATAACACCTTTGTGAAATTACGAACACAAGCAAATACCACCCTCCCAAATCTCAGCTGTGACTAGAAAAACAAACATAACACTAAATAAAGGCATCAGTGACATGTAAAACTAGACTCATGAAATTACTTCTCCTGTCAAGATCTTCATCAATAAATCCCTCGTTCTGTTAAAAACACATACTATTCTTTTTGTTGAATACTATGAAGTTGACTATCTCTAAACATACCATCTGGTTTTGTACTTGAAAGCTAAATATTTCTGCATTATTTAGCTATCCTTCTATTACAGAAAACATAACTGGACCACAGTCCAAAATACACCGGATATTGAAATTATCTAAATTACTAATAAATATGCTCTATTTATCTATTTATTAGTAAAGTAGTAAATAGTAAAGTAGTAAATATATTACCAATAAATAAATATTTACATGCCAATGTAAATGGACAATTCATGGACCATACTACACCATAACTAACTATTGTGTTTGTCTATGTTCTTGTCAATATATTCATACTATTGAAATCAACAAATAAAACAAAGCAATGGACACAACAGCACAATCTCTAATACATGCAGACATGCACACAAATAATAATCACCTGAATCCTTCTCTGCTGTAGCTAAAGGTAAAACAAAAAAGGAGAAAATGATTATTGCAGAAAGGAAAGATGGCTATTTTAATTTTATCAGAGTAGAATAAAGATCAAACACAAAGTTCCAGAGCTTAATCTCTTTAAACTTATGAGTATAGCAATAAGAATGCTGACAGTTCATCCAACTGATGGGATTTGTCAAATGAGGGCAATAACATGTGCTTTTATTTAGCATTTATACAGACTACATTTTGAGTAACATGTATATTCACTGGCTGAATTTTATTCATATTATGCCTAGGAATTTAGGGACATAAATAATAGAGTAAGAATAGTAATAGAGTAAGAATATAAGGAAATTATTTTGTTAAAACTATCTTTGCAGCTCTACTCTGTACACATTTATTGTTATTCTATAGCAGATACTGTCACACAAGATTCATCTGACTGACTAAGAGACCTTTTAATATCACTCTAGTCAACAAACTAGGGCAAGAATTCTATAGCATATAACAACTACATTTGAAGACATCGGGCATTTTCTAAATATAATGGTTATATGTTTTCTATATAAGTACAAGCAAGTAAAACAAAGATTAACATTAATTACTGGCAAGAGAACACCACCACTGTGGTGCATAGGACAGTAAAATGTTCTCATGAACCTAGAGGAATAGATCTGAGCTGTTGCTGAAAGCTTGTACTTTTTTCTGCATTGCTAAAAATATATGATACCTAATGATGACCTCATTATTGAAAGAGGTTCTAGAGTTCTAGTTTTACTCCTTCCTACTAAACCCCAACATCCTTAACTTTTTGATATGACGCTTTATTTTCAAACAGTATTTTAATCTCAAAAACTACCTATTTCTCCTTGAGGTACTATATTCACACGCCGAAGTTAACTGACTGTTATACTTTGGGCTAACTGTTACATGAGCCTACAAAAAGAAATACAGTTGTGTATGAACCAAAAGATAGTAAATCCACAAAGAAATTCATATCAGTCAAAACGTACCACGGAATAGACTGCACTTTACATGTGGTTCCAGCTTAGTTTAGTGCTAACAATACGCATGTTTTAAAGTGAATAATTTGGTATTCACAGTTGAATTGTGACAAATCACAGGATACAATTACAATTCTTGGGCAAAGACATATTTACTTCATTGTTAAAAACTTCAGTGTGAAAAACGCAGTCCAATTTACTATCAAAGATATCTTGTGCATGTTTTTGTTATCCTTTTAAAAGATTTCTACTTTTAAACTGATTATTTCAACAAGGTTGTTAAAAGACTAAACTACTAAATAACAAAAAATCCTTTTTACAAATAAAAAAAGGTAAAATCTAAGAGAAATGGTACTTCTGCTTTTCCATTTTCCAAAATAGATTTAATATGTATCCTCCTTTCTTTAACACAACGTGATATCATAATTAATTAAGATAAACTGGTTACTGAGATGGTTTCATGTTGTTACTCCCATGATATAATACTGGTTGCTATAGTGATGAGATAGGTTTTTTGTTAATCACTTGTAAGGTTGGTTAACTCATGTTTTTCAGAGAGTTTGAGCAGAAATGGAAAAATAGAAAAGTTGGCCTTATAATACTACTAAACACATGAGCCTTCCTCATTTTGCTCATATGGTAGCTCTATTTACTTGGAGAGTGCTACTAGAAATACACATTACAAAAAGATGCTATGAATAAAATGATTTTTTAATGTCATCCTTAATTTCTTTTCCTATTAATCCATTCTACCTCTAAAAAAAACTATGTAAATATGAGCATACTTTTTTTTTCTATTCCTGCAAATATCCTTACAGGTAAATCTCAAGCTTTCTGTGCTCTATGTAAAATTACAGATGTGTCTTAGAAACTTTTTCCACCATTTTGACTTCCTTTTTTTTCTACATATGTTTTATAAGTATTAAAATAACTCTATGTATCCGCAAGCGGTTCTTTTTAAGTAAAATTTCACTTAGCTTTTCTGTACATGTTCTAGAACACACACTCTTTTCAGAAAAAGTGCTGATTACAGTTAGATCTTATATTTTATTCTGTTAGCATATTCAGTAATTCAGTATGCAATTATGGTTTTAGTAATCAGATTATCTTTATACCAGTGAAAATACAACAGCAAAATTAAACTACCCTTATCTGTCTGCCTTAGAAATACATCTGAAAGGCATCTATACCCTGAGTTTTCAAGTTCCAAGGTACTGTAATTGCTCATAGAGAAAGAATATCCTGCCACTAGTTTAATTACCAAAAATACTTAGAGAAATAAAATAATCCATAAATAACCTTTTAGATTTATGTAAAATTCAAAAGTAAGAACAAAGGGCAACTTAAATTAAGAAGTCCTGGTCTTCCATTCAAACAGGGTCCCAGGAGGCATATTAAAGCAATGAATAGGAAAAAGCTCCATAGTTCACCAGCTGAGATTTTAATGAGACATTTCCCCTTGCTGTGGAAGGGGTTTGTTCAGGAAAGGGAAAAGGCTGCTTGCAGAATATTCAGTTAATAGGCACTGTTGGCTTTTACAGCCACTTTGGCAGCTCACTGCTGTACTAACCTTCTATTTTGGCATATTCTGTAAGTCGAGTGTAATTGATCAAGGCAGCTTTCTCCAGACATTTTCTAACCACTTTCTTCACCTCTTCTGCTGGGATGGGGGTGGCAATATCTTTCATTAAAACCTGTGCCAGAGACAATTATACCACTTGGTTACACTCATTACTCAAAACCCAAGAGGAAACAACAAAAGTTTCCTAACGTTACTTTAGCTCTCATAAAGATTAAAGGCCAAAACTAAAACAGATCCGTTTCAGTATGGAACTGTCATGGATGAACCAGATATTTATTTCCAAAGGTTTGACTTCAACTCCAATTTCACTGCCTTTATTGTACTTATATACAAATCAAGACCACCCCTACGGGTGCAGGAGGACAAGCACTCTCTGTCTGGGCAACCTGCAGATCAGGAGGACAGGAGCTCTCCTTGGATGGGCTGGAGATGGGCTGGACTGTTGTATCTGCTAAAGACGTAGATATGACAATTTGCTTGGTTCTCACCTGTTGGAAAGTTTCCACCATTTCAAAACCATTGATTCTTAAACAGTGTAAAGCAGAAAACACCAGCACCATCAAAACTAGTTATACTTAGTGCTTTTCTTCTTCCATATGTTATTTAAGTTTGGCATATCCTTTTGGTGAAAAATAATTAGCTATTTTAAGCAGGGGGATAGACAGAACTTCTCATTAAATATTTTAAGTAGACAGCTAGAGGAAGAGCTCTTATAAACTTTTTAAAGATTATTGTTTTTTCAAATACAACTGTGATAAATGCAATAATTATTTTGACTCTTGCCCTTTTTGCAATTAACGGAAGTCCTGTCAAAAACTTAATGAAGTCATCACTTAAAGTACTAAACAGGTATGTAGGCTTTTAATAGCTTCAAAAATAAATTATATGTCAGCAAAGAAAAGGCAAGATTTACATTTGAATATGTTAACTAACTGGTTTAAGCCTTTGAAAAATATTTTTTTCTGAGTAGCATTTAATTACTAGGTAAACTGGGAAATATACCCTCTTCATATGAATGCAATTTTATACACTCTGAGATACACTAATACTGAACATGATCATTCAAAAAGAACCTGATTCTGAATAAATATTCTTAATATTTCACTGTCATTTTTACTTTACTCACTTTCAATAGGCAGGTGTAAACAGCATTCATTATTTTTTGCCATATTTGAACATAAAAAATCAGACAACTCAGGAGCTTTTAAAATTGTTTCTCAGTGAATATGGATCCTCAGGTAAGCTATACCTTAAGACAATATACCTAAAAAATAAAGTTATAGGTATTGTCTGGGGAAGGAAATTGTGAAAAAGAAACAGTTTCAGCAGCAAGAAATCTATTAGGGAAAGGTTGCTGCAAACTAGACATGCTTTGTTACTTGCACACTCTGTATAATATACCGGCCTCTTCTAAACATGTTTTTATTCTATTTATTTATTTATTTTATGAGTAATTTCTGAGTTATCAGCAAGCGAAAATACAATATTGAAATACTATCATGCTGGATATTCTGAAGATAAAGTATAATAAAAACCTCTAACACATTCTGCATTCACAAATACAGGCAAGCACAGGTATCCCCAGACAAGACCGATGTTGCTGGTTTGCCTGTGTGATACCAGCTACTGCTGACCATCTGTGACAGCAGGAGCAGAGAGGGAAAGAGTGTCTCATAGAGCAGAAAACAGCACTACATAGCACTGTAATCACTGAAATTAAGTACGAAAGGAAATACATATACTCAGATGGCCCCTACGTAGTAAGCCATGGCAGAGGCTTTCTGAGACACAGTCTCCATCCGTGGAGTGGCGTGCAGTGTGAAACGGCCATCATTTTCTGAGTCCAGACCACTTGGATTTTGGCAGAGTAACGCAAAGTGAGATCTATGGTTTGTTTCAATTCCAGATCCCGCTGATACAATTCCTTTGGATTCCCTGCTGGAATTTAAAACTCTTCTTTCCTTAGAGAAATGTTTTTGAGCAAAAATGCTCAAAAGCAGAGATGCTTTTACCATTACATTGTCTTCTCCCTTGGAGTCAATACAGGAGAATTTGTTGGGTATAGGTTTACATTTATAGCTGTCCATGACAGTTTTACTGCATATAGCTACAGTTTTTCCTTCTTAAATTGAGTTAGATGATTGTGCATTCAAGGAGGATTATTTGGATTATATAGAAGCTTTTTAATGTTTCATATCACTATAGACAACATTAGCAGCACAAAAGCTGTAAAAAACAAGTAGGACTTCAGAGTAAATGTATTAGAGAGATTGCTGTGTAATTATTAAATTATAAAGAAACAGAGAACCACTGCAATGGCTGGAAGTGAAATTCCAATATTCATTTTCTGTAGAGAACAGCTGCCTGGCACTGTGGAAAAGGTTGTGGAAAAAAAAACATGGAAAAAAGTGAAATAAAACAACAAACAAACAGTAAATGAAACCAGTATTAGAGTGTCCAAGAAGAATTAAGTCTCCTCAGTAGCCTAAATGCAAAAGAAAACACAGTCTTAGAACTCAAGCAGCATTTAAAATATATTTTTAAACTTACTCTTTCAAGCAATGAAAGTGTGGCTTTTAAAGCTCCTTCGGGCCGTCCAAATGGGAAACAGTACCTTAAAAAGAGATAGAGAGAGGTAGATAAAATAATCAGAATTATAATATTTAAGTTAGGAATTTACTATAAGAAGTAATTTGATACACTACTTGCATTGATTTATGTTAATGAAATACTCTGTATAGAATACATTACTGGATGCAGAATGCCTCTCAGGAGTCTACTGTGGAACATATATATAAAATAACAATATCAGACCACCATTTTCATAAAAATATGAAAAGACAAAGATAATTCCTTCACTTTCTCAATTATGAAGAATATTTAATGATCTCTGATAAGCTTAATTGTGATCTTTCTGGAAAGAAGTACCATTTCTCATGTAGACTTGACAGCTACAGAAGCAGTAAAGGAACACTTCATATGTATTATCCTGTTTTAATATTGGATTAAGATCAGAATAAATTTTCAGTCAATTTTCAATCTAAGTTTCTGTAGATATATCAAAACACAGATGACTGTAGATATTATTTTCCTACTATATAGCTATTAAATAGCTTGGGAAATAATTTTATGCTAGTTTTTATTAGCTCTGAAATAAACTAACCCACTTCTGTTACCAAATCTATAGCATTATGCAAATAAAAAAAGCAATCATACTCATTGTTTTATTTTTAATTTTCGTCTGCTGAATGATCCAGTATATCATCTCAATAAGTCTATAAAGCTCAAGCAACCATAACCTCTTCTAATCCTGTCTGAAAATCTTGCTTGGATATCCCCAATTGGAAAAGGGATATTTTATTATGCTAAGATTATTTTTTTTATAATATTACTCACTTTTCTGATGGATAAAAGGATTTAGACTACCGAATTTTAGAAATATACTTTGTTCAACCAATATAAAGCCCTGTAAATGAGGTCAAAAAAGGATTTCCAGAGACGTGCCTCCTCATTTCGTTTCTTTCTTACTGCAGTGCTAGCAACTCTTGAGGATGTGTTAACAAATTTGCAAAGCAAATGTAATGACTCTTAGGCTGTGAGTCATCCTGCTACAGCATACAGTTTTAGCAGTTTTGTCTCCTTCTTCCTTTATTGTTTATTTGCATAATCCTTGAATAGTTTTTCCCACTGCTTACTTCTATGAATTTGTAGTGACATTTTTTGAGTATTTGTCCTAGATTATATTTAAGATTTCAAATCAAAGATTTCTTACCAAGTATGTCCTAAAATGTAAACAATGTAATAAACTCTTACCATCCAATGAGTTTTAAACCAAGATACACGTAGAAGTCCTACAGTGGAGTAGGGGCTATTGCGATTTATTGCAGAGACAACAGGTATAAGCAAAACAGCACTATTTCAACTTTGGAACAGTTTGTCACAAGGTGCTATAGAGGCCAAAAATATAAATATGTTGCAATAGGATTGAGAGAATGATGATAGAAAGGTTGGTTATATGTGATAAACTAATAGACTTAGTCTACAAGTCAATTTTATACAAATATTTATAAACCATTCCTAGAGACCGGAAGGAGAGGAAATATCACCCCTAGTCTGCTCTGTTGCTTGTACTCCTTCCTTCAGCATCTTCCACTAGCCCCTGCTGACCTGGAAGAGCAGTTTTTACATTGATATGCAAACTTTTATTGAGGATAAGGGACTTCAACTCATTTAGAATGGATAAATATTAAATAAATTGCAGCATTGTCATTTGCAATAAATGGATAAATATGTCACTTGCATTAAAAACAGCAAATGACATTACCTGTCTAGAATAAAAACATTAGATATCTGTATCAAGATTGTTTACTCAGATGATATATCTAATCAGCATTGATCCACAAAATAGTATGGCTCAGTCATTCGCATTCAGGTAATTCTCGGAGTTAGTATTACACAAAACTGCAGAGTTCAAAGGCACCAACAAAAGTCAAGCATATATTCTCACCAATCATATACACCATAGAGAGAATGTATCTCACAAGATATATTAATGAACGCTATACAAAAGCAACTATTTCTTAAACCCTAAGCAAATTAGTTATGACACACTTAATCTACTTATATTTAATACACTTAAAATTTATTTGCAGGTAGGCATTTTCAGCTTAGCTCTGTTTTGTCCGAGAGCAAAACTGAACACAAGCATGATAAAATGTTTCTAGCCAAAACTTAGCCAAACAAATTATATACTCACCTGAAATGGCTTATTTGATTTTCTAAAAGGGAGGAGAGTCTGTCTTTAATTTCTTCAAATCTTTCTTTCTCTTCAATGGATACTGTTCCAATCCCATCTGGCCTGTAATATTGAATATTCAATAATTTTTGATATTTTCTTATCTACGCTGTTTATGAAAACTAAGTATGTTTGAATCCAGGTATGCTTTGGTCAATTCAACTTCATGCTTTTTCCTCTTTGAACAGAGTTTTTTAATTTTAAAGATTTCAGTTAACACACTTAATAAGCTCCTTTCTCTTTTTCCATTGTTCTGAAGAAAAACAAATAATTATAAGCATAAACAAAGAACAGATTTCAGCTCACAGAAGACTTTGAGACTTTTAAGCTCAATTCCTAAGCTGCTACCTGGTCTCCATACAAGGCAGTATATACTTCTCCCAAATCATCCCCAAATATGTAGTATTCTGTCTCAAGAAAATTAGTACTTCAGAGACACAGAGGGACTCTAATCTCACTGTCTCAATTTCAGCTCTTTGAATCTTTAAGATATTTATCCAGAGGCAAGGTATTGCTGGAAATTATTTTAAAAAAGCTGGTGGAAATTCACAGTAAAAAAGACCATAGCAGGCACCATTCACGAATTTTTCTGCTTGGGATGAGAATAGATTTTGGATCCATCCCATAGTGACAAACAGCAGTATGCAAACAAGACTTCCAAATGAATACAGCACAAGGGTCTTAATAAACAGAGGCAATTTCTTTTTTAAAGTGTCAAAAACTAATCATAGGCCTCACATTAAGCACCTTAAGCAAACACTAAAATCTTATCTTGAATGCATTATTAAAGTCTATGCATTAATATAATATAACAAAATTAAAGAAAAATAAATGTTTCCCAATGTTATCTTTGCCATCCAGTTTCCCATATATCCCCTACTGAAAAAAAAAAACACACAAAATTTTCAGTTATTCTCTTAACTATTAGTTCTTAGGTAACAACTATTCATTCCCATTTAAGTACACTAAGTTTGGATTCACCCTGTTCCTCCTCCAAAACTTCCAAGATTACATCTTACTGTATCTAGAATTTAGCCTATCAGGACACAGACAAAGACAATATCAGTTTGCTAAATTGTTGCTATATCTTTCTCCACATTCTTAAATCTAGGAGGGATAAGTTGCCACTTGGTCTTGACATAAACAATTCTCTCACCCCTTAAATCACTTATATTTGTGGTCTGCCAAGTCAAGGTGGAAAGCATGACTGAACTCTTTAAATTATTGGAAAGACAACAATAAAAATCTGATATGGTGGAGATATGTGTAACCAGGCACATCAATATACTACTGTATAAATTTGATGTGAAAGAGCAAATAACTTCTATTCCCTCTTTTGATGGATGCCAGGACACTTTACCTCAGCCTTCTGACAGATGGAACGTGCTCAAATTTAAGTAAATTTCACTGTCTGATTTCATTGTCAGGAGAGATTTTGCTCTGGAGTGATAAAGTAAATAGGTCTGTCATATTAAACTTCGCTGAGGCATGTCATATATATGACAGAAAAGACCTAGGGGTCCAGATAACAATAAGTGAGAAAGGTGAGCCAGTAGAATGTCATATCTGTCAACCTGCACTAAGACTAGGGTCGCTACATACTGTCACTTCACTGAGGTTGCTGTTATATAGAGCCATGCTGATAACGTCTAAAATTTTAGAATTTTAAAATATATTTTCAGTGAATGTCTGGAGAGCAACAATCATCCTAGAAGAAAAATAAAGAGTGAACAAAACAGATTTGAAAAGTGTACCATCTATTGCAATGAAAAGCTCATCTCTTCAGGACACACTTTTAGAAAATAGCACAAACTGAATCATTATTTTGTTTCTTCCTGATAGCCTTATAGCAACACACACAACATAAAAACTTATTTTCTCAACACAGTTCTGAAACATATTTTGTACTGCTGGTCATTTCTTGCTCCTCTAGGGAATGTCTATCTTCTTCTGAGAAAAAAAAAAAACTCACAGTTTGGCTCTGGATGATCTTAAATGGAAAGATTAGATTACTGGTTTGAAATTCACATTCATTTCATCTTCTAGGATGAAATTTCTTTTAAAGACAGAATAACCTAAAATAGCACTGCTTTTAGCTGGTTATTTTTATTTATTTTTATTTGCCTTCCAGGAAAATGAGACAAGCATTTATCTCCTATGGAATTGGTAGGATGAAAAAGACTAGGTTACCCAGGAACTATGCAAGAACTATTTTGCAACAAAAAACAAAATAATAACAAATACATAATTACTACTATCCAAGATACTATGGATGGTGATTCAGACTTGATTGTTCAATGCAAAACCACTACTGATGACTGGAACCACTCTTTCAAGAGTTTAGCCAATACAAACTATGGACTCTCTTGAGTACTAATTTGTTTTCATACCGTTGTACATATGATGCCACTCAAGCATTATATTCCCAAGAAGGTGAAGGCAAAACGAATGTTCTTTTCCTCAAGGTTTCTTACCTCCTCCGGCTTCTTCACCACTGCTTTGGGGATTAGAGAGCTAGGTGAAAACTTAACAGTGAAAAAGAATAGCTGCCTCTTTTTCACTTTTATGAGTTTTCCATTTTCTGTGAACTCTGTCAATTGGATTTCGCTTAGTGTGTCTTCTTTGCTTAAATCACAGCCTAACTGGCACAGACATAATGTTGTCTCTAGTCACATTTCAGCTTAATTCACTCAGATTTACGTATCGGTCCCAAACTCCTGAACTAGCACTAGTAAATTCATGTGGGAGGTAGTGGTTTGACCAGAAGACATTGTAGCATTAAATAATGCTGTCAATACCAGAGGTAGCCAGAATACTTTAAAAAAAACCCCAAACTTCTACTATGACTTCCAGAATCACAGTCCCGATGGTGTTACTCTTGAGAAGGTAACGGATTAGATGGTGGATTTAGGGTTTGCTATGAGTATTGACTATCTTTACTCTCTTGATACAGTCCTTTAAGCCGTGGACTACCTCTAGAAATATTCTGATGTTTAGAGGTCTTCAGTCTGCAGTGGTTCGCAGAGGTTTCTTGGCGCTTTGTAGGATTAAGATCTTTCTGAATAGCCATGGTAGGAAAGAGAAAAATGGTATTATAATACCAATGCTTATTAGATACGATGGATACCTGGTTGGCTTTCAACTCTCAACTTTGGAAACAGCTTCTCCTAGTGGCCTGTCAGAGAGTGTAATTGTTAACTTAATTAGGCCTTTTTAGTTGTGATAGGCCTATGGATTATTAACTGATCATGGTTGTAAGTTGTTTTCTTTCTGTGATACTTCATCAACATTGCTTTTTGAAATATCTGCACATCTTACAAATGCCTAAAGGCTTTCAGAGAAGCTT
The DNA here is from genome assembly GCA_034781795.1 of Crypturellus tataupa. Classification (NCBI taxonomy): domain Eukaryota; kingdom Metazoa; phylum Chordata; class Aves; order Tinamiformes; family Tinamidae; genus Crypturellus; species Crypturellus tataupa. Next base: position 1,252,854 of record JAWLRI010000974.1, read on the forward strand.
TCCTTGTTAAAAATATGGATCATCACTTTGGCCTGCCATAAAAAGAGTAAAAGGAGAGGAATACATGGACTGATATGTGCATACACACAGAGATGGAAACAGCAAAGCTGACCAAGTGACAGAAATTATGATGGAAAACAAAATATAAGAAAAATACTTCAGTTGAAGTCTTACTTCAGAACATTTACACAATAAATTACATTTCAACGGTGTAAAGAAAAACTGAAACAAAACTTTCAGGTCATCTTGGCCTCTAGAAACAAATTGTTTTAGAAGACTTCAGTGCTTTCTAAGAGCACTTCTTTTCAAATTCAGAAGCAGGCATAATAAAATGAAAGAGCAGTGACAATTTTCAAATTATCAAGTTTGACTTCTTGTTAGTGAACATAAAATAAAATTGTTCACAGCTCTGTAGAAGAAATTTGATTATTCATTTACTCAAATTTTAACAGCAAAATTTCTGTTTAAAACACACTCATCCTAATTAATGCATTTGCAGTGTCCATGATTTACAGTGTATGAGTCTAAAAGAAATAATGATTTACATTATCAAGCAGAGACAAGTCATCTTCTTTAAAAGAGAAAGAAGAGAGCAAATTATTATGTGGCATTTATGTACAGTTTTAACCTGCAGGGACTTGAAGACTGAGCATTTTGGTGTTATATATTAACTATTCTTCAAAAATTCTTACAAAAGAAAAATGGCACAACAGAACCTTCTGCTGCATGCATTTCTCGAGATGATCCTACATCTGCTCAAAGGTCATACCATCTTTTTCAAAAGTGAAAGAAAAAGACCAGTTTTTAAGGCCTCTAAAACAGACTAAAATGGTAAATTGGGTCAATTTTCATGATCTTTTAGGCAGTTACATTCTATATGGGAATCACTATAGTTCTATTGAAAGACTAAACATGGATTAAAATAATATAATTTTACCCAAGGAATATGAGTATATATATAGGCATTAATAATTGAAATAACTGACAGCACAACCTATAATGTTCAGGGAAGATGACAGTATGCAGTATTAGCTGTTCTTTCAGTGCCTAAGATGGTAGCTATTACCCAAAAACTTTGTTCTAATATTTTTAGTGATTTAGTGATTTTTGTGATTTCTTTTTCACAGAGGATTTCTCTGAGGCTCTTCAGAAGAAAATCTATCTTGTAGTAAAAAGGTGCCACTGTAAATACTTTAGTGTGGATAAAATTTGAGCTCAGCAAATTTTAACTAACACAGCACAGGACAGCATCCTTTCTTAAGACAAAGCTGATGTAAACATGGCTTTACTTAGACCCTGAAACAGAGTCAAGGATTCTGCTTCTAGCTTTGAACTCTAGAGAATTCTACTGACAGCTTTTTGAGGACTACTGTCTCTCACCATATTGATGGGCACCACTGAAAATAGTCTGGCCCAATCCTCTTTACACCTTCCCTTCAGATACTTATTGATAAGAGTGCCTCAATCAGGATTGCTCCCTCAGTCTTTTCTTCTCCAGGATGAAGAATCCCACCTCTCTCAACCTTTCCTCATATGAGAGGCGCTCCAGTCCCATAGCTATCTTATTGGTCCTCTGCTGGAGGGGTAATACCAAAATTAAGTACTGTGAAATCAAAAACATGTGGATGAGAATGATTTGATTCACATACTGTATGTGGTTTTCCAGATGCCTTTGGTTAAAAATCCCTGACCAAAAGCTTTTAAGACAGCTAAGCAGCCACTGCAGAGCAGGCAGGTCCTTACTTTTAGAGTGAAAAAAAGGAAAGAGCAGAACAAACAGGGGGCAGCTGCAGTGGAGAGAAGTTAGCAGGGAAGTTGTGCATGATCTGTGCTGAGACATGTGCTATTTTACATTATTCACAAATAAACTCATAAATGGCTAAGAACTGAGGTGAGAGATGGCATTAATAATCACATAGCAATAATATCTGTCAAGGTAAATAAATGTAAAGAAAAATCAGCCATGATCTCACACTGGCTCCTTTGATGGTCATTTTCTATTTCAGAGAGAGATCTTGGTGTTATGATGAATAATTTCACGAAAAGCTGTTCAGTAGTGCTCAAAAAAAGCAAACTAACATTAGGAATTATTAGAAAGGAATAAGAAATAGCAGAAAACATCCATATAGTCTATCCAGCATATAATGAATGCATGAATCACTCATAATTCCTGAATGGGGATGTAGTTCACTCCTCTTATTTCAAAAGGATTTAATAGTAGTAGTAGTGGAATAGTAGTGGAATAGCAGTGGGGAAAAAATCAGAAAGGGCAATAAGGAAATTAAAAATACAGAACAGCCCTGGACAGGAACAACCAAAGGCAACAGGATTCCTCAAATGGCTGTGGATGGGTAAGTGAAACATAAGTAAGGGGGCTACACACTAGAAATTTACAAAATCTTAAATAGCAAAGACAAGGTTTTCCCCCCACACATTCCCTGTCTCTTCCAATGTCAACAAAAAATGAAATGAGACTTGAAGGAGTTAAATTCAAGAAAAGGTATAGAGTTCTTCATTCAAGACGAAGCTGACTTGTGGACCTTGTTGCCAGAGGATATTGTGTATGCAAAGGCCTCATGGCTGTAATGGTTGTGTACCTGAAACATAGGCTCACTTCAAGTTACTAAATAGGTATTAATCACATTTAGCTCAGGAAATATTCTGGGTTGCAAAGAAGTGGAAACTGGAAGAGTACTGAAGAAATATCACATGTGCTCGCTCTTTCCTTACTCCAACCAGGTGAATTCTGGAGCCAGGCTACATGAAGAATAGAAGCTGACTAGTATGATTGTTCATCTACTCAAATATGTATACGGTGAAGATTTCAAAACCAGGGCAAAAAGAATGTAATTAGTTTTGTTTATAAACAGATTTTTGTAGCATTCCTTTCACCTTCACTTCTCAAATACAAACTCCTGATAAAACATCTTTCCTTCTAAATAGAAAAGGTATAATGTGAGTATGCTTGAATTTTGAATTTTTCAATTCTGTCTATAACTCACCAGGTGGAAAGAAGTCATTTTGCACTTTGAGTATTACCCACCAGCATCCATTTCAGACAAGAGGGACTGAATAGAAGTCTCAGCATGAAAAGTAGACAAAAGTGAAGACGATGAGGAAGAAAACAATAGCTCCTACCTGGACTGTTTAGATTGAAATATCAGCCTTCAGGAATACACTACCATTCTCTGTTCTGCCCATTTCATTTTCACCAGAGATGCACAAGTGTATGAATAAGAGTTTACTTGTGAATTAACGATTTTGATGGAGACTATTACAGTAGAACATTTGAGAAGAAAAATATTATGAAGAGAAACAAAATGAAGTTGTATTGTAAAGTTACCTGGCATTTCTGCAGAAGCACAGCTATGGAAAGTTGATTTTATTTACTAGAGGAAGAAAAGGTCATTTGATTCAGAAACATTACTGTGCTTGTTTTAAAACTCAGACAGCTATTCTTCTACTAGGAGGTTTTGATCTTTGGCTAATTAAGAGTAGAACGTCTTAAGAAGGCATAATGTCTTAACCATAAACAGAAATGTCATTCTTAAGTTGTTTGTTAGCCCAGTCCAATACTTTTCCCAACAAAGAAGGGAAGATAGGAGTGACACTCGAAATCCTCAATCTAGGACACAGTATATTGTGTCTGCAAAAACATTCCATTTGCCAAACCAAAAACACGGACCTAAGAGATGTGTTAAGTATAATTACAACTGATAACTGTCTTGGAACTTGCTAACTACATTTTTGTTTCAGGGACAAACAAAACAATCAGGGATTGTTCTCCAGTCCAGAGACCAAACGGCAGAGTCTGCTGCAACCAGCTTGCACAGGGGTTAGCCCAGGTCTCCTCTGTGCTCCACATTGCCCCTGATGCCCTAGGACTTAATGATTCATTTTTATATGTTTACTCCAGGTGTTCTGAGATACAAACACGACATTATGTTGCAGCCTGCAAGAGTAGCTTATTGCAGCATAAAAGAGATAATATTCCAAGTCCTAGGGTGTTAGAAAAAACATGGAGTAGCTGAGAGTTCAAAATCTGCTGAAAGAAGGCTGAAGACACGTGAAGAGTTGAAAGCTAAAACTGAGTTAACCTTGCTTAACGCGTCTATGGGAGTATCATGTCCCTGCAATCAGTAGCTGCAATCCTATAAGCCATTCCTGGGATTTCAGTGCTGACAACTAATGGGCAGCCCAGGACACATTGTATCCTGAACAGCCTTATTTAGCAAATTGGCTGTAGCCATTGGTCTGCTCAGCATATGTCCAGACACGCTCCCAGTATTACGTGGCTTTGCTTTGAGCTCTTCCTCACCTGACTACCAGAAATGATAAAAGTGAGAGACATCTTATCTAAACCTTTGATTAATGTCATTAAAGTGTTGCTCTAAAATTCATGCCTAAAGGAAAGAGTTGATTTTGAGATGCAGATATGACTGCATTTCGACATACTTCTGCACCTCCTGATTTCAAGTTTATATATCTTTGATGATCTTTCTCAGGCTAGCACAGGGTCTAAGATGAACCTATGAAGCTGAGGGGAAATACGAAATGAATGCCTCATGTCCAGAATATAAAACACTTTGCCTTTGTGCTGTGGTCTTTTTAATTTTAGGCCTGACTTATAAAACTAAGATGTATAACACCGAGGATCAGCCTAGAACTTTGGCCTGTGATGCATTGTCTGTGAAATTCTCTTTTTCCCTTTTGCTATTCCTTAGTGCTGTGGTAGATGAATGAGTGGATGTATTATGTGTGTATATATGTCTGTCATCCCCAGTGAGTGTGTCTGCTTCTGTCCTTGACTTACTTTTCTTTTTCCTTCATCTTGCTTTTTTCTTTCTTTTTATAATATCTCAGTTCTAGTCAGACCCTCTCTGTTCAACACTTCTTTTATTCCTAGAACACTCATAATGCTATTCAAAGAATATCTGTACAGAAGGAATAGACAGAATACAAACAGAGTGCTTACCACTGTGTAAATGATGTGCTCCCTGAGTTTTTTTTCATGCACTGCACACACTGCTGTCCTTCAGTTAAATTATGGAATAAAAAAGAAATATATCTACCTTTCTTTAGAATTCTTCAAATAAGTTTGAGCAATTATCACTGTATTGTCTTGTTAGGTTGAAACCAGTAATAAAAAGGCTAGAAACAACAAAGACATAGACTTTATAGGAAATATGAATGTGTCAGTTTCTTCAGGAACTGACAAAAGAGGCATGCTTTACAGAGAATAGGTTACCAAGAAAAAGCCAGAAAACCTCCTATCTTATTGTATGCACATTAAGATTCTTGAGAATATTTCCAACACATGCAAAAACCTTTTAACTTGGCATATTATAATTAAGAACTACATAATGTTAGTCTCCCACTAAAAAATTACTTAGGTCACAAATGCCCAGCTCCTATCCTCAACAGATGGAAGGCTTTGTCTGAGCCAATGGGGAAAACAATATTCTTGTTCCTTTTAAAGGATTTCATCCTCTTCACCAGCTGGAGGATGAGTAGAATAGCCTCTATGACTGACTGCTTGCACGGCACCATCTCGAGAAGAAAACATCTCTTTCCTCTTATCCCTACTGTGATTTCAATAGGATTTGATTTGGGGATTTCTTGAGGGCACCATAGTAATTGTTTTTGGGGCCTGGGAATAGGTTTTCTCCTCATGGCAGGATCAGATCAGTTGAGAGAGGGAGATTGCTTGGGGATTTTGCTGTTATTTCTGTTTAAAAACATTTCTTACAGCAGTGTACAAATTCAGTGTCATATAGTAGGTTGTAAATGCATTTTGGTTTATAGTTTGATAGATGGTCCACACCCTTGTACAAGGAAGGCATCCATAACCTTGAGTGAGTGTGGCAGAGGGCCACTACAGTGGCTTGAGCCTGAAACAGTGAGAAGAGGCTAAGGAAGCTGCGCTTGCTCAGCCTGTAGAAGAGGCTTCGGAGGATGGAAGAGTAGTTCCCAGAAGTACCTAGGGAGGAGCTTCCCTGGCAATATGTGGCAGGAGGACAGAAGACAGTAGGCACACAACTAAATTTAAACAGGAGAGGTTCAGAATTGGGTGAGAATCAAGTGGATAAATCTCTGAACAATCTAGGCTGGCATCACAGCTGACCCTGCTTTGAGCAAGAGGTTGGAGCCTAGAGGCTTCCTGAGGTTCTTTCCAGCCTGAATTATTCTATGTCCAATGCCCATTGTTCAGCAACAGAGCTAGTTTCCTTAGTCTGAAATAGGAAACGGATGAGACAAAAGCGTCTTTTAAAGAATATGTGCAATTGTTTCTAATGTTTAGCACAGCAAATCAACAATAATTTCTGAAGTCCTTCACTCTCTAGAGACAGTCCCTGAAGCTGCCTATTTCTCCTGTAGAAAGAATTAGAGACATACTCTAGCTATGTCACACTACATTCTCAGGATAAGATTTTTCTTCCTATCTTTTTTAATGGAATGATGTGCTTTTGCTTTGAATCAGCCCATCCATACAATGCTCAAGAAAACAGACTATATCAAGAAATAGAGTTTTTTTTCTAGTAATCTCCACAGAAGGCACCAAATCCCTGGAGGCAATATTATGAACAGATTTCTATCTATCTGGTGAAAGCAAGAACATATAAAAACTTCTGCTTTATCCTAAGGCTACAAATGTATAAATGTATTCACTCATTAGATTACCTGTTACCATGAACATGAGAAGCACAAAATGCAAAACTGTAATGGAGCAACGTTGGATCAATGACGGAGCCATTTTCTGAATGTTCAATCAACTCGTTAAGGTAGCAGAGATGGCGGTGGCAGCCTCGCACTCCATAGCGAGCACAGTATTCATCGAGCACGAACACCTGGCCTGGGCTAAACCAGCCCTGAAAAAGAAGAGCAAAAAAATTAAAACACATGTTCAGATTCCTTTTTCTGCTCATTGCTTTTAAAACAAACAAAAAAGAAAGAAATATTTTATATGCATTTTATGCATTTTTTAGATCCGAGTGATTTAAAGCTGACTAATGAGGATAGAATGGATAGCAGCTAGATCCAAAAAGAGGCCACTTTCTAAAGAACTATGGAATAGATGACTTACAATAACTGGTTGAAACATTGAAAGTCTTCTACAGATTTAATTATATCAATATCTGATGCTCTACCTAATGTAAAATAACTATTCACTTGACTAGAAATTCACAGTTACTAAATGGTAGCTTTAAATAGGTGGTTTATTTATTTATTTATCTTAACTGTGATATTTCCCTTTCCCAAGCCCTGCCAGGTGACTAAAAGAGGATGAGAAATAACTGAACTCAATGATTTTGCAGGTCATGAATTTATAACATCAATTTAGGAGCTGAAGACTCTATTTCAACACTGCTTGTGAATACTTCTGCCAGCGCAGATGTCTAACATTCATACAAAATATCAGCAAAAATAGTAGGAAACAATAATTGAAAATATATTCATATCAGGTTTAGGTTATTTGTAGTTAACCAAACAGATGCATGTGATAGGAATTTAAATCCTGTGTTGTCTCTCAGATATTGGATTCAGCATATTATTTGTTAATGAGTATATCTCAAAGTTATTCTTTAAATCTGTTTGGTCCTGAGTGACCTCACTGGAGTTAGTGCTTTCACTGCCTTTATTAGTAGTCAACTATTTCTAGAGTTCATTTAGTTTTATTACACCCAGTTTACTCAGAATTTTAGACTAATATGTAGCTCATGTAGTTTATATAAAATATTTGTTGAAAAATACATTTTGCTGAAAGGAGAATGAAAGAAATTTTAATTGAATTTCATTTTTATGAAATAGATGATGAATAGATGAATACATTTCAACTCTTTAAGACAGCAAAAGGAAATAATCCCTATCAAAACTCCTGTATGTTTTAGAATATAAAAAAAATCAATAGAATGCAAATTTTTAAACATCTCATTACAGAATTTCACTCTCTGAAAGAGATCTGTTTTAGTGTGGTCAGATGCTTTTCTTGCCCTTGAAAACTTTACAACATGCATAACTCTCACCAATGCTGACCAGCTATGCAGTACAAAATATTAGAGAACTACGTAGTTCCTAATTATTTTAAAATTGAAAAAAAACCACAACTAATCAAACAAAAAACGTATCTCCCCACTGTCTAAGAGGTTATGAAATTATAAAGTTTAGGTCAGATAATAGTTTAATCAAAAACTCATCTTATTTCTCATTCTTGGAGAATATTTTTTCTTTTTTAAATAATAGTTGCATGTATGATTGTATTTTATTGAAATATAAGGATATATTTTTAAAAAAATATAGAAAATAAGTATTCAGGGAAAATATCGCACCAAAAGATATGCTCACGCATTCTATTTCTCAATATTTTAATAGTAAAAATATGTACATAGTTAAACATGCAATTTCACCAAAAAATGATTACCCGTTCTACTTATTAGAAGATGAATTTAAAAAAAGAACAATAACAAATGCATCTGCTTTATGGTTGCTATAGCACTGTGTATTTCAAATAACCTCTCCTGCAAGTTCCTGATTTCAAGGTTATATTAAGTGTCTTACTATATTATTATTATAAAAAAAGATTTTGACCCCAATGCACTGTTAGAAAGCTAACCATTTTCTCTTTGAGTGCCAATTACTTTGTACAGATGTACCTTCAGGCCTTTTCTTTGATTCAGTGTGCAACCCACAGACAGAAAATGAGTCCTTTAACTTTTTCTATACATACTTATCTGGTAGTGTTTTAAAAAGGAAGCAACTGTCAACAAATAACCAAGTATTTTATTTTTTATTTTTATTGCAAACAAAAAGATTATTTGCTGTTGTTGGATTAGGAAAGTGAAAAATATGGGCTATATAATTTGACTAAATATTCATCAAAATTAGGTATATTTAGGTGCCAAAATTAAGTGCCTAGTGAGAGATGACTATTCCAGACATCAGGTGAAATATAAAGAAATAAAAAGATTACAAGGTCTGATCCACACAAACCTGGTTAAATGTGTATACAGGCTGACTCTTGCAGGATTACTGCTGGTCTTCCCTAATGTAAATGAAATCAGAGCCCCATCTTCAACTCCTAACCTCTACAAGCACAGAATGGAAATAATATTACAAAGAAAAAGAAAACTGTAGCTGTAAATATGGGGAGAATGTTAAGTCAGTCTCTTCTCCTTTATAGCTGTTCTTAAACATGAAAAACTCTCATTTTGAAGCAGAGGTCATATTCTACTTTTCTGTTTAATAATTATACTCTCACTTGTTACTTAATTCAGGTAATGCAAAAATATTCATATATCCACTGTGGTTTTGCTTCTTTCCTTTTGGTGCAGCTCCTTCCCCAGAGCACAAAGGAATGAAGAATTGCAAGACAGATGACTCTGTCTGATATGTGGCAGACTGCATTTGTCCCTTAAAATGTCTTTACAGGTGTCAGTTATTTCTTCCAAAGGGGCTACTGTGATTATAAAAATCTTATGTTTTTATTCAAACCAACATGATAACTTCAGCTGAGAAAATCAGAAACCATCTGAATCTCTTTACTTCTCTACTGAGTGGCCCAGCAAAAGTTTACAAGTGTATAATTTTCAAATTTGAAGCCAATCGATTGGATCCTTTATTCCAGAGACAATCACAGCTATTGAATGAACGAAGATGAAAGGACCACTTTGTAACAACTATTTCTCACTTTCCATCTATCTCCCAGGCAGTACTCACCAAGCAGGAATAGGAATCATTCAATCTGTGATCCAAGGTCTGCCTCTGAAGCAGTCTAAAGAGGGAAGCATGGTCAAATTTGCAGGGATTAGCAGAAATAAACTCATCCATGCCATGTTTCTGACCACGATCTGCATCTGTTCATAGAAAGGAGAAAATGTGTAGAACATGACATGTGAGTGTGTGTGCCCATTTAGGGCACACATGGTATGTAAGTCTCAACATACACACTTTCTTGAAAAAAAATACAAAGAAACAGTACATGCTTAGGTGCTCCATGTATTTCTAATTACAGAGCCTTTTTAGTCTGACAAATAATTTTAATGAATTATATTTCTATTGCCATAAAAACCATTGGAGTGTAACAACAACAACAAAAAAATAAAGTTGCTATCAAATCACAAATTAAACAAAATAGTTTAGCAAGGCACCTGAAAATACAACATAGCATAGTAAAACATTTCTGAAAGCACTGTTTTCTGATGAGTAAATAAAACTCCTAGTGACTCTAGTAACTCCTTTCTTCCACTGAAAAAAGAATATGTTTTTATTTCTTTTCTCATAAGGAAGAACATATTTACTGCAGATCCAAGCAGCACTCAGAAATATTCTTCATGGCTTGAATACTACTTCTCAAATGGCAAACTGGAGCAGAAATGAACACACTAGCTTGAGCTAGGTCATTTCCAGCCTTCTTTTTGTACTCAGCTTTTAATGAGACAAACCTTAATGTAGTAATGGCAAAGAGCCCCTTCAACCTTCAAGCAAAGAGTAGTGAAAAAGGGAGCATCATTTTTGTGTAAATACATCGAGAAAACATACCATCCCAAATGGCACTTCAATCAAAGGCCCAAATTTATTGTTCTTCACAGATTGCATCTTTCAACGCCTCTAAACCCCGCGGGTTTATCAAAAGAGAAGCTCTAGTGATTGCTTTCGTTAATGCTATGTTTTGTCAAAGTCCTCAATGTGAATTATCTATCAAGTATGGACAGAAAAAGCCTTACAGTGCCCAAAAGGACTAGTTATGTATTAGCACATTAGCTGTCTTAGATTCTATAGACTGTATCGGGGTGAACAGTCTTATCAACTTAAAAATTGACTTTCCCTTTCAATAGGGTCTTAGCTCTTTGTTCCTTTAAATTCAAACCTGGGTCTTTCTATATTCATTACTAGAAAAGTATAGATCTAAGTGTATCCTAAATGCAATTCCCCCCCCCCCCCACAAAAAAAAACTGCATAGTAGAAACCTAAAATTTCTAAAGAAAAGGAGACAAAAGTTTATTGATTAAACCCAATTATAGAGTCAGGTTCATAATAAAACTCAATATTGATCTGTGGGCATGATGCTAACATAATCAGTCACATTTAGAAATTTAGCCCCAGATCATATTGATCCATGTCAAATCCAACTTTCAGCTGTATTTGCGGATGGAAGAATTATTTAATTCAAGCTGAAGGATCTGCAGCATCACATCCTGGAAAGATGCAGAAACTAATTCATATCACTTGGCTTTGCATTGTCAAAGCAAGAGTCACATCCATGTGACAGATTTCACCAAGGTGGTTGTAGCAAATAAACAGTATGACAGTACATCAATGGTGTAAGGTATGAGACCACCATCCCAGAGAAACAGCAGCATATTTTTTTAGGGTTTAAGGTGCATTAGCAAGTGCGATTACACAGATCAACAATATTTCCATGTCTATTAGACTAGCCTATCAGTAATCACAAACTCAGTCCCTATTTTTGACTTAGTTACATGAAATGTTCTTTCTTAAACAATATAAAATAATTTTACTTGAACACATGAATTCAAAGATAAATAACTACTATCAACATACTGTGAACATAACTATATTACTGAAAGCATTAAACTATTATGTAAAGTTATATATAGCTCCCAAAACGATCCACACACAGATAATCATTTTTCAGACACATTCTGCTTAATGTGTTACTGTTCCATAATCTTCTTGTTAGTTTTCTTTCTATACATCAATATCTAATTTATGAAACCATTGCTTAAAATAAACTAAAAAAGATTAGTATCGGTTTCAGTCCTTGCTGTCCTGTATAAAGTAAACATAGGTGAACTTCTCCTAACTGTCTTGATCTTTCCCTCTGGTTAACTATGAAAATATAAAATATTTCTTCCTCCTCCCGCCTGCTTTTTTTTTTAAATCTTTATAAGTATTGGCAAGTAATTAATTCTATTCAATTGGAATTCATACACTGTTGCAGACATCTAGACACTGGATGTAAAAAAAAATTAAATAAATAAAAATTCCAGTAGTCTCAGAAGGTTACCACTGATGGAAATAGAGTCTAGAAAGAAGAATTTGTTGTTAGATAATTTGGATAATAAGCAAAAAATATTTATTTTAAAATATACATATTTGCCACATTTAATTCTAAGCAATAACCATGACTGACCACCATCTGGTATAAATGAATCAAACAGTCCAAATAATATTGTTGTCAAATATTAATTGAAATTCTGGTAAGAAATATATTCTAAAAATAGAGAAACAGTTAAAACTTACCTTTACTAGCTGTGGGCAAGCAGAAAATAATAGAAAAATAGATCTAATGTAATATATTAAAATTTATTTTGTCATTATGATAGACATGCAAGAGAAACAGTAAATATTTTTGAAATCAAATGAAAAGCATTGTTGATAATCTAAGAAACTGACAGAAGATTGCAGATTAAGGAAGAATAATGAATGTTATATGACAGTGATTTAGAAATTTATTAATATAAAACTATATTTTTCAAAGAGCTGCAGAAATGAACTTTAGAGGTCTTGTTCAAACTATACAAAAGCAAAAGACAGAAAAATTAGTATGTAAGGGTATATAGCTAAGAAAAAAGTAGAACTCGATTTTCACCCCTACATATTCTCAAGTTTGGGAAATACCAGGAAGAGGAAAGGGGGAAAACTCTGCAGGAATACTACCTATCCAGCTTTTACAAAATTAACTTTCTTCCCTTCTTAATAAATATATTGTCCTGCTTTCAGTTGCCTTTATCAGACACTCAAATTTTTGGCTGATATTTCCATGTTATGTGGTCTGCTTCAGACTGCATTATTGTTTTACCACTTGGAAACTGTTACCCAAAAATAATTTTCTACTTTTTAGATCAAGACAGAAAAGAATTGTGAGATATATATCTTTTAAGCCCATTATAAAAGCTTAGAAAAGCTCTTGCTGAGGTTTTAGCAGATCTTTTGGGTATTATTTGGGACAAGGATATTCATTTTAGAAAAATATCATCCTGAATATGCCCTCTTCTATCTTTGCAAAGAAACTGCCAGTTTTAGCCCAGCTGCAAAACCTATAAAATCATCATCTACTCCGCTAAGAGTTTTCTAAGTTAAGACTACCAAGAACATCATGTTTACACCACATACTTGAGGGATTCTTGATGCGAACTGAATGGCTAAGAACTATCTCTTCCCAGTTTAAATCCAAAACCTGGGGTACATTTTTTGTGACATTTCTTCTGTGCTAGGGTAAACTACTGGCACTGGCTCTGTAAAATGATGCTCCCCTCCCTTTTATGGCTCTCACAGACATCTCTGCATAGGCTTAAGCATTGTGGAAGCAATTTGACCCAGGACTCTGAAGTGTTATGTACTCAGAAACGTAAGCCAGAGTGGTAATCTGTGTAAAGACCTTCTTATTTAAATATCTGAAAACCAAATAATAGATGGAGAAAAGGTAGCATAATGCAAGAAACCTTGCATTATGACCAAGGTTGGCCAACGTGGGTAAACCGTAAGACTGGGGATAGTGTATTGCCGGTATTTTGCCATATAAGAGATTTGAAGAAGGAAGGTTTTGTATCTTTTGAGTGGCACAAGAGAAAGAACAACGACGACTTACTGACTGTCTGCTAGTTGTTGGTAGTGCTGGTGTTAACCTAATGGTATTAAATAAGAGATGGGAATAGCTGGAGGCAAGCTGGAAAAGAACATGAAGAAGGAAGGAACATGCAGAGATGGTTTCATGATCGTTTCACCCCATGCTTTCAGAGACAAAATGTGTATGGTAGATATAAATTGCTGAGGAAAGGATGTAAAATAAAAATATCTTCTATTTCACTTTGTTTATAAAGGATTGAATAAACTGAACACATCAGCATTTCAGAACTATTTTAAAAGAACTGTACTACAGGAACATTACCTACTCTTCAACAGCTCAATTACTCAATGGTACCATAAGATTAACTGGGAGCATTCTTTGTGTGTATGTATTATGACACCAGTAACAACGTAAATCACATTCTGTTTATTCCCATAAAACACCATTTGAAAAATTGAAGGTGATAAAAATAAAATTAGAAAGAAATAATGAAATAATGTGGAAATGAATCCATGGCTGTCGAAGACTAGAATGATGTTGGTTTTGCATTGCCTCAATAAAACATGGAAATCCCCTGTAGTTAATGCTGTTGTTATTCCTTTGTTATGATGAAATTATGAACAGACTGGCCATTACTTCTCTGGCTTTTCTAACTGCACGAATACATCAGTCATTAAGAAAGCAAGTACATAAAGTACAGCATCAAGTGGCTTTACTCAGAAATGAATAACTATATTAGTATTCTTTTTTTTTTTTTTAGAGGCAGAAGTGGTACAATAGGAATTAGATTTCAATGCCATATTTACACATGTGTTTATCATATTGGCAATGAAGGATATCTTTTTTTTTCTGAATGTCCTACACAAATAACCCTAATCTGCTACACAGTTTAAACAACAAGACTTTGTTCATATTCAGTTTAATTAGAAATACAAGGCTTGGTCATTGGTATATTGCTGCTGCAAGCATACAAAAACAGCACTTACATTTTCTGTATTTGTGATAATTGCTCTGAAGAGCACTCAACAAATATTTTATTATAAATATATGTATAGTTCCTTTTCAGGAGTTACTGATATGTTTGGTTTGATCCCACTCTGAGGGGGCTAGATTTTGTTCATGTTATTTTAAACACTCTTCGACACAAAGCCCGCAAAAAAGTTGCCAGTACCTGACTCTGCCATAATCAACATTTTGTTTTTGTTGCTCATGATATATTTTTTCCCAAATTGTTTGTCAACCAAGCTTTTATTTTAAGAGAGAAGAAGAATCTTCTTTGTGTAACCTTAAGGCTGCACTGAATTGGTCACTAGAAATAAATATGAATGTCTTCATATTAATGACCTTGGTTACTACATTATATTAGCTTAGGATTTTCTTTTTATTCTTGCAACCTAGATAAGCATAGGAGAGAAATAAAACTCCTGAAAAAAATTCATTTTTAATTTTGTGAGAAAAATATCAGCTACATAATGCATTGCTAAATATTATTACAAAGGTTCAGTGACTATTGCTGTGTGTAGGGAAAGGTTTTGAAAGAGCAAGTTACCTCCCTCTGCCTTGCTGCGGCTCAGCAGCCCAGCAGTAGGGAAAGACAAACAGGGTTTCCATTGTGCTCTGCTGCACTCAGAGCTGCGGATATTCATATGGAAAGGTCTCCTGTGGAAAGGGTTCACGTGGAAAGATTTCAGAGCCTTAAAGGAGTACAGGGAAAGGAAATGGACCCCTTTGAAGTTGGACTTGGACAGGGAAAACATTTTGGATAAAACTGTTACGGCAGATTCCTTTAAAACCAAACACAGAAGCTTAATCCAGGTTGGAGACTCTATTGATCCTAACATAGAGTACTTGAAACTTAAAAAAAAAAAAATGGCTAGGAAGAGAGGGGTTTGAAAGCAAATGTGAAAGTTTTGTGGAAGCACTTCAAAAGATTGCTCCTTTACTAAAGAATGCTTCATTTTCTCACAGCACTTTAACTAAAAGAACTACAATTCTATTCGGCACCTTTAAAACAAAAACACTGTTTGTTTTAAAAAAACGCAATCAGAAATTTAGTTGCCTTTTCAATGAAAACAATGCAAATATGAAATGTATTCAGCAGTGAAAACAATTCAAACATAAAATACAACTCTACTCCCTCTAAAATAAATAGTTGCTGTTAGAATTATATCATATACTGAAGCCTTAGCTCTATCATGTTTATGATGGACCAAGTCCTAGATATCTGACACACAGCATCTGGCCCAGTGCAAATGCTATAAGACAAAGAAAATTATTAAAAAAAAAAAAATATGAAGTCCTAATTTAAATATTATTATGTGCAATTTATTTATAGTTTCCAGAAGACGCAAAGATAAGGCACTGCATCTTCTCAAACAAAAAGAGAAAAAGATGAGGTTGTTCTGGAATTAGTGAGGAATTATTTTATGTGGAACAAGGCAGTAATAGCTGCAAAAGACATAGCCTTTTGCATCTAAAAGGAGAGGTTTCTTAATTGTTCTTGTCATAGATTGTAGGAAATAATTCTACTACAGTTTATAAGAACAAAATCCTTCAAGAATTTTGACATGATAATATAGAAAATAGTGGCAGTCTAGAAAAAAACATTTATTGTCATTTATGAAGTTTATGAAGAATATTTCATCAAAAATATTTAAAAGATATTAGATGAAATTCTTGCAACTTGGCAAGTTACCACCTTTAGCTAATAATACAATGCTAACTTTGGAAGGTAGAATTTTGCCTACAAAACAAACAAACAAAAATCTTTATTTTTTAATATTGCAAGTAATTAACATCAATTTCCATAACACCCATGAAATACAGCTAGGTATGTCACATACGAATTCTCATCTAATCTTTTCATTTGTTTAATGACAGCTTTCATTTGCCTTTCTTTATCTGTCAAGTGTGTTTCAGTACTAGAGATGGCTTGAACATAATATCTAAAACGACTGAAGCATGTCTCCTTTAAGTAGGCTTTCTCTCCATCCAGAAGTTTAAGAATATCTATTTTTTTTCAGTCTATTACAGATTATTTTTGTACATTAGGATAGCTAAGTTGCATTTTTTTATGTCCCTAAAGGATGAGGAAGATTGGGATAGACTTGCAAGGCTTCGGTAATATTAAATTATATTTGCTTTATACAGGTCTAGTTTGTTTTCTTTTCTCTTAGGTAGTGTGGATTTGTATGATATAATTTCAGAGTGAGCACAATGTGATCTTGTATTGGTTGGAAATGCTTACATGGTGCAGTAAATGAAAAATAAGTAGCTGACAAACTTTCTGGTTATTAATGTTGCATGCAGCAAAGCAGAAAACCTGCAAGTGAGTTTCAGTTAATATTTAAATTAGCTCTGAAATACCTGACTTCATATCTTTATTAAAAATAAAATGACTTCAATGACTTCTTGCACGTTGATTCATTTCATTATATTCATTTCTCCCTATGTGCATGAAATAGAAGAATAAATTTTCATGAAGGCAGAATTGCATTTGTTATTGAAATCAGTCAAACTGATTCTTTAAAACTTCAAATAAATTAACTGAAATTTCATATTAGTTACTTTACTGCCAGGAATGTCATGAATTAATTACAAAATACTGACATTAAAGTGTATTAAAACCAATAAACTCTGATTTCTGATTTACATACAGTTCATTTCAGCTTTGGTTCATACATATGAACGAAAAATACATGATATTGAGAGGTTTTTAATTTTCCCTTAAATTGCCTTAAAACAAACTTTTTTTTTCATTTTACCCAAGAATGGCAGTCACTAAGGTAAAAACAAGATACGGGGACTTGCCTTTCAAATTCTTTATTACTATCATTAATTTAGTCTCTGAAAATACAATATATCCAAACTTACAATTGTTTTTCATATCTCAGCTTTGCACCTGTGTTGCAAAAAGTACTTTTTCATTTGTTTTTTAAAGACTGTGAGTTTTTTACTCAAAGCAGTATGGGCACCTGATAGGCTTTAAAGTGAAAGTATTCTGAATTAATAAAATTACAAACTTTTAAAACATTTTTTTCTCACTGGATGCAGTATAAGACCACTTTAAATTCCTCATATATATGCATATTTACATATATATATATGTTCATCTGCTCGTAAGATGTGTAATTAAGCATAAAATTATGTTAAAACCTTTCACTGTTCATCACGTTTGTTAAGCAAAACTCAAGATTTCCAACCTTCTCTGCTGTGTGCTCTGGGTTTTCTCCTTCCGTTCACTTCAGTGAAATCCCAGTAGCCCAGGTAAAGACTATCTGGCTGTTTCTGACTAGGGCCACTAGCTTTATGCTTTCTCGCTGACACATGAAATAAAACCTTAAGAGGATACTCCTTGGAATCCAGCCTGGATTGAGGTAGATGGGAGGAGATGGGCAGAGGTTCTATCCCACTATTGCCCACCTTGGATTTAGTGGTGTTGCGTCACTTCTGCAAAATAATTCACGTTCACACCCCATGGTGGTGCCTGCTAGTTCACGGTCTCAAACTGCTTCAGATTAAAAATCCCCAAAACGTCAATGCTTTTGTGGCATTGGACATGTTTTTTCAATCTTTTTTACAACCTTCCCAGGATTTTGGTCGGCTGTATTTCATTTTAATCAATGCATTTTACTCTCTTAATGGCATAACAAGAAATTACAGTATGGATAAATGACTTGAGATCCAGTGACAGTAGCTGGACTAAGAGAGGAACAGCTGTGAGGCAGGTTCTGCCGGCCACACACTTTGGATGTTAAACCAAGTTGAATCTAAAAGTGTTTCTCTTCTCTATCAGTTTACATACAGATGATGCTGAAAAGGATTACTATACACACAAATATGATAGATACACCTTGATGGCTACCACAAAAAAAACTTTGGATCAAATTAGTTTTGTAAGACAGGAAAGTTGCTCCCTCCAGCCCCCAAAACAAAAAGTTATACGTGCTTCCTACAGGTTTGACAAAATACTTCTAAGTAGATTTCATGAAAAAATCATATATGTTTAAAATATGCTATATATCTTGATTTTCTTTGAGGCTACATTGTTTTCAAAGAAAAATAAGGAAATCTTAATTTTTAGCCTTTTGAGTTATTATTCTTTAATACTACTGTGAAGTCTTCATTATGATTTTGAGTTTTTTTAGATATAACATATTTATTTTATTTATATATATATAATGTATAATAAATCTGACCTAAATCTAGGAAATTCTGAGAATAAATTGATGCTTTTCTATTCAACATTATACTGTCTGATTACTGAAAAATATAATGAATACTGAACAGCCATTTCCATATGGCCAACTGCAATGAAGATGAAATTAATTGTCATATTTTCATGGATTATAATAAAAATAATGGCCTTCAAGTCAGGATTTCCCTGGCTAGCAATAACAATGTGAGGTAAAGAGCTGACTAGCAAAAAACTACAAGGCGTGAACCACAGAATCATAGAATGCCTAAGGTTGGAAGGGACCTCTAGAGGTCATCTAGTCCAACCCCCCTGCACACGCAGGGC
>JAWLRI010000974.1:1272062-1331899 GCA_034781795.1 Crypturellus tataupa
GCACAGGGCAGCATCCAAGCGGGTCTTGAAGATCTCCAGGGAAGGAGACTCCACAGCCTCTCTGGGCAGCCCGTTCCAGGGCTCTGTCACCCTCACTGTCAGGAAATTTTTCCTTAAGTTCCTGTGGAACTTTTGATGCTTCAGTTGGTGGCCATTTCCTCTAGTTCTGTCGGTGGTCACCACTGAAAAGAGGCCAGCCCCATCCTCCTCGCTGTCTCCCAATGGGTTCTGCTCAATAAATGTTCACAGAGGGGAAAAAAAGAGAAAAGAAAAAAACAAAGAACTTACAAAGCGGGGAAACATCTGCATTGGCATTTCCTCCTTTAGGATTCATCTTCTGGGCCTGACTTGCTGGAACAGGTTTATATGATTGACCTGTAGCTCTGTACATCGCTTGAACCCATAGTATCCGATCCTGCTCGTCATCACTGGCAAATATTACTGTATCACCTTCTTTAACAGCGTTGAAAAACATTCGACCACCCTGAAGACCTGGTTCAGGAGATAGGAAGGTAATGTTAATAAGAACAAGATACTGCTGCATTAATAACCATTAATGGTTATTAATGTTAGTACCTTAATAAATTAGTTTCCTTCTGAGTGTGGAGGAAGATGAAAAAAACCCACAAATTTTATAGGTATTTATGATCTGGCAGTATGAGAAAATCAAGAGATATAAATAATAATATATGGAAGTAAAAACAAGAAAAAATACAGAAAACAGGAGATTATTTCCATAAATGTGTGCTTTTTTTTCTATTGGATTTTTTTCCCTTTTAGAACTCTTTGCTGGACCCCTTTATCCTTTCAGTTTCTATTACATGAGTTTTATTTTTTAAATAGTCTTCTTGAGAAAAAAAAAGGCAAACATTTTTTGGTATAGTTATCAGATGACCTGATAATTTTGACTGGTGCACCCCATTCTTGCATTATGATCAATAATGAAAATGAGTTTTTTATTCATCATCCCCATGCCATATGTAATTTTATATTCTTCTATTACATCCTCTTTCAAGGCATTACTTTCTTAGCTTGAAGTCACCATCTACTTATCTTTTCTTGAAAAGCAAGTCCATGCCTCTGTCATATCTGCTGCTCCTTTCTTGGTACTTTTTTGTTGTTGAATCATTTCTTTTTTGAGAGAACATAACCAAAACAACACACAATATTCAATCTGGATGCAGAAGACTTTTTCATGTGGTATAAAAGTGTTGGACTTTCCAGATTGCCTTGTTAGTTTAAACATTTAACCAATGTTTTCAAAGAATAACCATCAATAACTTATAAGTCTCTTACACAAAAATAGTTAATTCATAGCCCCCCACTGTATAGACACAAAGTATTTTTCTCCACTTCTGTAACTTGATGTGTGTTTGTCATTTTATTGCTAAGTTTTTATGATACCTTCTGTTCTATTTCTGATTAATCTGAGTAGCTTGTCTTTGGCAAGTACTGTTTTTGTTCACCTCCTTTTCTACATCATATAGGAATGCACTTCACAGTACATTGCCAGATGACTCCACCATCAAAACAGAGGAAAAAAAAGTGAAGCGCTGATGAGAACTTACTGTTTTTTCTTTGTATCACATCCACACCTCTATAGCATTTCAGGCAACTTTAGTGCGAGTTTATTGTTACTTCTCCTTTCAGCATGATTCTTATAAAATCATGATATTTTCACACTAGAAAATCTTACAGGAGTAATTGCAAGACCTTTAAATGTGGGTAAAAAAAACAACCTTGGTGGTGTTAGCTGGTAGATGAAGATAAACAAAGTAAATAAGCTGTTTTACACAAACTTGTCATACTTCAAAACTAAGAAAAGTACCTGTGTGAGGGGCTGTATAATCCACAGTGTATCCTTCGAGTTGCATCAGTTCCTGAGGCTCAGATTTCTTTTCTCTGTAACTGCACATAGCAAAGGTGTACTGGCTAACCTGAGTAAGAGAGGAGGGAGGTCTTAATTGCTGAATTCCATTCCACAGCTTTACCTGCCCTAGTCAGGGGGCTAATGTTACGTATCACATGTGCTGCTGTGTAAATTAGCTCTCAGTTGGGCCAAAGAAATAAAAAATATTTTTTTTCAGAAATATTGTATACCATGAAAAACTGTCAGTATTCATGCCTGTCAAAAGGAAGGAGAAAAGCCAAAACCATACATGCTTGCAATTTTCTGAAATGTGATGTATTTTGGGGTGTAACTTAAAGAAAAATTGAAAGGATGGGATGGATATCTGGCCAACTCACTGGTAAGCTCTTGCTGGGTCTGCCAAATTATGCAAGGAACCAATGATGCTTTTCTGATAGAAACAGAGGGTCTCTGATTGCGTGGCTCACCATTACCTAGAGGTATTGCTTTGGCTACAGTGTTAAGAATTATATCCCTTTTGACACCAAATTTCAACAACTGACTTTCATTTATTCCATATTTTAGTGAATGCTGTGCACACTGCTGCACCTCAAAACATGATGGCTTCAACTGCCATCAATAACAGATGTTTCACTTTTTATATTACTCATATGTATGAAAAATAAAAATGGAAGATATGTGATTATCTGCATAATGCTCTGAAAATATTCCATTGTTTTCAGTAAGTTTTTGTTACATTAATTCTGAAAATTCTTTGAAAAATTGGACTGTGCATATTGTATATAGTGACTGAATCTCCTCTTCCACAGAGCACACAAACAAAAGAAATAACAAGTATAACAAATATAACAGCTCTCTGTAAAATTCACCTAATTATTCAGCATCACAGCAAAACTCTACAGTGAAGAGAATTCTATGTTACAGAGAATTCTACATTATAGCAAATTGTACGTTATTTAATGTGGAATATAAAGATATTCCACATTAATTAAAGTGAGTTTTACAGAATATATAGTCCAAGTTCTGATTTTATGTATATAGTTTCTATGTACATTATTAATTTATTCCAATTAAATTAAGTAAATAAATAACAAATTCTCTTGTAAAATAAATATTTATTTGAGCAATATTGTAAGGTTAGAAGTCAGAGAACAAAAAGTTCAAGTTTAGTAAATCCACTTTAATGGGATGCAACAAGGAGAGACAACTAAACATAAATAAATTAAAAAAAAAATCTAGCCTATCATTTTCATAAACACAAATTTTCAGGCTAGAAACAAAAATTACAAGCAGCAAGCCTATCCTCAGAATAACATATACTGGAGAATTTGACCTAGCATTATGCATTGTGTCCATGGTTTTGCTCTCATGTATGTTTTCTAGAAAAGTACTGTATTTTGGTTTAAAAATTTTAAATGATCTATCACATCCCAAGCTAAGTTGTTTTAACCATAACCCACAATTTAAAAAAAAAAAATCTTACAGCTCCCATCCTAATGTGTCTAGCGGCAGTCAGCCATTTGATTTGATCATTATTCATTTTTCTGCTAAAGAGTCATTTATTATTCAAAGCACTTTTCCATTAAATACTCACTCAACACGATTAAGTCATCTCCTTAACATTTTTTTCCCTTTCTTGGCTAATTTTAAATCGGGTTTCTCAAGTTTTATCATAAGACAAATTTTCCAGACTGTAATTCTCACTTTCAGTCTCACTGCCTTTGACCACTTGCTGCTTATTTCTCTCCTTCAGTCACCGGTAATATCCATGAATTTGTATATTCAGGACCACATCCTGGTGAATACTTTGTATACATATATCCATATATGCATATAAGCTTTTACTTAGCTTTATCTAAATCAAACAAGATTAAATCTTAGAATTTTTCTCAAAATAAAGTCTAAACTCCTCTTGACAGCCACTAGAAAGGCAGCAAGAACTAGTTTTTTTCTGAAATGTTTTGGATAAAGATTATTCATTAAACAAGATTTCTTAAATTATAGAACAAATGAAATTAAAGTGTCAAAAGCAAATCTGTATTTAGATTAATGATGGGAGATATCAGATGGTAAATAAGTATTGCATGGCCAATTGTGTCTTCTTTCTGAACATGTCTGTCTTTTCCTATTTTGAAATGGACAGCCTTCTAGAGAGGTGACTGAACTGCAAAAGGTAAAGCAGTAAATATAACAAAATCATTAATTTCCAGAGTCCATAGCCTTCTGATAATGCTGAGCAACCAATAAAAGTGACCAATATGTTCTATTATATGCAGTAATCACAACATGCACGTTATTCACATCACTCTCCTGAAAAATCAGCATTATTCATCTAATTTCACTCCTGAGTTAGACTTCAAAAACGTGTTAATCATACTGATAGCCTTTATCTTATAACTGAATTTCATGTCCTTAGTACAGCTTGACATAAGCTAAAAACTATGCTATAGAGAAGAATCATCAATATGTCAATAATAAACCAAAACAATAGGCTGATATTGCTTACTGATTGCTTATTTCACACGTGTCAATTTAAGCATACTGTCAGTGTTAAGTAACATGTGGATTACATAAATGAGCCAGAACTGTCAATATTGATTTAAGGCAGTATCCTTTATACAGACTTATTGATTTTGTGAACTGCTCTGAAGTGATGTCTATATTCCATCATAGCTGGAAAATTCCAGTAATTCCTATAATATTATTCCTTGATACTTCAGTTTGAGAATAGAAAGAAAAAGATAGCTAAAATTAACTTGGCTGGAATTGGCTATTCTCTTTTTTTTCTAACACAACATGAACAAAAAGATCATGGGTCTCTTAGGGGCTCTTTTGCACTTCTAAACTCAGCTTTAGTCTGTGGCTTGGAAGAAGGAAACATGTAGAATCATGTAGAAGTTCAGGACATTTTCACTCTTGTAATTTCAAGGTTTGGGTTCAGACACTGCTCAATATATGAGTTGATTCATTCATTTGTAAAAGTCAGTGATACTTAAATTTATTAAATATGCAAGTTTAAATAAATTATCCAGGAAGTCTCTGTGCTGTAAGAAGCTTGGAATTGTACCCCAGAATCTGAAGATACTGATTTATAAATTACTTCAGAAATCATAAGCAACACAACTGGTAGAGTTTTTAATGAAGTCTTCGTCTGACAGATAACTAACCTGAACAAGGACAAAGTAGCGTTTTTTCCACCGCTTCCAAACCTTCTGACCTAGAGCATACAAATATCTGCAAAGGAAAAAATAAGCTAATGTAGTTATTCCATTCCATAACCATGATATTAGGACCAGCAGTGCTTTTTTTCCTCCCATTTACTCAGGACACAAAAATGCTTAAAAAGTTCTTTTTAGTTAAAATTAGGCTTTATAATAATAATAAAAACACAGTAACAAATATTACACATATAAAGGCTTACCTGCTCATCAGTTTTATTTTGCCAATTACCTTTAATATTATACAATAGCTTAAAGTGGAACAATTTTGACTACACAGAAATACTGAATATTGGAAAAAATCAACTCCTGATTTATTTTATTTTAAATATATAGCTTTCATTTCCATAGATCTCTTTGCTTGTGTTTGTGAAAACACTCAAATAACAAAATGCCAGAAGACAAGGAAGAATAACGTTTTTCCAGTGTAAACAACAGATTGACTGAATACCAGTTGTCCAGTATAGAGACTCTTAAATTAAAAAAAACCCTCCTTTTTCCCTAGGGTACTTCCAGACCTTGAATCGGGTGCTATACCATTTGGTGAAGAAGCATCTTCATTACAGGTGAAGTTACAGACAGTTTTTTGGCATTGTGTCAACGTATTTTTGCCATTGTCGTTATTTTGCCACATGGTTAACAAAAGAAAAGAAAAGAAAAGAAAAGAAAAGAAAAGAAAAGAAAAGAAAAGAAAAGAAAAGAAAAGAAAAGAAAAAAGGAGGAAGAGACTGGGCTCTATGTCTGCCAGGAAGAGACTAAAAACACTAAGGAGCTGCTGCTTATGAAACCAGAAAGGGGAGTAAAAAATGAGTATGAGATATCCGATCTGGCTAGTTGGCCTCTATCAAGGGCCACTAGAACAACTAGTGCTGGACCAAACAAATCCTGGCCTCATGGCCTGCCTCGCACAACAGAATACTCAGTTCTCAAATGCTACAGTACAAAGATAACCTTATCACGTATCCACCCTTCTTGTCTGCAATAACTGTAAAGGATCCATAGACTGAGGGAGGATTCCTCTTAGGCTATACTAATCTTTTTATTTTCAGCAGGAACACAGCAGAAAATGAATAGCCTAGACTGGAGAGGAAAAATGTTTTAAAAAAATCAAGAGCATAATAGTATACTTTCAGGGAAAAAAACAGTTGTTTTTAAAATTATTTTTCATATCAGATATGCCATATATAGCAGGTATAGCCAGTACTGACGAAAGTTACACTGAATCCAAAATTAAAACATAAGAAAGCATTAAAAAAATAAATTAAATACCAGCATTCATTTCCCCCTCCTACAAATCACACTTAAGTAAGGTGCTAAATAGTAGGTTATTTGGGGAAATAATGGTGCATAAAATTGACTATTTAGCTTAAAAAAAGCTGTTAGTCTTATATAAGAACAGGTTACAAAGACATTAGCATTCATGGCATAAAGCTAGGATTTAATATAGAAGTGCAAAGTCTTATGGCACTTAGTTTTACAAATCAGTATAAACACAGAGTGATAACCTCACATCATTAATCCAGTGCATCTCTCATGGTGACAGCTTTTTTCCTATGGTAGAAAATTCAAGTCATTTTCAAGGGATTTAGTCTATGCTCATTTCAAGTGTATAAGCTTCTCTAAAATCAGAAGATTAATATTTACTCAAGAGTTTAACATTTACATCCTGAACCAACTACAATCCTAGATTCCTAAACCCTATTTAAGCTTCTCTTACCCATTCAATTCCTACTGAAATCAATGAGAATTGAAGAACCTAGAAACCTTGTTAAACTCAGACAATAATATTTAGGATCTGAAGAAACTACAGTTCATGTCCAGGACAGAAAAAGAGCTAATTCTGAGACATAAATGTTACTTCGGTTTCACAAATTTGCACAGGAAAACCAAGAGTTCAACAGACATAGAAATGAACTAAAGCTAAGCTGAAGAATATTTTGATTTCAGGATTAGTAGTTTTATGATTCTGAACAGGTCTCAGCTAAATGTTTGTAACACAGACCAGAGCAGCCTCTCTCATAGTCACAGACCTGCCAGGTTCTCTCTACCCATATGCATGGCTGTATTCATCTACAAGTTTAGCTCACTCTCTCCAGTCAAAAATATCAAGAAACTCCAATTCTTTGAAGTACTTTCAGCAGCAATAAAAAACATATAACAGCTACTCCTTCGAATTCTGTACTTTTCTTTAGGTAAAATATTCCACAGTATTCAACCACCCCCACAGCCAAAAAGGGCTGTTGTATGTTCAAGTGGAGTTTCCTGTGTTTCAGTTGTGCCCTTTGCTTCTTGTTCTGCCACTGGGAAGCATTTGGGTTTGTCCCCTTGGCACCCTCCCATGAAGCATACACATGCATGCAGATAATATCCCTCAGAGCCTTCTCCTCTCCAGCCTAAACAGCCTCCAGCTCTCTCAACCTTTCCACATGAGAGATGCTTCAGTCCTGTAACATCTCCATGAACCTTCACTGCCTCCACTCCAGTCGCTCCCTGCCTTGTCCCGAGGAGCCAGGCCCCTCAGGTTCCTTCCTGCAGAGCTCATCTCCAACTTGTCAGCCCCCAGTCTGTACTTGTTGGTGCATGGGTTATTCCTCCCATGGTGCAGGACTTCACAGGACTTTGCATTTTCCTCTGCTGAACTTCACCAAGTTCCTGTCTGCCTGCTTCTCCAGCTTGTTAAGGTTGCTGAATGGCAGTGTAACTTCTGTATATCAGCCACTTCTGCCAGTTTTGTGTCATCTGCAAACTTGCTGAGAGTGCATTTGGTCTAGTTGATCTAGTTTACCAATAACAAAATAACAGGATTGGACCCAGTATTGACCCCTGGGGAACGCCACTAGTGACGGCACGCAGCTCCACTCAGTGCTGCAGGTCACAAGACCCTGAGCCTGGCAGTTCAGCTAGTTTTAAGTTCACCTCAAGTCCACCCACCTATTCTGTACTTGTCTACGAGGATGCTATGGGAATCACTGACAAATACCTTAGTAAAGCAGAAATAACCAGCATCCACTATTATCCCATCGTTATCAAACATTTTATAACATAGTTCAGCAGTAAAATTAAAATTTCAACCAAAGGCAATAACTTTACAATCACTTCCTTTAGACTTAGGCTTTTAAAAACAGACAGAAAGTTTTCTTTTCTTAAACCGTGATTTAATACTTCATTCTTCTTCAATCCAAAATTGAAATGTGAATGTCGCAACTACTATAAATCATAGATTAACCTGGTTCCTCACTGTGTACAAAGAGGTAATAAAATAAACATTTAACATGCATAGTTCATTTCAGGGCAAAAAAATGAGACTGCTACTTACTGCATTTCTACTATAAAATACTGAAATACTTGAATAAACATGTTTTATATATCACTTTGTCTCAGGCAGTATTATTTTTCATTCTGGAAATGGATGGAGTAGAAAAACAAACTAATCAACCATTTCTTACCTAAGCGTGATAGTTACTAATTTTTAAATACATAAATGTTGAATATTAGAAATTTCTAAGTTCATTTCTCTGTAATATAAAAATTCAAAACCACATCACTAAATATCATACTTCTGTTTTGATTATATCACGGCATACATAGGAAAGAAGATAGCAGCTTTTTTGCTCTAAGTCTGCACTGCAAGAGCACAGGATACTACTCTTTGAAGAAAAAATCAGCACTAATGAATAGCTAAAAAACATAATTGAGTGAGGAATACTGGAGCTATTCACTGCTGGAGAAATAAGAAAGGACTTATTACTTCTGTAGAGATCATTTTTAGACCAGCCTTTTTATTCTAAGGAATGAAGCAATCTATCTACATCTTGAATGATAAATTCTCTACTTGTCAAAGGCTTCATTTATCACAAACAATCAAAAAATACAGAAAGAAAAATCAATACATGTAGCAGTTTAGTCCAGCAAAGGCCTTTCTTAGAGAGAAACCTCAGTCAAGGTTGAAAGAGCAATTAATGCAGTCTCAAAAATCTGGGCCATTCTGATAGAGTTCAGTTAACATGTGGCAGAAGTAATCATCCACTTGTGAAAATGATTTTCAGTTCATTCTCAAACACCTTTCAGACACTCATGATCCCATTTAACTGACAACAATACAGGCTATCTGTGGGCATCATTGCCTTCTATGTGAGAACCAATAGGGACCGAATGCCCACAGGCACTTTCAGTCATCCCTGGCTTCTCTGTCCCTTGCATAAAAGGAATCTTCCTTGCACCACATTCCTTCTTTTATTTAACCCCTGAGATTAAGCCATTTTTTTTGTCTTCAGTTGTGGATAAGAGAGAAAACTGATTCAAGACAACAATATGACCTGGGTCATCAGAAGCCCAGCAATACACATTCTCAGATTCATTTTAGTACTTTCTCTGCTCTTGAGAGAGAGAACTAAATAAGCTTTCAACAGATGGGGAAAAAAATCACCCTAAACTTCTGTTGTAATTATGACTGCTAAAGATACAGACAACTTGAGGAATATAAAGTAATACAAACACCACAACCAAAGAAAACACATTTCTAAATATTCCAATGAGATGAACATGATATGAACAGAAAAAAAAATGTTTTTTTTCCCTCTACACAACTTTTCACTTAAAATATTAGATGCATATAAGTATGTTAGAGGATTAGATATCTGTGAATTCTTTAGTGCTGATAACTTATTGCAATCTTGATTGCTTCAATATATGTGAATATGTATGCCTGTACTAACAGAAACTGTGAAGTAATGGCAGTAGCAACTTGAAAATAATTAATCTCATTTATGTCATATCATGAAACCAATCTGGTATGTAAGCCAGAAATGTTCATCATGACAACAAGCATCCTTTAACCTAGAGAGGCAATACAAGATTATATCCTTCAGATATAAGTTTAAAAGTTTCCTAATTCTAATATATTCTAATATAATCTGATTATAATGTAAATATGCAGCACACCTGTGAAATAGTTGATGCTGAGAGCCAGACATCCACTTTTTATGTGTTTTGATGTGCTTTGATGTGTTTTAGACGAGTTCTAGCCTGGTCACCTGGAAGCACTAGGAATGACTAGGAGATTCATTCCGGAAGTATGCCACTAATCTGAATTTAAATGCTAATGTAGATGCAGAAGGAAAGCTTTAACCTCACTCTTTTACTTGAGCATCAAGTTTGTCTGTTCTTTATACAGTCAGACCTGTAATCAACAGGAGAATGCTCTCCACCTCACTGCACCACGACACTGCAATTAACTAGAGAAGCTGGAGAACCCTTTTTTTTTTTTTTCCCCTGGCAGTCAGTTTTTCTGATTTCCAAAGCTGAAATGACTAGGGACCTGCTAATATGGAAATCTATTTTTGTTGCTGGGTCATACTGTCAATGATAAAATAAATCAAGAAGCTCTGCTCAGAGCACTTTGGTATAACATAAATAGATGAACTACGCTATCAGATAAAGAAAATCTAGTTTTGAACTCCCCCTGTTGAAAATAGCCCAGTTTCAGGAAGAGTGGTCAAGACAAGTAAGAACATTCTTTTATGAATGTTACTTAGTTTTGGTACCTCTGGCTATTATATTTTCACTTTCACTGATCAGAAAGCTTTAGTTTCGAATTGATATAACTTTATTTTAAATTTCATAGAGAAAATTAGCTCAGTGGAGTTAATTTTGTATTTTTGCAATAAAGTATATAAACAGAACAAGACATCCTAAAGTTTGACAATTCAAAGTATTTTTGCAAGGTTTGTTATCACCCACTAGCAGGTATTTAAAAGCCACTGTAGATTACTATCAATAGTCCAGAAAGCCTCACACCAACACTTGTCTTCCAGGCTCTAGGAAATGCATTTCAATACCTGGTAAAGCTGTCTAGCTTTTTCACTGGTTGTGTCAAATATGCAAATCATCCATGAATTAAGAAGATGTAACAGAAAGCAATTCAAAGGGAAATGGCACATTGGACATGTTTGTCTTCACCACCCCATTTTGCCACTTGAAGTAGTCACATTTCCCCTGTATTAGGTATGGATCCCATGTAGGCTGTTCAGAGCAGGTTTCACCTTCCAAGCTTAGATTGACTAAATTACCCTTTGGAAATGCCCTTCTATATCTTTTGGCTATATCAGATCCTTGTAGTGACAAGACTCCAAATTTAGGTAGTGCAGTTGTCTAAAACCAGACAAAACGAATGTAAGACTGTACTTTATACGTAATGAGAGGTAGATAATTTGTCTTTCAATTCAAATTTGTGGGAATTAGAACAAGGACTCTGAGCAGATTTGAAAATTCCTGTTTGATACCAATATATATATATATATATACACATATAATTTTGAAACAATTCTACAAAATAAAGGTGAAATCCTCTATGTATGCAATCACTGAACTTATCAGTTCCTATCTATTCTGGAAATCCTAATGGAAGAAACACATATCTGCAGTTTGGCAGTCAGTAAAGCATCACTTTAAAGCGTCAAATAAAATGGGTGATATTATTTATGTGTTTGTTTGTTTATTAAAAAGAGAAATGAGAACACTCTTCAAGTTTGACAAGTTGGTCATTGCATTATTTTTCTTCTGTATTACAGTTCTGAGACTCCAAGTCTGCACACATTGGAAAACTCCCTTGTAAATATCAGACTTTACATAAACATTGAAACCAACAAACAAAAACTTCTAATTTCATCCAAAATACTCTAAAAGAAAGACACATTATGTTGCCTGTATGTGTGACAGCAGGCTGCCTTTACTTAGTAACTTTAGGAAAGATAGGAATGCTGACAGTCATGGATCTCCATTCCCACAAGAACAAAGCAAGAGTTATGGTTTATATCCATGATTCCAAGCTAGCTAAATTTCATTGCGCATTTTATGCAGTCCTGCATAGGTTTGTGACATACACAGAATCACAGAATGGTTCAGGTAGGAACAGACCTCTAGAGATCATCTAGTCCAGCCCCCCTGCTCCAGCAGGGACCCCCAGAGCATGTGGCACAGGGTGGCATCCAGGCGGCTTTGGAAGATCTCCAGAGAAGGAGACTCCACAGACTCTCTGGGTAGCCTGATACATTCAAATACATTGAAGATGAGTATATTACTAGTATTAATAAGATTACTATACACAGAAACTACATGTGGCTTCGGAAGTCCTGGCATTGAAGATGAGCAGAATCTGGAGGAGTACTGAGGGACGTCCTCTTTTAAGCTTTCTTAGCTATCTGCTGCTGGCCACAGTCAGAAAACTCCATACCAGTTTAGATGGATATTTGATCCCACGCAGTAAATATTTAATGTGCTTACTGAAAGAGAGAAATGCTGCCATGCAAAACCTGCCAATTCAGATTGGCAGCTTACAGTTATTGAAAGTTAAGTGTTAGAAAAGTACTTACTGTAGCTCTTGATTGCCTTTTTATTGCAATTCACTAGTGAAAACATGGAAGAAAGCTTTCATAGCACGACTGTGCCAATTAGTACTTTTAAAACACCAATTTTAAGGAACTTTGACACACAGAAGGCATAACTTGCAGAGTTTTAAAAGATCCCAAAGAAACAGAAGACTTTCAATCCCATGTCACTGAGGCTGTTCTGAAGAATCATTCTCTGCAAAAGAACATGACAGTGGCCACCCAAAACCACAATCAGGGCTAAACTTTGTTCCCAACAAGATGCTGAAGGAAGTGGTAACTGGTTGCTGGGCAAACATCCAGCTATGTCACCAGAATAACTTCCTATAATCACGCTATTAGTGGCTCTAGGAGTGTCTTTAACCAGAAATGGTATCTGTATGTACTACTTGGAATGGATTTTTTCAATAAATTTCCACAGTCGTCTCTTGCACCCTTTATTAATTTACAACCTCTACTAACAGAAGTTTCACATCTCAAATGCATTGCCTAAAAAAAGCTATTTTAATTTGCTCTGAAACTATCACTATTTATTTTAATCTATGCATGATAAACATAAGTGAATATTCTTAGAAACACCACATAGAAATGAACAATCATCTGAAACAAATTCCACAGAATTGATTCCAGAAAATAACAGAATTCCACTGCTGAGAATCCCCCTTATAAACCTTATTTTAACATTCTTTTTTTTCTAGAATTCAGGATTAAAATAGATTGAGATCATCAGAAGAAAAAATACTAAAGAAATGTTATTTCACAATCAATAGTATCTTGAAAATAGATTTTAAGTGATTGTTAGACAAAAGCAAAAGTGATACACAAGGATATAATCTTAAAACAAAAAGATATAACCTTATAACAACACACTATTTGTTCTTGTCCAATGTTACCTTTACATATTCATATGTATTTCTGTGGCTGTACTAGAGCTATTGGACTGAGGCACTGTCGCACTTGAGGAATACAGGACTCATCAGAGCAAGGGAGCATCAGAGCCATCTACTGGGGTCAGCCCAAAACTGCTGCAAGGACATTGCCCACCAGCACCGAAACCACCTTCCCAAACCAGCAACGCCAATACGGATGCGGAACAGCAACACTACTGCTACGTATGTTTAAAAAATATCCTTAAGATGTAAGAATAAACACTGCAGACTTGCACATCATGGCAGGTTTGAAGTTAGGGCTTTGGAAATACTTAAATATATATATATATATTTGTATATATTAAAGGGGCATTTTATATACAAAATGAGTTGCCTTAGAGCTATGGAGACTACTTTAAATGCAATAAGAAATAAAAATACATCTTACGAGTATTGATCAGTGATTATTGTTTAAAACTTTGAGATTTTCGATTTCTTTCCCGAAACTTAACTTTATACGTGCATATACATATATAAGGGTATGCCTATGTGAGAGTGACAAAATGTTAAAGAGTAAATGGGGAACAATTTCTTGTTGTAACTGAGTCATGATGTTAGATAAAAGCAGAGTAGTTCCAGTGTCTCTCAAACCTATTGGAATAGTTACCTCCACCCTTGAAATATCTGACTTTACCACACTACTCTTATGGTTTTCATAGAATTTATGGACCTAAATTTCCATCCTGGCTTCCTCCATTTCCATGTTAAATACCTTTAAACTTTCCTCTAAAATGGTATACATCCAGAGGAAATCTATGTTCTTAGCTATCTAGAAGCTATCCACGGAAACTTCTAAAATTAACACATAATTGTTCAAAATAGGAATATATATACTAGGAATATATATACTTTTATAGATAATAACAGTACATTTTAGTTTTATAAAATATACATTTACATTTTAATGAGACCATATAAACAACCTAGTGTGAAATTCGTTTACTCAAATCATAATCATAGTCCAATCTTGTCCCTGAATTTAACCATGCTGCCCTCCTGTGGATGTCAGGATATACAGTGCAATAGCTCGGAGGATGAACATCTATTTGCAGCTGATCCCTGCTACCTTCACTGAAACTGACTGGAACAGTGAAGGATGTGAAGACTGTGAAACCAAAAAAGTAGCTAAATGAAAATTCAGACCAAGGGCTATGAAATATGGAAATTGTTTTAAAATGAGTATTCTAATGATAGAATGTTTTATTATTCCACAAATCATGTATACGTGAGAGCACAGAGCCATGCATATTAATAACACATTTATTCTCCAGTTAGGGGAGAATATTTATTGTATAATGCCAATTTACATTATCTATTGAAATGCTGACAAAATTGATCTCATATATGGTAAATATTACCCAGCTCCAAAAACAGATAAATAATTTGCAAAAGTATTAGTATGTGGTAAACTGGAAAAGTACCAAGTTGCTGAAAATTGTAAACATTCTTTTTTACAGAAATACCAAATACATCTTGA
Organism: Crypturellus tataupa; assembly: GCA_034781795.1. Lineage (NCBI taxonomy): Eukaryota > Metazoa > Chordata > Aves > Tinamiformes > Tinamidae > Crypturellus > Crypturellus tataupa. The sequence continues at coordinate 1,286,942 of JAWLRI010000974.1, forward strand.
TGAATTATAGAAGCAAATATTTAAATAGAAAAATTAAGTTATTAAGTTAAAGTTAAAGTTAAGAAAAATTAAGTTATTTTAATCAGTTATTCCAAAAAAAGTATAAAATTTGAGTTCATTTGTACTCTGGTAGAATTGTCAGTTTTGTTAAATCAGTTTCAAAGCAGAGCAGTATAGAACACATACTAAAATTACAGGAGTATAACTACTCTAGTGACACAGTACTTGCTTTTCTTCTGACTAAATCTGCAAATTCTGATGAATTGTGCATTAGGTCTTATTATTGAACACCGTATAAACACACTTCTCTTTCCACATAAAGGTCATCGTTTCTAAGAGCTACACAAGAAACGCCCATATTTTCTGATTTGAAAGTAAACATCCATGTACTTTAAAAGATTTTTTTTGTCTTTAACTTAGAAATAAAACTGTGGAAAGTGAAGTGCTAAATTTTAAATCAAGTAATTCCCAGCTGAAATATTTTATATATTGTTGAAAAGACAATTGTATAAATAATTATCTCAGGACACAAAAGCAAACAAACGAACAAAAAAACCCCATGTCTTGGACGGTCTTGGACAGAACATTTAGGATAGTCATATGATATTCTATGCTAATTAGCGAAGTTACTAACATGACATAATAAGAAAAAAACAATTGACCTAAACAGTAAGGCTAATTAAATGAAATAAGATAATTAAATGCTTCTCAGTAATATAATAAAAAATTATGGCTGAAAGTGTTCCATAATGTTGTCTTTTTGTTTTCCTATTATCTGCTTTTCTGCAGAGTTCTAATCAGTGTATCTTTATGTAGAAAAGAGAAAGCCCACATGTTAATGTGTTGGTGGCAGGAATCAGGTGCTCAATTAAAAATTATTGAGCTTTCGGGGAAAAAAATAAATAGATCTTCTATTAAGTAGAGTATATGCAGCTCAATTATAAATGAATGCAACATTTGTGATGAAATTGTACTCCTACATTTGATAATGACAATAAAATTTTACAGGATATATGATCGCTTTATTAACTTAATTTTAATCACGCATTACTAATTTGTATTAACTCTAACTGTTTGGAATGAATGAAAAGCAACAATAATATATGTTGAGATCGTAGATGAACAGATACTTTCAGGATATTTAATATCAACCAGGCAGTGTGCTTTGCATAAATAAAAAACCATTTTGTTTGGAATTCATTCTTTATTTGGAATTTCTTTCTTGACTGAAAGATCCTTAAAGAAAAATCTCCCAGTAGTGTAATAGTGTGGTGGCTACCAGTCTTCTAGGAGAAAATATTCCCCAATATTTTCCTAGGGGAAACTCTGACCCTTGCTTCAGAGTTAGCCTGAAAAGTCAAGATACACAGTGAGGTAAAAGGGGTGAGAGACCTGGAAATATTCAATTCAAACACAAAATGACAGTCAGGAGTCCAGTGTGGCTGTATGGAAGCACATCCTGCAGTAAGGAAAAGCTTCCTGGTGACAGCACTGATACAAACTCTGCAAACTCTTTTCCTTGGTCAGTGACACTGCATTTCATGTGAAATTCTGACCCTAAAATGATTTAAATTTAAACAAGTTTAAAATAACAGAACTCTAAATCATAAATGAAGGAATAGATAATATAAATAGCCACTTCTAAGACACTGTTTTACTGAGGAAAGGTTAGTAGTTTTGTATCTACAGTCCTTACTTATCTCACCAGAACCATAAGCCATCTCTGGAAAAAACTTGGAAGAGAAGCCAGTGGTAGTTTTCGGCTGACAATTTCCCAGGGGTTTACCAGAAGAGCCCCCCACCTGGTAAAGCAAGGCAAGTGGGGCTGACCCTGCTGGAGATTTAGCAGTGGAACCCAAACTTGCACCTACCCTAGCACTTTCCTTACAACTTGTCTCCATTTTATGTCATAAAAGCAGCACAAAGGGATAATCTAACAGATTTTTTCAATCTCTTGCATAAAGAAAACCAAAATCAAAACCAAAACAAAGCATGTACAGGATTTAACATACTGTTTCATATGCATTTTTATTCATTTATGTATAAAGTAACAAAAAACAAAACCAAATTCCCACGCATCATAAGACACTGATACTGAACACAGACAAAGTTAATCTGGGATAAGATTGAATTAAAACAGGTTCATGACAGTGAGCACACCAAAAATGATTCTTTGCAGTGCAAGGGTCTCGTCACTATAATTTTTGTTGTTGTTCTAAATTTAAACGAATAGGTACGGGCTGAACTCATTGTACAGTCGCACAGACCGTGTCCCCACGCTGTTGAAATCGCCAGCCTGCCACGATGGTGCGGCACGCGCAGGGCTGCAGGACTCGGCCTGCGCGAGGACTCGGCCGCAGCGCGGTTTAACATGACGGGCACCACGGAAAGGGAACTCGCTGTGATGATATTCTATACTGGCAAAAGAACAGTAGTCCAGGACCATGGGGAACTTGTTACTACACCAAAATCAAATCTACTAATTATAGTCACTGGAACTATACTACCGCAGGGAAAAAAATATGAAATTTAATGTATTTAGGGTTACCTCTACCTTTAAGTCCAATATAGTCTAAAGCAAAATTGTAAATAAGGGACTTATTAGCCACATCCAAAAATCATGTTATCTTTTTTTACACAAAGCAGTACATTTTAAACTGAAATTGACCCTCAGAGACTGCACAGCAAAACTGATCCTGTGCTTTCTAACTAACTGAGACACCATCCTGGCCCACTGAGAGGATTATATTGATTATGTACTATTAGCGTTCTAAACCGTTTTATCTGCATGCCTTTGATTTTGTAAGAGTTTATTTTGCATAAGACAAAAATTAGGTGAGTTTTATCTTCATTGAAGTAACAGATGGACACTTCAAGTGACAGAAGGACACAGCACAGGCAGGTGGCATGCCCCTATCCTTGCAGCTAGTAGTACTGGCACTCTCTCTATAGGAAGAATGCCAGGTCATGCCAGAGCATATGTAATGTCAGTGTATGTCAGGTGGAAATAACTTCTAGGTTTTATGTCACAAATTAGTGTATGGTACTAAGAAACAAGTTACAACACCTTATAAGAAAGGTTAATAAATAAATGCATCTCATCTAAATAATAGGGGTGTCATGCTTATTTATGATAGAAGAAAGCAATGTAAAATTATTCTAAAATGATTTCCATGATGTTTAGCATCATTTACCACTGCACACTGTGAAAATACGAACAATGCTTATGTAAATATATGTAGTAATAATAATATGCAATTTGCATGTAATTTTATTATTCTAATATATAATAAAACATACTGTTAGCAATATTTGCAGTATATTTGAGATTTTTTTTTTCTTAAGTTATAGGCACATTATAAGAAGAAATGTCAGATTTTGTTCTGAGTGATACTTTTCCAAAGTTACAGGACTATGTAGCTAGGGCATAAAGAAATTTAATTTAAAGAATCCAATCTGAAAAAAATAGTCAGACCAGAGTCTCCTCAATCAGACTGTAAACTTATTGGGAAGTTCCCACTAATCTTAACTTATCATTACTGCAGATTTTAAATGACTTCTGATGTGAAACTAATCACAACTTACGAGGGCAGCTAAGTAAAAATAACAATCCTACTTTATGCTTTCATTTTAGTTAAAGACAAATGATGCCTATGGAAAACTGACCTATATTTCACTTCACATGTAGTAACTGAACTGTTCAGATAATAATTTTCCTTGTAAGATCTGAGTAAGACACCTTTCTAAATTGCAACAACATGGATCTTCCATTTCTGAGTGAATAGAGACCGCGAGGATGGGGCTTGAGCTAGAAGATGCAGAAACTTCCTTGACATGGGAATAAATGGAAGTTGTTGCTCTGTTTCACCAACCTTATTTTAAGCATTTCAGTAAAGCACAAAGCCATAAAGGCTGTTCTACATTGGTGATCAACACAGACTCAGTTTGAATAAGTATGCTCTTGAAGCCAGGCTCTTATCCCTCCACGTTCTGTGCTTCACTCACATTACTGAGTGGACTCAGGGTATGAGAACTTTCTTCCTCCTCTCGGATGAGATGAAACCAGATGTAGTGCTCCATGAGGACATCTAACATACTCTAGCCACTATACGGCATTTGGTCTAGGACACGGCCAACCTAAATTAAATCTCCAGAAATGCATATAATGTCGGGTCCTCAGCCACAACTGAGTCACATTATAGACATGTTCAGGCACACTTGCAGTCGAGAGAGGCATGTGCATTCGAGAGAGGCATGTGCCAAACACAACTCAGGTCTTAAGGGGTTCTAGAGGTTTCCATCTGGTACTGTGTACTGTAATTTCAGAAGCTATTACTGCCCAAAATTCCTCATAGATGCCTCAGTTGGACAAATGTAGATCACTGCTCTTTGGATCGTTCATCCTTTTATTCTTCTTTCTCAATGATAGGATGGTGACCTGCAATTTGTCATCTGTATCAACCTGCAGAGGGAGCAATATTGTCCCATTGTTGCAACAAGTGGCTATTGATAAGAGGTAGCTGGGTAACCTGTCTCATGAAGTGATACTTTATTTAAATTTACTAAAGGGGATAGCTATTAAATAACCCAGACCATAAAGGTAAACCATAATCAAAGAACCACAGAATCACAGAAGGGTTGAGGTTCGAAGGGAGCTCTAGAGATCATCTAGTCCAACCCACTGCTTCAGCAGGGACACCTAGAGCACGGGGCACAGGGTGGCATCTAGGAGAGTTTTGAGTATCTCCCAAGAAGGAGAGTCTACAACCTCTCCTGGTAGCCTGTTCCAGGGCTCTGTCACACTCACAGGAACGTTCTTCCTCTTATGGAGACGAAACTTCCTAGTTTAAATTTCTACCTGTCACTCCCTGTCCTGTCACTAGTCACCACCAAGAAGAGTTTGACCTCTTCCTCTTTACTTTCTCCCCTCAGGTATTTGTATATACTGATGAGATCCCTTTTCAAAATCTCAATCTTCCCTTCTCTAGGCTAAGAGGCCTAGCTCACTTAGTCTTTCCTCATAAGATAGATGTTTGAGTCTCTTCATCATCTTTGCTCCTCTGCGCTCAACCTTCTCTAGAATTTCCACATTGCTCTTGTACTGGGGAGCCCACCATGACCATGGTTAACTTGTAGTCCCAAATCCCTCTCTGTAGAGTTGCTTTCCAGCAGGTCAACCCCTAATCCGTACTGGTGTCAGCGGTTATTCCTCCCCAAGTGCAGGACCCTGCACTTGTCCTTGCTGAAACTCATGAGCTTCTTTTCTGCCCAGCTCTCCAACCTGTCCAGGTCCTTCTGAATGCACAGCTTTTTGGACTGTTGGCCACTCCACTCAGTTTTGTATTATCTGCAAAGAAAACCCATGTGAGACAATCCATGCTAAAAGAGTAAGAGTTTAGGGTCTAGTGAGACTGAGACATAATTTTATAAATAATGTTGAAAAGAGAACATAGTATGCAGAAGTTGTGGGAAAAATAGTCGATGTATGATCAACACACTCCAACTGAGTATACAGTCATGTTAAATAAGGATTTTAGCAAAGATGAACCTAGAGGGGACTTGAACCATATACAGTACCAGTCATAGGGATTCTCCATGCCTAATTGGTTATGCAACCGTATCCAATCCTAGTGAGAGCAGGGAGAGATTGAACAAGTGATGCTCAAGTTATGACAACAGAAAAATAACAGAACTTGCATCATTTTACTCATCACAGAGCTGAAGAAAAGTCATCCTATGATTTTCAGAAGCATCTAGTTTTTCAGTGACATATAAGAAATAAGAAATTTATTAAATGGGGGCTTTAATAATCTTTTTATCCAACAGTGGAATAATGCTTTAAATATAAATAATATGAAGTTCTTAAATTTTGCTCAGTTTTCATGTTTTAAAAAGTTATGAGAAAAATCAAAGTGAAAATTCCATTATTCTAAGAAAAAAAAGATATTTTGAGTTTTCTTACTATTAACCTTGTTTAACCTACAGATCTTTTTCACATGAAGTCTGTTGTGATTAAGCTAAGTGAGTTTGGATCTAAATTTATATCTCAGCTTTTACAAATATTTCAGATTAATTACTATGGAATGAATGAAGAATGACACCTTAATTAGTAATGCTTCTCTTAGCAATTAGGATTCTCTTGGCTTCTCTCAGCAATTAAAGTGGCAGTGGCATATCATTAAGGTCTTCAAGATTCCCCATGCCTCCTCAGTAGCAATTACTGTGGGAAGCACTGAAAATCAGGCTCATAGTTATAATCTGTTCTCTAAGGATCTAGTAGCAGGATAAACATCCCTTCCATAGTAATTTTGCATTAACCCATTACCATTATCCAATCAATCATTAATACAATTTTAATGTGTCATTTTCTCGTGAAGTTCAATTTTCCTTTTTAAAAAGTAACTGATTACAGTCAATTGATTCTGCAGAAATATATAATAATAGAATCAATGAAATGAAGATAGTTAATGCATTAGTACTCCATGGCAAAATGCTAGCATTTAGCACAGTAAAAGACTATCACTTCACTCAGTCTAAACTAATGTAACAAAGTATACTGCTATGAGACACACTGGAATAGTAATGCATCTATAAATTGCTAAAAGTGAATTAAAATCAAGCTATTCTAGCATGTTGCTTATAACATAAGCAGGAAGTTGTTACCTCAGTCTATATGAGGGCATGCTGGTGTAGGAATATAAAATTCAGAATGTGGTTGTCAAAATCTAGGAAGAAATATAAGAAAATGATAACTACAAGAAACACATTTTTGAGTGTCGGTCTAAACAAAAAATATACCATTTCTCTTAGCCCCCAAATTAGAAGTTCTTGTTAACTACAGGTGAAAATTTGAGCCATATCCTGCTCAAACGCAGTACAAAGTCACTAGTCTGTTTTCAAATTTAGTATAAAGCTTCTCACTTCCAGAAAACCTCTCTGATTCTTTTAGGAGATGTTAAAATACTTCAGCTCTTCAGATTTTCTTCTCCTTTCTGTAATTTCTTTTCTCCCAAACATGTTAGCAAAGAAGTTTCCACATGTTTCTGGCCAATTCAAATCTGCATCTTTCTTTGATAAAATTTTAGAAAAAAACAAAATCACATGGCTCTAGTAATAACAGTGTCTGAAAGACGGACAAGCAGGATATGTTCTTAGGAACATATTGCCTCTGGTCACTCCACAGTATCAGTAATTCACATTCTGTTTTGGAAACAAAAATATATTTCTAGCCTTCATGTGTGCAGATGGGCTTATTAATGTGACCATAATGTCATATAATGTATGCATGGCCCAAAATAACTGCTCTGAAAGAATGAATCATGCCATTATTATTGGCTGAGTGTTAATGGGGTGTTAATGTCTCTTGGCAGAGACCTGCTCGCATTTTTCCACCACTACTCCAGTAGGATGAAGTTGGCAGGGATTTGAGTAGACCTTATCCCAGATGCTGACAGAACAGTCTACTTTTATGTCCTGTGCTGGATCTTGTCCAGCAGAAGACAATGAATAGTCATAGTAGCATAAGCTGGGGCTTCATGAAGTGCCAGTCAGTCTGTCACTGCTAGCCCAGAAGGTTGTTTGCAGGAGTAGCTCTTGTCACGAACTCTCCACAGTCATTACCATAACTATATTTGTGTAAGAAGAAACATGATCATAGGTAGAACCTCACAGGCATATCTCAAGACTGTCAGAACAGCAATTTGTACACAGAATTTTCAAGTGAGCCACCTTTTGCTATGGTGAAGTGACAACACAGGGACAAGTAGTAAAGACATAAAAGAATAATGAAAGAAAATAGGGGTCTGAAGCAAAACATTTTGTCTTTTAAAACACATTCAAGAATCATCAGGTTGTGTTTACTCCATTCTATTCCCCTCCCAAATACTGCATACTTTTTTTTTTGGTGTTGGGGAGAGAATTTAATGTGAAATCATATTAGCTCTGGTGCCATCTGCCTATGATTTGTGGAAAAGAGAAGTGTATTAAGTGTTCTGTTTTTTAAAATCAATTATCTTACAAATTTTTAACAATTTCAAAAAATAGTTCTAGCTATTTTTAACTCCCTTTAAGTGTTATCATAAATGTGTACATATATTTAAAGTTTGCTTATATGGTCTCTTCTGTAAATTTTTGTTTGCTTATTTATTTGTTTGCTTGTTTGTTTGTTTTCCTGGAGATATATTAACCTTGACCTAAATATTGTGGTGAAAAGGGACAATAAAAGCTTCTACAGTCCTTTCTTTCTGCCCACAGGCTCAGCAGATACATTTTCATCCTTCTTACAGAAAAGAAGTTCTAGCTCTTTTCTGCATCTCCTGTTCAATAAGAGGTTCTTTCTCAGAAGGAAACGTGACAAACCCAACTGTTAATTTGGGATTTGCACAGTTCAAATCTTGTTTTTACTGTCCATACCCACAGTCAAGCATTCAGATCATATCCTCATTTTTATCATCTTGCATTAACTCTTTTAACTTCATATAGAAACTTAAAAACTCTGCCATAGGTCAGTGACCACTATGCTCACAAAGAGTATATCCAGTAGTAAAAATAATAATTCCAGAGACTACCCACAGGTTTAATTAACTAGTTTCATCCAAGTGCATTTTCCATGAGTCAGAAATACTTGGATTTTCTCTGTGCTGGGATTCATATGAGAAACTTAGTAGGAAGTAAGTAGGAAAAGAGTGTTCATATGTTTTTACTTCAGAATCTTGGGTCTTTAGAGTCAGCAACTGTCTCAAAGTTACTGTCGAAATGAAAGACGATCTTCCTGATTATCAGCTTCAAGCTGATACAAGCTTCTATAACTTAAAAAAGGGAGGTAACAGTAAGAAAAGTAGAGCAGTACAGCTAATACTACAGCATCCTGCCACGTTTCAAGATGATATAACAAGATACCACACGCTAACAACTAAGATGACAAGCTCAGGAAATGCGAGCCTTTTTTGGTTATATGGTTACGGTATAAAGACTTAGGAAGACTGAGGGCTTCCTTCATCCTTAATCCACACATGAGGAATGAAGGGCAGAGGAATCATTCTTCTTGGCACAAAGGTAATTTAATACTCTCCCCTTTGTATATGGATTATAAGTCATCTCAAGATACTGGAAGGTCTGACACTGCAAACTGCACTAGACAAACCCTGTTAGATATTTGTAGTCAAACTTAACTCTAGTACTAATAAAGGAGTAAGGGTAATATAAGCAAGAAATCTTATGCTGAGCATGATGCAAAAACATCAGCTATACCGACATACTATTCACATTTGTTTTTTGTTTGTGTGTGTCATGGTCTTTTCACTGCAGGCAAAGATTTGTAGGCACCATGTGTCAACTCAGAGAAACAGGTCCAGTAGTGTATCACACATCACAGAATAAACCAAACACTAGAATCCAGGCTAGAACTCTGGTCCTTTGAAAGATGCTAAAAATTTTGCATGAGTAATAACTGCAAAAAAATGTACATAACATTCATCTTAACAATTCTTTTTTATGATTGAGTTTATTTTCATATTAACACTTCTACATTCCACACGTATCTACCATTCCTATGACAAGATAAGAAAATGCTTTGAATAAAATTGAATATGCTAAGAAAAATATGGAATAAGAAGTGTAGTAGCAACAAAGAGAAAGCTAGATGGTGCTAATATACTGACTTAATGGTTTCAACTAAATGTACTGTGCAAACATGCAAGACAAATCACACATTAGAAACAGATACAGAAAGTCCAAACATATAGATCCAGACATGTTACAGTTTGATAAATATCTCCTTATCTTAAAATATGATTCAGGCTGTTCATAACAAGTGAAAAATATCAACTAGTATTTCTCAGTTTAAACTCTCTATTGATGAGAATGGTATTTTCAGTAATAGTTGAAAAGTAATGTAAAAAGTTAATGTTTGTGTCTAATGGAAAATTATAATTGAACAGATCTAAGGTATGTATTCCATATCATAAAAGCTATGGGGAAGGTTTTTTGAAGATGCTGTAAACGTACACTTTTCTTCACTTTGAAGTACTGGTTTAAGAAAACTTTTACTTGACATTTTAGCTTGGCTGAAAGTTGTTTTCTGTTTGATCATTTTAGTGTGGGTGAGACTCTAGCTATAACAAATTGTGTAGAATTGCTCTGAAATACCTATTTCCACTCTGAGGAAGGTCTGAAGCTGCTTCCAGATATACTATATTCAACAAAAAAAGCCTCTATGAAAGAGCCCACACTGTGCTTGCTATGAGAAGTGTGATTGCATTCTTAACACCTAACTTTATAAGAATAACTCAGACCTGAAATAGATTCATCTTTCCAGTCGCCTTGCACACTTCTCTGAAAATAATGACATTGGAAACAGACCTCATCTTCAGATCAGCCTTCAAATGACATGACTCCATATTACAAAGCCAATTCTATTCCTCATCCTGCCCTTCTTTGCTGGGTGACCATGGATCAGCAGCACTGAAGAACTAGCAACATCATTGTTCTGCCTAACTTCTGTGTCCATGAGGCTCCTCTTACTTGATTTATAAGCTTGCTAGAAACTATGACAACCATTCATGCAGGTGATAGCCACACACTACAATCACATCCTCTGAGAAGCTAGTGGGCCCTAGTTCTATTGTCAGCTCTGACCTTGAATTGCATATGACCTTGCATGGTCCCTATTCATTCCTTGTGCTTCATTTTGCTCATCTGTAAAACAGAGATTATTACGCTCACCTTCCTCCTCTGATGAACTCTTGGCAGTGGGTGAAAGAGTCATAAAAGAGAAAGGGCATTTATGCTATAACTCTGCATCTTGGAAGGCTTATCCAAGGCATTAGTTTAACAGATCTTTAGCTCTGAAACTGCAGCAGAAGGAGGAGAAATGTGTGATTTCAGTCAATATATATATAGGATTCAGGGGCTATATTTAGGTATGTTATAAATGCTTTTCTAAGAACACTTCAACACTTTTCATTCAGTCACTTCGAACTGTGCAAGACAAAAAGCATTTTAAAAGCTTAACAAATCTATGTTGATCTTTATGTTCTGAAAAAGCACCCATAATATATTAATCAAAATAAGAAGTGTGAGGGAAAATTCATTTCACATAGATCCAATATATGCCTTAATTTCAGAGAGCATAAGCTTGAAAAAGAATTGCATTTTACTTTGTTATTATTTATTTTTAGATATGACTATTGAAGATTGCTAATCCTTTAAAGCCAATTATTTGAAAAGGAAAAAATCAATATTTCTGTTTAATTTATTTATTCAAGAAAGCAATAGAATGATACCCTTTGGTAACCACTAGGCTATGCTATCAGACAACTCAATAAAACTACAAACTCACAATTCATTTGGTTCCGTGGGTTCTGCTGTCCCTGAAGAATATGAAATATTCTGACAAAAAATAAGCTTGCTTATATATGTTTCATGACAGAGCATTAGTCTACAAAAAAGTCTTTTTCTGAAATTGGCCACATGGTAAAATTGTAATTCAGCTTGAAATATCTTTTCAGATTGTCAGATGAAAGTTGTTACCCAAATCCAACAACAGATTGCCTTCCTTGGCTATGAGCTGGATTTGAATCTTTTATGTTTGGCTGATAACTCAATACTATGCAGAAAACACAAATTAGCTAGTTGTAAGATAAGACAAATAAAAAGACAGAGATGTTTCTGAAAAATAAAGTGAAGAATAATAACTAAACTGGAATAATCACCCTGACACTACATTAAGGGTGTGTTATTAAGGTTTTAAAATACAACTTTCAAACATAATAAAATTTCAGAAGTAAGGACACTCACATCAGTTTATTTTGCCCCCCTTCCTATTTACATTATGACACTGTGCTTAAATCTGTGACCACAAAATTAAAAAAAAATAAAAATCTCCTAGTCATTTCCAGAAATCAAGACAGTAGCACTAAGCTGGTTTCCAGCTCTTCAATGATTTGTTCTCTTTAACGATCTGTTTCACTGCATGCTATGAAAACTCTGCCTTATAGACAGAACAAAGCTATCTGATTTTCTACCTCATTTAGCTTTACCAGACAGCTGCAGAGTCTGGGAAGTAACACAGATGGGCAGAGCATAACCCATCAGTTGCACGTCACAGCAGTCACTCCTCCCCTTCGGTTGCTTCCCAAGACTCACCTTCACATGTCCACGAGACTGGCAGGTGGTATTGTCACTTTGTAAGAGAAGAACTGAAGTAACACAATTTTAAGGTTTAAGATATTAAGATATTAAGACTTTTAGGATATCTGTATGAATACTATACTTCTATGGCCTTATTTCCACTAATTTTAATTGTAACTGTCGGGCACCTCTGAAATCAAATCAAATTCCAGTTTATCAAAGCATAGGAAATGAATAACATATTATCAGCTACTACAAGTGGGAAAGCTCTCCACTACATCAACCAAATGTTTGATCAGATCTAGAGCGTTATGTTGTAGTAAAGACCGACATTTTCCTTTCCTCAACCCCTCCATCTCCTCCAGCTTGTTCCAACCCTGTATTCCTACATACCCCTGCAACGTTATCCCATTTTCTTTACTCTGGTATTTGCATTCCTAAAACTTCTAACTCCAGTCCCAATCTCCTAACACAACAGTTCCAGTTCCCCTTCCCATCTGGTTCCTCTGTCCCTCCTCACAGCTCCTAGGTACCAATCATGTGTCCCCTGCCAAGAAGTCTCACTGTTAAAACCTGGATCAGTCATGTAAGTTTTCTAAAACAAAATGAGGACTAGATATCTCAGAAATTTCAGCCCAACTAATTATAACTTTTATAAATATTGCATATATTTTAAATGTTTACAATTAATTATATCCATAAATATGATAGCATTTGCATTTTCCAAATAGCAAGTTCTTCCTTCTTTTATTTATTTATTCATTAAGGGCTATAAATTCTAGCTTTCAAAATCAGTTCTCTACATGACACTGTACTTTTAGTTTTACTTTTGCATCTCAGGTTAGCTCATCATCTATCTTTACATATCATCATATCTGAAATAAATTGAATTCCTGACTATTGCAAACTCAATAAAACAAAGATATAACACAACAAACTACTACTGTTGTACAGTTTTATATAGTTTTTGAAGAATCTTGTATTAGCTACATGTAGTTGCAGATAGGTACAGCTGGACAGAGTAATAAAATACAGACATTCAGAAAATGGACACTTACCCACAGTGCTTCATGTGTGGTGGCTTATCCATTCTCACTGCCAATTTAATTTTCAAGTCACTGTCCTGGCTGTTTTTGGGGACTATCATTTTATGCAGATCAGGAGACTTTGAGCTATTGGATGTTGGATATAACACTACCTGAAAGTTGCAAAATAAAAAATTTACTTAACTGATACACATAAATCTTCTTGTCTTTAATGGCACAATCTAATCAGGTAAGATCCTGCTGCTTCTCCTCCAATTTGAGAGAAGGCTGAAAAGTTTTCTCTAGTCTAAAAAAGCAGTTGACTCAATCTTATTGTAACACAGAAGTTTTCAAAAGGAAGTATGCTTACAAGGGCAGTTTCATACTATGAATCAATACAAATTCTCCTCTACTATTTTCTTCTGAATTAACACTCAGACACACACACCTCACACCTGAGAATGATCATGCAGAATTAAACAAGACCCTGTATTTTTAGAATACTCCACATTCTACTGAAACTCACTACTGAAACTATGCACCATAGTACAATAGAACACACAGCTCCTCTGGCACTGACATTATCTTCTTTCTTAATAATGTCATTATTCAATCTATAGTATTGATAAAAAACAATTATAGTGAAAGTCACAGAAATCAATGATTAATTTCAAAACATCTTTGCTGCAAATGAAATATAATAAAAGTATGATACTATGCACAGTTCACATGCTATAGGTAAAACTATCATGATGTTACATCTACAGTGACATATGACAAAAAGTATTAAATTTAAAATATTTATTTTTTAAAACATTTCAATAGGTATTAGTCAAATCACCTAAATCACTTAAGAATTAGCAACTACCTTAATTAAAATAATATACTTTTTTGATTAGTATTAGTTTTAAAATTTTAATTTATCTCCCATCCAAAAAGCCTTTTCATTTGTAGCCAGCACAATTAAGAGCATGACTCTTTAATTAAATCAGTCACAAGTTCATCTGTTAAATGCTGCTGAAATATAATTCCCCCTAATTCTTATTATGGACGATATTCTTGCCTCAATTTAGACCGCAAAGGATAAATATGCTACTTTGGAAATTTTTGTTGCATTGAGGGAGTTCTGGATTATTGTTTTCACAAACCATATTTAAAAACAACAAAACACACACACAAAACCCAATATTCTTTATATCTCTTATTTCCTGTAACCTAAAATTAATTATCAAGTTAATCCTTAATTAATTCCATGCACATATTAGGTATCTTGTGTCCCATGTGCAATAGATAACATATTCACCTCTGTGTTATTGGGAAAGTTAAACCAAGGACTTGAAGAAGAATCTCCAAGCAAGCATAACTCTAAAGAATAGCATTTAGCTAAAAATATTGCAATAGTGTCATTCAGATCTAATCAAGCGAAAGATGACATAAGCTGAACATCTTCAGCTTCTCGCCTCAGTGTTTGGCAGTAAAAAACATGTGCCAATACCAGGAGCTCTAGCGAAGTAGAGAAATGTGATGCACTGCCACTTTTGAAGTGTGCAAGTTTATTAACTCCAGTGTCAGAAATAACCTGTCAGAATAACTCAGTGTCAGAACTACTGAGTAGATTAAGTTCTTTTTAAAGAGATAGTAGAACACACAATATAAATTGACTTTCATAAATCATATGGTGACTTTTTTTTTTAATAAATGAACAGCTAACTTATTTATAACCGAACTTATTCCCTCCTTCTCAAGAAACAAGTTCATTTTCACTTTGTGTAAAAGTCATCACTTAAAACATGTTAAATCACTATGAATATAGCAATCTTTGAGTTCTCAAGCATCAAACAGAAAATTACTTTTAATTTATTTATCTTTTTAAATGCAAGATTATATAGACAGAAATATTAGTCATTCCTTGCATTTAATCCCTTGATAATTCATATAGGATTATGCGTAATGCTACAAATTTTTCTCTTTTTACAAACTGCAATTGCTGTTGTTCTGAAACAGCTTATTACTTGTCAGGAGTCTCAAATGACATCTTCCTCCCGTCAACTTTTTGAATTTTTAGAATGTTGATGAAAATATAAACAGACAACTGTATAATTAACTCATAACTTCATGACAGTTCCTTATCTGAACTTTTAAAGAACTCTTTTGGAGTTTTGTTTTCCAGTTTCTAGAATGAATAAGTACCTGGCAGAGGTGCTTATTAAATATGTGCTCTTATATTTGCATTATATTTTGTCATTCCTTCCATCTATGAACAATGTGAACTGAAAAAGCTAGCTTATACAAACTGTGTTTACAAGAAAATCAAACATTTTTAGCAGTATACACACACTCATGCACACATAGTATTCTATAGGCATTAATTATTTCTATAATATCCTTAAATCTAGCAGGAAGGCAATAAGAACCATCACAAATCATTTTTATCAGGCAACAATCTGTACCCTTCACTAAAATCAACAAAGCCCAATGCAAACTTGCTTAGAAAAGGAAAAAAACTACTTAAATGTGTATTAGAAGTACTTTTTTACCCATCATAACACAGTGTTGTGCACTGCTATCCTCCCTGTTCAACATCCCAGGCTGCTTTGTCTCAGATTTCCTTTCAATTCTGTTTAATGGATTTTAATCTTCTAATTGGAGCTCTATAATCTACTTTCAAAATTTAAAGGGTGTCAACTTGGGTCTTCTTTGGTAGTTAAAAGACTCATTCAGAGGATATTCTTCTACTATTCCTAGTACCTCTAAAAGGACTTTGCTGAATTTCTGCTACACTATTTAGCACTGTTTTTTTTTTCTTTTGTTATTTATTGTTCTTGTGAGTACCATCATAGCAGATTATTCAGCAGCAAAGCAGTAAACTATAAGCTCTTAGTCTAGGACTATGTTCAAAATAAGCAACCTTGAATCTTGATTCAAGTTGCACACATGGCTGCTGTGCATTGTATTGACTCTGCTTAAAGCAAATGAGTAATCTCAGTATACTGTGATTTCAGATAAAGCAGTAAACAAAAATGACTTATCCCATTGTATCTAGTATCACATTGCCTCAGCTCACTCTGCAATTGAAAAAGTGGCAAGTTCACTTCTTTATGCCTCTCCTCAGGTGGATGTAAAATAAACAAACATTCTTAAGTTTCACAGAATAGCATATTTTATGCACTTGTACAAGTTCCCAAAATACTTTTTTATTACGAATGACCAATAAATACCTTGAAAGATAAAACAACAACAACAAAAAAGAAATCTCTTTGACAATCTTTTCCTTCCTCGAAAAAGCTATCCTCAAAAAGCAGATCTGCCCCAACAGAGATGGGGGCAAAAAGGGCATGGCCGTGTCCAGGCCCCATGGACTCACCCAGCCCAGCCCGGCCTTGCCCAGACTGGCCCCGTCTCAGCGAGGCTGCTGGGGTGTCAGCTCCAGCCCCACCATAGTTCTGCCCAACCATGTATCTTCAGTCCCCACGGCGGTGCCCAGTGCCCGTGGGGGCTGCCCCAGCTGCCTTGAGGACTTGTTCCATTAGGGTAGGTGGACTTTGGTCCAGGCCACACAGGAAGCCACCAGCTGGGGTTCAAAGTTAAGCTCAGGAAGGTAATTCTGACCTGTACCACCTACACCATTTATTTCCTTGCTGTCTGTCCATCTACATGCAACTCTACACATTGGCCAACCATCTTTCTGTCCTTTCTTCAAACTATATGGTCCCCAGTAGGAACGCCAGATACTTTTAAGGGACAGAGGAAGTTCCCATGCTTTACGTGCTGTTTCAAAGCACAAGGGGTGCTAAAAACGTTATGCTTTATCACTGACAAAACAGTATATTTCCTTTTTATCTTATTCCAGGCCTAGAATGAAGAATTCCAGCCTAACAGCTAAGGACTGGCTAAGTTACAAGCAAACGAAAAATGAATCTTACATGAGATGGCCTTAATCATAAGTAGCATTGCTAGTTCTGCTTAGAATAAAACATATTCTAGGGGTTATGTAAGAAACACCATGTTGAACTGGAGAAAAAAAAACTTCAACTCCCATTTTCTAGACAAGACACTTTTTCTGCCTAAAATTATGAGTACTTAAACTGATGAAAAACCAGTGAGTGCCCTACATGTAAGACCAAATATTGTCTCATTTGTATTTTCCAGGAGCTTTCATCAAGCAACAAGACTAATAATTCATTCTATAGATGGTTTAACCTTTCACACTTAAAAACGCAGTGATTCAAAAAGATAAACGAGGGCAGTGCAAATAGAGATGACAGGTAAATTTTATGTTATGAATAAACAACCATTACTACTTGGCACAACTAGCTGCCAAATGGAGCAATACTGACACGATCTGCTAGTTATTGCCTAAGTTAAGACCACAGGGAAATTTCCTAGTCAAATACATTCTGTTTCACTGATTTTAAAATTATAGACTAAAAATTACTGAAACTAATTTAAGTAGGAAGTTGATGCCTGATAGCAATGTAGGAAGCCTTTAATGCTTGAGTAATTCTGGCCACTTAGACTTAGGTGACATTTATTTGTGCTCTTCTATCTATGACTCTTCTCTCATAATTTGGAAGATTGGAGCTATCACCAGCTCCTCCAAACGTCCCAAGAGCAGGTTACCATAGCTTTTCATCTGAGTCCTTTGGGCTGAAAAAGCACATCCTGGAGAGGGCTCACAAAGGGAGCACCCAACCTCCATGGTCTCACCTACTGAGCAATCTCTTGCTTTCCAGCTCTGATTGTATTATAGCTGAAACTTCAACATAACGTTTTCATAAAAGGTGGTTAAAAATCCACAAATCTCAAGAAAGAACTAGGAAGACTTTGTAATTTATGCAATCAATGGGCATCTGCTGTTGCTGCCACGTGAACATTTTTTTAAATTGATTTTAGCACTTGGTAAGCATTGTCTAAGTGTTTCCCAAACAGCCTCTTTCCCAAATCTAAGGGAGGGCAAGTCTGAGTGAAAAATATGTTAAGAATTTCTAAAGAAAGACACTCTCATAGGAGATACTGAGAAAATCCCTCTCTGTGTGGAAACAATAACACTAAGCCAGACATAATATCGTGCTGACAGGCAGACTACTCAGGGGATAAGAGAAAGGGAGGAGGAGGAAAGAAAAAAAAAAGGCAATCCGTTATCATTTTCTGAACTTGAAAAAGATAGAAAAACGCAGACTTGCAAAACCTCAATCATTTCAAAATGTGATGGAGAAACACATTTCTCCTGATGGCAGGCTTTAAATTAACATATTCACAGTACGAAATCATCTCCTCTCAGAAGCTCGTTGAACACCATGCAGAATATAAACGATATGCCTGGTGCTGTCAGCTTTCAGCAACGAGACAGTCATGCAAGCGAGGATACCAAGACAGCTATTTTATAATATCTTTAAATCAAATTCAGAATATGAGCACCAATGAGGGGGAAAAAAAAAACCCAGAAATCTAATTACTGTTGGCTGTTGATGATTCCAAGCAGATTGGAAGACAATAGTTTTCTTTTAATTGAATAATCAGTGCAAGAAGACTGAGTTATTCCTATATTCAAAAAGTATCACTAAGCAAACACCACCTGCTGTTCTCTCATTGTATTCACATGTGTTAAGCAAGCACAATGGTTGTCACTTTGAATTACCAGGTTTGAACATCTTCATACACAAAGTACTGAACAAGAAAAAGTGGTGTCAGGGAGAAGACAGGATCTCTTCTGGGATGGAGAGAGACGATCAGCACTCCCACTAGAGCAGGAATTCCAGAAATCACAAGGTTTCACGTTTTCAGAAGTATTCACTCCAAGCTCTGAATGCATCTTCTCATGCGTCCCCAGCCTCTGTGCACCCAAACGCTAACATTTCTATCAATTTTTGCCTTTTGTATGCATGTACATTATCACTGAAGTGGTCTGAGCAGTGTCAGCTGCATAGGAATTGTGATATGCAATTCAAAAATAAATAAATGATAAATAATAAAAAAAAAATGAAGTTGTGAGCACTGATTTTCTCATTAGAACAAGTTTAGTTTCATGGCAGTACTCTGCTTCAATTTTTAGCACTTAAATTCCGTGAGTCACTGTATGCTGAAGTCTGTACCAAGACAGCTCGTCACCCATGAAGGTCTCATTCTGCAGATCTCTAACCGAAATAGTATCCCTACTACCCCTTCCCTTCCTGAAGCATTTTTTGCTTCAGTAGAAATTTGAGATTGTTTAAAAATTCTGCAGGTTGTGGAGAAGAGAGAAGAAAGGCTGGTTGTGCCTTTTTTTTTTTTTTTTTTTTTTTTTTTTGGAGGGCAATGTCAGGAAGTTACATAATAAGAACTACCTCCTGTCAAAAGGGCCTACTGAATACCTTGAAAGGAGAAGGTGCTAAATACAGATAAAATCTAGAGTTGGAAATACAAAAGACTGAGAGTTGGAAGGAGAAGAGACAGGGGAAAAAACACAAAACAAAACATCTAAGACCACTGAAAACAGTTAAGGCAAAATCTAAGTTTAATATTTTACACTGAAATATTTCAATTCCCTAAAAATCCTTTAAAGCCTTTCTCACCTTTTGTCCTAGATGTTCAGATAAGCTACAGTGTAATAAAGTGGACCAAGGCCTGTACCTAAAATTTGATAGTTTTGTGCTACAAAGTAACAGGATTGTGTTAATACATGTGATTCTTCTTAACCTCTCTGGATTTTAATAGCACCATTTTATTATGACAACTTTTTCAGAATCATTCCTCCAGCTTTTTTCATTGTTCTACATCCAGATATTACTGAATGCAGCCTACTCACCTCCATGACAGAGATGCCCTTGTAGCTCCTTCACCACATCTCCCATGGCTCCTGCCCAGCTCGCTCCCTATTCCTGTGAGCTCTTCCCCACACAGACACCAGCTCTGCCTTGGCAGACCACAACCAAATGACCTTTGAGGTCTCTCAGAAGAACATGAGCGGCAAGAAAATGCACAGTGTAGGGTAAGTCCTGACTTTAAAAAGTAACCTAATAATATGTAGGAGAATCTGTTGCATATCCGCCTGCAGCTGGAGGACACAAGGAAGGCAAGAGACTTGCTCTTCTTTAAATGAGATTTGAATTTTAAAATGAGCTATGCTCCATACTTAGCAATTTGAAAGGGAGAATTTCAGAACATCCATGCAGTACAAGAGTAAGAAGTCTCACTTCCTGGATCTTGGTCCACAAATTCTTTCCATCACTCCTTCCTGTCCCTCCCTACTCTGGCACTGTCTTGTCCTTCCTTCCTTCCTTCCTCACTATATTTATTATCCACCAGGTCTCTCTCCTTCCCCCTTCACTCCTACTTTAAACAACAAAAAGTAGCAGAAATTCATCTAGAAATTAAAAAAACCTTTAAAAGAGGCAAGCACCATGAATCCATGGCACAAATTTCTGAAAGTTAATATCACTCAGCATAGCAAGTTTTGAACGTGGAGAGTGATCACTCTTAAAAGAAGAAAGCAATGTTTTCACAGAATCACCGAATGCTTGAGGTTGGAAGCGACCTCTAGAGATCATCTAGTACAACCTCCCCTGAAGCAGGGACACCCAGAGCACGTGGCACAGGGTGGTGTCCAGGCGGGTTTTGAAGATCTCCAGAGAAGGAGACTGTGCAGCAGAGCTAGTGCTGTACTGAATGCCTTATACCATTTCACAGCATGTTATATCAATACACACATTTTCTACACATAATACTCACTCTTCCCAGTTCTTTATCTTCAAGCGCCAGAACCCCAGTGCTTTCTGTAAAGAGTTTTACTTTGACAACAGGACGAGGGTGAGTAGTAGTGAAATCCCCTTGAGTTCCCCATCTGCAAAAAATAAAAGAACAAAATTTACAAGGGCAGAGGGAAAGTTTTAGAGTGACAGGACTGTAATCTTTTGCATAGTATACAAATTATTTCACTTCCAAGACATAACTTGCAATGAGGCAGGGTGAAGATGAGAGAAAAGGTACATTTTTTATCATCCAAAACTGAACATCTATATAGGAAAATTGGGTGTTATTTACAATAAGACAAATCAGATTATTGGTATGATTTTTATAATCAAAGATTGGCCATGCGGTTTCAAAGAGCTGAAATTATATCCCCATGGTGGAAAATGGAAACAAGCAAGAAAGCAAAATAAATAAATAAATAAATAAGTAAAAAACTTTTACACGCATCACTATGCTACATATTTAAACATAGTTTTTTACATGCATGTTGTTAATCATTAACAGAGGCAGGAGTCAGAAAATACAGCATAAGATGGAACTTCCAGCTATGGACTAGCCCATAAGAACACTGTTGCTACCAACAGTTCACAATTTGTATTATTGTTTTGTCAGTTCAGAATGAAACATAGTAAAAATAATGACTTCATTCTCTAGGCGATCTGTCTTCTGCACTGTCAGTGCCCACTAACAAAACTTTGGTCTTCAGAAAAACAAAATGCCACACTGAAAGGCTCGTATCAAGAATAGAGAGGATATGAGGTACTCAACATTTACTAAGGGCACTTCAGAAGAAGGGCTGGACTGAGTAAAGTTACATTCCTCCACCATCTATCCAATTTTGAAACAAACATAATGGTTCTGAAATCAAATATTATTGGTGCTGAAGATCTGACAGCTTTCAACTATTACACAAACAGCTATAACCTAAATTTACATTTAAAAGAATTAATCTTTCAGATTTAAGAATACTAAATGCAAATGCAAATCTGACAGTTTTCAACTATTACACAAACAGCTATAAGTTAAATTTACATTTAAAAGAATCTTTCAGATTTAAGAATACTAAATGCAAATGATTAATTAAGCTATAACGTAACTAAATTATCATCACAACTCTATCTTAAAATTTTCATTTTGTTAGTTGAAATATATTTTTTCCTGTTTTCAAAAATTCACATTAAAAAAAACCAACAAAATACTTAATAGATTAATTGCCCTGATGTCCCATTCACAAGAAATAGGTTCATGATAATTTCTGTTAAGGCTGTTAAAAGCAATAAAGCAGATATAACTGTTAAATCAGTATTGCTGAGGTGAGCAACAGACTTGGGAGATACTGGATATAGTTAGTTCACTATTATATTAGCAGTAGATATTCATACATGAGCACCTGATCACATGGCATTCAAGACATTAAATATTCATTTATTTCTTTTTTTTATTACTAATATTTCATTTTAACTAAGTTCTGTTAAAATGGATATCACACTCAGGTTCTATGTCTGAGAGCATAAAAAGGGATATCAGATTTTCAGACATCTTTATATTACCGTATATTATATTTGAAAACAATAACATCAGAGAAGCTGCTGTCCCTTCCACATTTGTAGCTAAGAATTATGCAAGCAAATTGTCTCAATTCACTGTTGAACTATTTGTTGAACCATTTATTTCTATGGTAAAATTCTGCATAAGTTTCTCAAAAATTTGGTTATTTATTCTACAAATATAATTCTATCCAAAGAACTATTAAGTTTAATGGTGAAAAATAGGTTAGGAGGATACTTCATGGAACCAATATCCAAATAGTAATAAGCACAATGCAAATCCTGATCATTATTACAAAAATTTCTTATTCCAGCTTTTAGATCTTATGTGCTGATATAATTACATATGCCCGTTTTCTCAAAATTTATCATTTTTCTTTTGAAGCACATTGTAGTCTATCAAAAGCATTTATTAATAACTATTAAAAGGTTAATATTTCCTGTTCTTATTTTCACTTCACTTCATTGGAGTAGAGATATCGGAATATTTTCTTTAAAAGCTAAGCTACTAGGCATATTTGTTTTTGTATGTACTTATTTTAGGATAGAGGTCATACTCTGGCATTTTCACTGGAGACAATATGGTTTTCCTCAAAAATGTTTTTCTGATCCACATATTTTAAAGTCAATCACCACACAAGGGAAGTAGTATTAGTCATAAGATTGCATAACTTTTTAACAGCTTAACTGAAGACCTTATTAATTGTTTCCAAATAAGAAAAAATTTGAAAACTTTTTTTTTTTTTTTTTTTTTTGGAAACACACAAGCTTAATCCCATCCTCCTTTTTCCTTTTCTTCGTTTCCTTTTTAAGTTTACCTATTATTAAAACTTTTCATGGACATCTATCCCCCAAGGCATTCATGGAGGCAGTGACACACAAAACTTAGGTTGCTCGGAGCAGGAGGGAGCAAACCAGTTCCTAACCTTTCCTCTCTCCTTATTGCCAGGAAAGGCCATTCAAGATCACAGTTCAGCTTAGCGACAGGTAAATAAAAGATCCCCTGTGTCAGAACAGACAAATTTCTAAAAATCCTGTACAATGTTCAAAGATGAACCAGTATCGTTTTGCCATCATTTCATGGCATGCCTTCAAATGGTAAGAACACCTTTGTCATTATCTTGTTTTCTACATCCCTTGGGAGTAAAAAGCAGTATTTCTTATGCAGTGTTTAAATTAGAACAGTTGCACATTCTTTCACAGGCAAAAAATATATTTCTCTAACAAATAACATTTCTAGAGGGATAATGAAGCGTACTGCTGAAAAAGCTTAGTGAGTTTATTAAATATGATTAAGTCATTGACCCATGACCTTTTCTTCACAAATGGGAATTGAATTATGAGAGAGAGTAACAGTAGAAAGAAAGAAGAATGAGAGGAAGAAAAAAGGAGAAGGAAGAAACAGTGTAAATCTCAATAAAAGCACAAATAAAAAAATCTTCCCCTAAAAGAATTTTTATAACACATGAAAAACCAATAAGTTTTCATCATTATCCTTAATATTAAAAATTCTTGTGTTTATTGGAAAAGTCTGAGAATTACAATCTTCCATGTGATTTTTATTATAAATTGTCTCTTTTCCTAAAATAAACCTCAAAACAAAAACAATACTCACCCTGTCAGCAATAAAACAAAGATTCTTTTAATATGAAAAACCTTAGCTATTCTACAGAACAACTTACCAGAATGGCTAATAAACTTTGACATTTTTCCTTTATCTGAAAAATACACAGAATTCTTTAAACACAAACATACCAATATCTATCCTGAATTTCTCTTTCTATATTAATCTTTAAGAAATCAAAGTGAACTGATTCCACAGTTAGGACAAAGAACCTTTGAAGATGAAAATGCTACAACCTATTACACTGGCAAATTTAATATGCATGCAGCGTTGGGGTATTAGTAACAACAAAGAAAAAGCTATTAGATTGTTCTTTCCAAACTCTGAAAATGCATCTATCTTCTTTGAAAAGATATATAAAAAGATATTTCTTTGAAAAGACATATCTTTGAAAAGACATATAGACAAACAAAAGACTATACAGGACCTTCAAACAGAAATGCTGGGAGAAAAAATAATAATAAAAAAATCTGTAATCAAATGGAGAGCTAGCCATAGTTTTAATCATCCATCCAGGGAGATGATCATATGTGTCTATATTGGGATTAAGGTGGGAGAGACAGCGATCTTCTTTAAAGATTACTCTACCACCACCTCTCCTTTTTTGTTTTTCTAGTAGGTTTTTCCAATAGAAATGACTCCTTGGCTAAAGCCAGCAATCCTCTCTCTGGTCCTCTCTGGTCAGTTTAGTCCTGCAATTACAGAAAAGGGCTGTTGAAATTTCTTCCCATTTAGACACTATTCTGTATCACTGAACAAAAAATCCTAGCCACCTATTTCACTAGCACTCAGCTTAAATTTTGTTGGAAAATTGCTTTGAACACTATTTTTTGAGTGTGAGGAAATCATTTCCCCATCATTTTGAAACTAGTTAGAATTAGTTGTGTTTTTACTATTCTCATCAACACCCAGAGCAGCAAAGCAAACAGGACTTGTTGCAATAGTTGGAAGGTATTCAGGTATTGTTTGGTGCAGTGGGGAGAATGAAGAAACATAGAATGATTATGGTTGGAAAAGACCTTCAAAATCATGGGAGTCTAACCCAAGCCCTTCAACACCATGCCTGCCAAGCCACGTCCTGAAGTGCCTCATCAATATGTTACTTGAACACTGCCAGGGATGATGACTCCACCACTTCCTTGGGCAGCCTGTTCCGATGCTTGACTACTCTTTTTGTGTAAGAATTTTTCCTAATATTTAACCTGAAATTCCCTTAGTGCAACTTGAGGCCATTTCCTCTTGTCCTATTTTAGGTATTTTGGAGAAGAGATTGACCCTCATGTCACTGCTGATGCCTCCTACACTGCTAGTATGTCAGATACTTTAAAGGCCCCTGATGCAGGGTACAAATAATTTGTACAATAGAGTTCAAAAGCCCTATGATGGGACCTTGCAAGTATCAGCACAAATTCAGTTTGTTTTTCTCTGTAAGACAGGGAACTCCTGGGCTTTAATGCAGATGTAATTTATTGAATCATGAAGCTAGGAAAACAGTCATCAGGACAGATCAGTAATGCTTTTCTACTTGGTTTTGGAGTATATTATCTGACTTTTGCTGTCTTGGCTCTTTTTCTTGTCACTAATGGCTCAGTAAATGCTCCAGTAGGGCTGGACCGGAGTGAACATGTGAAAACACAAGCCAATGCATCGGTGAGTAGGGCAATGACGGATCACTACCATAACTGACTTTGCGACAACAAATGTGGCAACAACTCACTGAGTTTTATGTGAAAATAGAAAAGGAGAAAACTGAAAGCAGCATTTTGATCCAGTTTAGGTCATATTACATTGCAGATAATTTATTTCGAGTTTGCTTCGTTATGGAGATACAGAATTGTGGACGAAAGAACGAGGAGGAAAACCAGGCAAAATAGCAGCTCGAACTTTTGAAGTGTCATTTACAATAAGTAGTAGATCTTCAATAATTGATAAATGTAAACAATGGTAGAGCTTTATATTCATACTAGCACAAGTTTGGACTACCAAATGCGTGTAAGCGATGGAACCAGCTACTCAGTCAGGTCTTGACACAGTGGCAGGGCAGCAGCAGGCTGGAAAATCATTACCTATCTGTCAGAAAACATCCCTCAGTTGGATTACAATGCAGAGGCACTAACAGTTTCAAATGCAAGCTATGATTTTCAAGGGAATAGACCTATATAAATAATGCTTTAAGGAAGATTTTACTTTTTTCTTTTTTTTTTCTCTCTTTCTAGAGTATTCCCTTTCAATAGGAAATGGGCTAAAGTTGTTCAGTTTCACTCAGTATATGGCCCTTCAAAATTCTTTTTACAATTTCAGATGTTTGCAGTAAAATAATTTAAAAAGTCTCTGCTCTGAAGTTGCATGAGAACTGACAGGTCAATCTGAGCTATTTATGCTGTGCACATTTACATATTATGTCTCTTCTAATTTCAAAATGGTTCCTTTTCCTTTCTATTGGACTCATGAATGTCAGAAACTTAGAAAATGACCGACTCATTTTTACTTTGTGACAGACTTGGGGAGCTTAAGCAATGAATTCAGTGCTCTTGACCTGAGGGGAAAAAAGGGATTTTTAATAAGCCTGACATAAGCAGGAATTAATTTGACTCTCTACCAGTCAAGAATTTTCCATATTGATATAAAATTATTTTTATCTTTAATATTACCAACTGTGAATATCAGTAACTGTTGAACAGATTCTACATAGTTACCTGTGGGGGAAAAAAAAAAAAACTTCACAAAAGATATTTTTTATATTTTGGTATTTTTTCATCTACAAGTTTCTAATGCCCACTGCTACCTTTGAATTTTCCAGCTAGTAATTCATCGAAGGTCCAGAGAAGTCTCCTTCTGATCTATTAAACTATATAAGTTTTAGGGCTATCAAGGCTGTAGAAGATTAGTTGCCACTTTCACACACTCAGAGCAATTCTCAATTTATGGATAGATGTTCAATGATTTTTACTGATGTGAACAATTTTGGATAACTGGATGGGAATTGCTAATTTTTTTTCAAGAGACTGTAAATGTGGATTTCATACAGTATTGATATTAAGAAATATGATTATTGTCTGTTTTTTTAAATCTTGTCGCAAAGTAGTCAAAGAATGCAGCAATCTATGTGCTAAATGCTGCAGCATTTCTATGCTAAATGCTCTCAACGTACAGCCAGTTGCCAGCTGCAGTACCGGTAGAATAGACCTCTGAAAACACTAAGGTTATAAAACAAGTTCCATGTTCTGGCTCTCTTTTCTTTTGCTACATTATTTTCGTTTGTATGTAACATTTTTGCCTACACATTCTCTTTATGATAGAAATTGGGCTTATTTGAAGATTGATCAACTTCCAATTTAAGCTACATCCTTTTTACCACGTTTGCACAGAGGAACTTTGGGACATGTTTGCATAGAGGAACATTGTGACACCCTAATTACTGACAGGGTCTATTTCTAAAGTTCATTTCCTTTCATTGCAAAAGAGTCCCTGGAAAATCCCACTATCAGCAAGAATCTAGATATTATTTCAGGTAAGGATTTATCATGGTGTCACAGAATCTATTTTAAGTAAATTTATTTTTCTAATTCATTTCAGAACACACCTGTTTACCTGGAAACAGGAGAAAATATCACTCTCAAATTTTTCATTATAATCACAATGTGTTACTCAAAAATCTTCTTTATGAGTCTTACATAGTGGAGAATATTATAACATTTATTATTCTAAGCAAACATCTAGAACTTTTAATACTATTAGATTTTTTTCCTTACAAAATACGAAGTCTAAAGAATTTTTCACTAGGACCACTTGATTTTTCCAGAGATCATTGCTATCCTTTTTGTCTTTTTGAAACCAAAACTGGAGGGTACTGGTCTGCTAAGTGCCTTCTTTAAGGATTGAATCATGGTTTCCGTTTCTGGATCTGTATCTATGCCCACCTGGTCATTTTTATACAGTTTAGATACAAGTTTAATTAAGGAAATATAGATATCTAGAATTTCTTTGGACTAGAAACTGCACTCGCAGTACAAATAGCAAGCTGAATTGTCAAGAGACAAGAGAGGCATTCACAGCAATAGGCTATTGTGAAACATTTAACTAAATTGCTATTTTGAGCTAGATTAGAATCTCTCTAAAAGAAGATTTGTGTATTGTGAGAGCATGGAGCTGCTGACATGTCTCACCCTGTCAGCTGCAACTCCCTGTGCTGAGATGGAGAAGATGTAAGAGGAGGTGAGCAGCTCTATCAACTGTTCAAGCTTCCTCATAGCAGCCTGACAATAAATTTTCAACTAGGAGGTTTCATTCTGCCAAACAAAAACAGACTTACATCTATGTCTATCTGCATCTGGCTTTTTGACTGAAACTCCCAAATAGAATATTAATTGTGCTAATTGTTTTTAGTTCTTCTCCACTAAGAATGGGAAAAAAAATAACAAACATTTCCTTTTGTCTTGTGAGTGCAGAGAATACCCAACTATTTGTCAATGCTTGACTACCAGGATGCTTGATGAGAAAGCATGGCCTTAATGCTAACAAACAGCTATATAACACAACCCACTAGCATGTTTATTATCTATACTTTTGAAAATAATGCTAATTCCTCTTTTTCTGAAAGTTTTCTTATTGAGAATAGTTGTTGAAATACCAATACACAACTGAAAGAAGTTGATTATGCTGCATCAAGAATTTAATATGATAATGATTATTTCTTATATGGTACATAACAACCATTATTTCATTCCATGTATACTTAGGTATATATTCCAGATAACCTCAGTGTGATTTGAAATTAACATTCGAAAGCACAAAGAAAAGAGTTCACATATTTATACCTTGTAAGAGCAGGAATACCCTGCTTCCCTCTTGGCTCTCAAAAATCACCTTTAATTATCCTCTGTTAATCTATATAATGCTTATAATGGCTCAAGTTGCAAATACTTTTCTTGGCAAAAAGAAAATCTACATTCTCCTATCACTCCATTTAAAATTTACTCATGTATTTTGATGGAAGTGAAAAGAGCCTAATTTCCTACTTCAGAGCAAATACACTGAATTGCAGTTGAGAGACAGTGCATTAAGAAACTTCCAAACAATCCAATGTCTTTTCTACAGTGGAGGCATAGAAAAACCTTTCCTTAGGTAAACCAAACTGTGTGCTTAGCCCATGGTTATGTTATTCATAGCTAACCTCATGGGCTTTTATATGTCTTGGCGCTCTATATGTTCTTCCTTGTCTTACTCTGAGTCCACTGCTCTATGCAAACACCTTGTTTCACAACAGAGCACTGGTACAGGACACTTTCTATACATACTTACAGGTCTATCAGCTAGTGAAAGAACATTTTCACAATAATGCTTTCACTCCTGAGGTCCCTACCAAATTTCTGCCAAAACTAAAAAATACTGATATGAGAAAGGTAACAGGATCTAGGATGGATAGCAGTGAAAAAGAGAGGAAATACAGAAAGAGGGCATATTTTGGATGAAGGATGGCAAGGCATATGATTACCTTTATGTGTCACCTTTTTTTTTACACCTACGTAGGGTCTTTTTTATTTTTATTTTTTGGACTTTTCATATATTTCCATCCATACGCCCACAATCCCAACTAGGGTGTAGGTCCAGCCTTTAGCTCCTCCCTCCCTCCTAAACAGACCCATCCTCTTTGCAGCACCAAGAACTACTTCCCTCCTTTGCTAACATCACAAACACAAGGGTCCTTCCCTCTGGACTCCTCCTCTTGCAGCAGTCACTACTTCCCCTACCTACCAACATCCTCACAACAGAGTAAATGTGGGGGCTGCTGCTTGCGGGGCACGATAAAAGGAGGTAAAATGTTGCCAGGCTAATCCAGATGAACCAGACAGACAAAAGCAGCCAGGGAGATAAGGGGCCTGAAAAACAGGAACATCTTCTGGATGCCTCTGATTATGGTCGTTAAACTCATATAACAATAGAGTCAAGTAAACCCATATAACAATAGAGTCAAGGGATTGGCTGATGGTGGGGGAGGGGAGCAGGCGAACATATGCTTGTAGCTACAATAAAGTTGCTTCTGGTTCTTAACCTTGAGCCCCTGCTCTTTAATGCATCCACAGTCGCTGTCAGCAGGTAGATGGCGGCTGTTGGAAGCAGCTCATTTACTAGGAGGCCATCACTTCCCCAGGAGAAGCAGTAATCTCTTTCCTATGGCAACAGTAGTTCTGCTCTTACAAAAACGCTCAGGCAGTGGCATTCAGGATTTGGAAAACTCTTGGACCTAACGATGTAATGTAATTCTGCCCAGAAATGTCTAATTGTAGTCTGCATTTGCAAAGAACATTTCTCATGTGTAGTCCTCTCTTCAACTGTTTCTATATATGGCTTGGGAACTTCTGCATAAGCTGTTGGAAATGAAACACCAGCTGTTGGAAACTAAAAAACTGACTTTTTATTACTTCCTGTGCAGAAAAGTTGAGTGTTCAACATCTGTAACTGCATACGCCGTTCTAAGTAGCCCAACTTTCCATTTTTTGAATGCTTAGTCTAGTCTCCATCTAGTATAGCGCCTAGGAAATAATGTTCTTTTTTTTTTTTCCCCTCTGTAAATTAAGCCACAAAATTAAAGTTTTTTAGGCCAATTCTGCCATAAAATATTGACGGTCCTTTCTAGGAATCATATTCTGAAGAACTGACAGTTGTGTATCTGACTTTCACTTGGTTCACAGAAATAGAACATCAACTGTCTTGTACTATATTTGATATATATTCTGATCATTTGAAGTTTTTTCACTTAGGAATCTGTTTTCTTGGGATTTTTCAGTGTTTACTTTTCATAAAATTTCCTAAATTTCATAAAATTCCCTAAATAAGGGAATTAGCAGAGCTTGAAATGACTAACCATTTCTCATAGAACTATGAACCTGCTAGACATATTCATGTATTTCTTTTTAAACATACAACATTATTAATATCTGAAAAAAATTACAAAGAGTAAAATTACAAAACTGCATTATTGTTGTTCAAACCAAAAGAATTTCCGATGCATAATGGAAAAGAAAATCAGAGAGAAACTCAATGCATAATAAGTAACTAAGTAAAAACAGTCATTTTGTCTTTCTACAATGAAAAATGAAAACATTGCACTCCAACACTATTTACAGAAGGCTATTAGAGCAACTATTTTCATTGCAAGCGTAAGAGTATGAATAAATTATTACTTAGTCTTGCTTTCACATCTCACATTTCTCAAGCCAAGAATCTGCTATCTACATTATAGGAACATAAGGCAAGTCAGGGAGAAAGTTTTCAAGTGGATGCAAGATTGACAGGAGTCAGGAACCTTTGCTGTGCACGATGTGAAGAATCCATGATACTCCAGTCCTCCAGTAACTTTCAAACCCAGGTAGTAGTTGGTGAGGGAAACAAAACACATTATGCCCTCAGAGTTTTTATATGCACACTTGCTAGGCTTCTAAACAGAGAAAGAGCATTAGGAATCCATCTTAGCACCTTTAAAAGCCTCAGCATCTGTTTTTTCTCATGTTATTTTGTATGTGTGTGGCACTTTAAATTTTCAAAATGTTGCACCACTCTTGTTGAACTGGCAGCGCTTTTATGAAGTGGAAAGATGTTGTCACCTCATTTTAAAGATGTGGAAAAACAGATCGCAAATAGGATGACCTATCTGAACCTGCATAGTCTATCAGGGTAAGAGCCAGCAATCAAACCTAAAAACTTCAGTATTCCATCTGTTCATTATACTACTTCCCTTTTATTCTGAAATTACTTTTATTCCTCTTTCCGACTCCTACTGTTCTCATCAGCTGTCCACATTATTTGGCCTGTTTCTGTTGTCCTCCTACTCTCAATCTGCTGGTATTGCTTTCAAATAAATACATTAATCTGTGGATTTGCACTTTATATGCAAAGAGATTATTTAAGAAAATCATGATCTATAACTTTTCTTTCTTTATCTGATCTTTAGACTATTTGGTATTCTTACAGGATTTGATGCCCCGACATCTATCTCTGAGTATTCATGCACATAATACAGCGACAGTAAAGAAGAGTTCACTCAATGTGGTGAACAACAGTTTTTTGAGTGTTGCAATTTGAGATTCACAAACTGTTCTTCATCTGATAGATCAAACAAACTTCCTTCTTCTAACCTCTTTTTTATCAATCTTTCTCTTCAGTCAGAACAGATTCAAAAATGAATAAAAACATAAAATTTCCTGTGATCCAAACACTATATCTGATCATATGTTTAGAAATTATGTCCAATATCATTTTATTGTTTTGGTTACAACAAATCTAACTACAGTTTTGAAAAGTCACTTCCAGACAAGATTTACAAACAGTATGTTTTGCAAATGTAACATGGGGCAGTCCAATATGTCAAAACTTAAGATAAGCTAAACTTAAGATAAACTAAACTTAAGATAGATAAACTAAACTTAAACTAAAAAACTTAAGATAAACTAAAGTAGTAATAAACTAAAGGAATAGATAAACTAAAGAAATAGATGAACTAAAGGAACTTAATGAACAGTTCTAATCAACTGTTGCTTGAAAATGATTAAGTTTCAACAGTTCATTTTCCAAAGGTAGGGCACGTGAAGAATGCTTTGAACGAGAAACTTCAAATCCATTCAGTTGTTCAGTACAATGTGAGGGACTCCTTCCCTCCCCAACTTATTTGACAGATTCCCAACTCTCCAGCTGTGTCTATACGATACTCTGCTGGCAGATGTAAGTCGTCTCTGCCTTCACTTTGACCCATCCAGACATCAGGTACCTATTTTAGCATGACAGTTAGCTTGATCCAATGCATTTTTCTTTTAAGCAGAATTTAATTTGCTTTGGCTAACACCACACTATTCATAGTTAAATGCCTTCCACTTCAAAGCTGCATCACACATTACATACACTAGCAGTAGCTACAAAGCCTTGATTACTGTAGTGAAGGTGGTAACAGTAGGACATGAATTTTTAGGCCGCAATGTTTTCAAAATTATGAGGAATTACCCAAACAATTAACAAGACTACAGAAAGGAAAAGAAAAAAAAAAACGTGTTCTGCCAGGAGAAGGATTATCTTTATTACCCAAAGAGAGTAGAGATTACAACCAACTTTAATTATCTCTTTCCTGTTCGCACTCCAATTACTGCATTCCACAATGCTATACTTGTTGCCTAGATCTGTAAATATTCCCTTCCCATAACAGTGTTTTCCACAAAGCTGTTAGGCAGATAGGGTACAGAAAATATTTTGGGGAGTTAACTGTAGAATCATAGGGAAATTTAGGTCGGAAGGAACCTCTGGAGGCTATGTAGTTCAACCCTTGCTCAAAGCAAGGGCAATTACATTTGATTATTCAAGTTATTATTCAATCAAGTTTCAAATATCTTTTAATATTAAAATCTGTAGAAGATTTTCTTTCTTTTTTTTTTTGGTAATAAGAGTGGGGGGGAAATATCTTAGACAATATAAAATAGCAATCAATGACAGAACATAGCATAGAAACTTATTTATTTTAGAAATTCCATAGCTTTTTCTTTGGTGTATTATACTGCTCTTTATATTTGAGCTGATTAGCTATTATTTCCTTTCCCTAAGGCAGCAAGCAATTGATCAGACATCAAGAATAACAGTATTAAATTGTCATGCAAATTCTCAGCTGAATCCATAGTCCTTAGTCCTTTTGTGAAACTCTTCCATCATTAATCCAGAACACAGGCTACAATAAATGCATTTTTCTTTTCTTTTTCATCTTTTTCTTTTCAGAGCCAAGAAAACATCAGATAATTTCCTGCTAGCAATTTTCTTTTTCCTCTTAACAGCTGGATACTAGACAGGCATATATCTGTTCATAGCATCTAATTTTTAAAAGGTAATTTCTTCAATCTCTACTTTGTGAATTGCCCAATCAGGACAATGCAAAGAAGAATTACTTTCTAAAATATGGCAAAGTGAAAGTCATGATGCAATTTATCTATTGAAGATATAAGGATGAATCTTGGAGCAAATAATATAATCACTATACAACTTAAACAAACTTACTTTATGAAAGTAGACACGCTTCATTTCCTGTTATAATCTTTATCCCATTGACATCCCTAAAATTCTAAAATATTTATTTTAAAAATCTGCTGACCTTGGCCATGTATTCTATATATATATTCTATATTTCATCAACATGCAGTTGTGGCATAAATTACTAATATTTTCTAAGCAAGTCAATACTTAGTCTGTGGCAATGCAGTAGTAAAGCTAGACTTATTGGTTAGGATGGTTTTAAAGAAAATTTGCATTTACCAATGTCGAAGTAGTGGTAGGAAATCAATTGATAGGTCACTGGGTCACTGGGTCAATTAGTCAAAATCTTCCCTGTTGAACTGGATGCTTGTGCCATAAAGTTTCACTGTAATGCTGGGAAAGTCACTTAATGAAACCTTTAAATCAACTATTGATTTGAGGTATTTTCACACGAAGTTTCTGATAAGGATAAGTCTGATTTACAGAAACACCCAACTCTAGTCAGCTAGACACGTAGAATTAGCATTTAATCACATATGATGTAAAATACCTAAAATTTAGTATTGAATTTTTTTCTGCCATTTTTTTCCATAGATTAAAAAGGAGACAGCAAAAATCGGTGGGCCTTATGACACAGGAGCAAGACTCGAGGGAAGCAGAGCCCAATGAATTGCAATTATTTCAGAAAAGCTGCAAATTTGGAAGAGCTAACACTAATAGGAAATATCTTTCTCTGAAAAAAAAAATGGAGAGCAGAGCACTTAAAAACAACTTCTTCTTTGCTCTTATGAAACATGATCACACAATCACAGAATGGTTAAGCATGGAAGGTAACTCTAGAGATGATCTAGTCCAATGCCTCTGCTCAAGCAAAGAGACGTAGGGCACATGGCAGAGGGGCCCGACTCCACATAGGGCTCTGAGCTTTATCACTGCTCTAACCCTAACTCTAATCCTAGGAAAGGGGGTGATGTGGAGATGGACTCATAAAGGCAAAGGAAGACTGAGGGACAAAAGTTGTTGTACGGGCAGACTTAGTGTTGAACTGCATATTGTTTTATATGTCTGTTGCAGGACATAAAAATGGACATATGAAATGACATATATATGTCCTTTTGCATGCCCCACATGGGGCTCTGCACTCTCTCACTGCTCTGACTCTAAACCTAAACCTAACCCTATCCCTAAGAAAGGAGATGACGTGGAAACGAAAGTATCAGGCCAAAGAAAGACTGAGAGACAACAGTCGGTCTTGCTGTTGCACTGCGTGTCCTTTTGCATGTCCTTTGAAGCCACGCACAACAGAAGGTGCTGCGTTTTATAACCACCATAACCCTAACCCTAACCTTAACCCTAAGAAAGCTGGTGATGTGCACATGGAAACATCATGCCAATGGAAGACTGAAAAACAAAAGTCGCCATACACATCCTTTTACATGTCCTTTGAAGCCACAATCCACATGAGGCCCTGCACTTTATTGCTACTCTTACCCTAACCCTAGCAAAGTGGTTGACGTGGACTGGGACACATCAGGGCAAAGAAAGCCTGAGAGACAAAAGTTGCCATAAGAGGAGACTTGGGGTTGCCCTGCATGTCCTTTTAAATGTACTTTACAGGCACATGCCACATGGGGCTCAGTGCTTAATCATTGTGCTAAGCCTTCTAATCCTAACCCTAGCAAAGAGGGTGACGTGCACATGAACACAATGTGCCAACAGAAGACCGAGAGGCAAAAGTTGCCATATGGGCAGACTTGTTGCTGTCCTGCAAGTCCTTTTGTATGTGCGTTACAGCCACAGTCGACACGGGACTATGCGCTTCATGACTGCTCTAACCCTAACTCTAACCCTAGGAAAGGGTGTGACATGGACACAGATTCATCAAGCCAATGCAAGACTGAGAGACAAATTTGCTGTACGAGCAAACTTGGTGTTGCCCCTCATGTCCTTTTGCACATGCTTTGCAGCCACAGTCTACATGGGGCTCTGCATTTTATCACTGCTCTAACCCTAACCCTAACCCTAACCCTACAAATGTGGGTAACACGGATCCCAATTCACCAGAGCAAAGGAAGATTGAGAGACAACAGTTGCCGTAAGAGCAGACTTGATGTTGCCCAGCACATGCTTTTAGATGCCCTTTGCCACACTCTACATCTCACCCAGTTTGGATGTCCACAACACAGACAATGTACCTAAGTTAGTTATCTGTATTCCCAGTGGAAACAAAATCATATTTTTAGGGTATTATTTGTTTCTATCTTCTCTAGATGTCTAATATAAACTCATAAATTAAGCATTTGAATTTGGAGAAGAATTTCTATAGTAGGAACCAGAAACACAGAAAGAAAGGAGAAATCATCAGGTAGAAACATGAAGAGGTCAGCTCAGAAGTTCTGAGATTCCAAGAACCATATACCCTGTTTCCTCTTCACCTGGATTTCTTAAGTTAAGGTGTTAGCCTTTGAAATAACCTTACCAGAAGCACTGCTTAATGATTCTTTTAGATATAGCAGCACTCCTCTAAATTTTCTAAAATGATGCATAATATATATCAATGCCTTAAAGAAAAACAAGCTTGGGTGCCAAGAGTCTCCGCACCACAGCAGATTGCACAATTTCTCTTGGTTATCATCTCCAAGATCTGGATCTCTGGATCACCTCACTGTACTTATCTTCAATGAAACAACTGCCACAGGAAACAGACAAGAGAAGAAGTGATATTCATCAAGTAAAAGAAACTGCTTAAGAAGCTCAATCCTAAAGAGAATCTTTCTTCAAAAGATGTAACAGAAAGTGTATGACGACAAGCTAGGCACAATTAAATCAGACACTGTAAAACTGCAATCTCTTTATCCCTCTCTAAATATCTCATGTGCAAAAATTCTCATTTTAACAAAGAGGCACCCCCCCAAAAAACACCTGGAAAACAAATACACCAACAAACACACCCTTAGGTGTGAGTTAGGTGGGTTGCCAGCAATAGACCACTGTGACTACTGCCTGATTAGTAAAAGTTATCTAACAATTTATTTGTATTTCTCTGTTCCTAGTTCCTTCCCATCTCCGATCTCTAGCTTCATATTTGAAGCAATATGGGGCATTCATCATTTCCTGAAGGGCAAGAGTAGGAGAGTCCTGAGAAACAGCATAGGTTCCTCCACGTGTGAACAGCACAGCAAATGATTAATGAACACTAATGGGATAGCTGAACTCTTACTGACTGAAAGTAATCTTATCTGTGCATCTGAAAAAGATATAGATCAATAAAAAGTGAAATAAAATACAGGCATGCATACATACTGTACAGCTCTCTCCTGCAAGCATGTAAGTTGATGACAGTTGTGAGTATTATCATCTCTATGCTTCTCTTAATTAAAAACAAAAATTACAAAGCTGCAAGGATCGTGAGGAAGAAAATAAAACCAACTTATGCCTGGGACATTATTGTGACTGTCTGTCATTATTGCCAGGTTATTAATGCTGTCTGCTCCTTTTGTCTCCAGCAATGCTATCTCAGGCCATATTATCAAAACATTATATTAAAAAATATATATCTTTTCATTTCCCCCCATGAGCAAGTATGTCATTTCAAGAAGTTCTAAATTAAAATGTTAGGTTATTTCTTTTTTTAATGCATATACATTTTTTCCAAGTAACCTTTAATTATGTATCCACAAGTATCAACTGCCACCCTTCAGACAGTTTATGGAATTAATGATGGTAGAGTGCTGAATAAAACAAAGCAAGAAGTATTAACTTTATTTATGAGGTCTTGAGTGAGATTCCTTGCCTGTTCTGGTCAGATATTTAATCATGCTTTCTTTGTATGCTTCTAATATATAATAGACCTTTTTAATAAGGTTTATATATCACTACAGGCAATGATGATCTGATTTGTCTTGTTTATAAGAAGAGTATCTGGTTGCCTTAATTCTTTTTCATTATAAGATATGATCCTTTTACATTTCATACATATCTAACAATAGAATGTCACTTCTAGTATTAAATATACTTAAAAGATAACATATTCTCAAAAGCTAATCATCCACTTTTATCTTCAGGCATGATTATACATATCCAAAAGATGACACTTGCAAGGATCCACATTATTAAGCATCCAAATGAGTGAAATTAATGATAAGAAAATATGTGGACATCAGCCTTCACAAGATTAAAGAATAAGCAACATCAGTAATATTTAAAAAATGAAATTAGCATTGCATTTTGCAAGATGAGCTCCTGCGGTGTTGCAGTTATGCAAAGCTTCATACAGTGGAAGGGGTTCCTCTAAAGGCTCTGCTTACAGAGCAAAGCAAAGCAAAGGCTCTAGCAGAAAAGGTCACAATCTATGTTGGAGGGCTTTTCTGCAGGGTTAAAGGTAGGAAACAGTAGGAAGGAATGAAGAAATATTTCAGAGAGAGTAATAAAATTTTAATAGGTTTTGCATGAAAAGCTGTATAATTGATCCTTTTGTAAAACTGTAAGACTTCCCTTCAGTCGAACTATGTTGTTTCATAGCATTTTTATTTTCAAAAGACTGTTAAATACTCAGTAAGATACATATAAGCAGAGCTTAACTGAGATTGGTAAGGAAGAACAAAATTGCTTAAAGTACTTCAGTATAAACTTGTAAGGTTATTTTTCAAATACGAAATGGACAGAGGTTAAAAGCAATAACAAATCACAAAGCATTTCTTAATGGTAAACTGTCAGATAATAATGCATTCTCTTCTCTTGGACTCTGACTGGGTCTTTTCCCTTTCAGAAGAAAAAACTTTCTTAATTTCCTCATTACTCTTATGGAAGCATGTGGAATACAAAGGAAAACTGAAATGCATATTAATAAAAATCATTGAGTAAAATATTCAGTATTCTGGAATAGTGGATGAATTCTGAGTTAAGTCCCTACTTGAATCATAATTCCATTAATCTCCACACGAAGGTCACATTGGCCTGCACTCCATTTTAAAGCATTAATCTAAATGTCTACTTTTCTATTTCTCACTGCCAAAGCTTTTGAAACTTCTAACTGAGTAGCAGCATTGAACTTCACACACTGAACTTCACAGATGAAAATAGCTTCCTGTACAGCTTCTCTTAACAAATGTATCTATCAGTGTAAAACTATAAAGTCAACCAAAGAAAATGCCTGTGACAAGCACACAATTTGCAGCTCTTGCTAGCAGTTTCTCCCCAGGCTGATGGTCGTCATTCATTTTTCATTCCGGCTTCATTCTGCTCTTAGTATGAGAGCTTTGTTACCCTTTTCTAGCTGCACATTCCTATATAAAATCTGAAATTATGTTCTCATTTATTTGAGATTTGTTCCTGCTAGTGATTTAAAGAGTTGAACTGAACTACAATTCTTAATTCTCAGATTTTTCTTTTACAATGAGTTTTATGTTTCCTTCTGCATTAGATTAGTTTCCTTGATACCAGAGTGTGAGTACAGAAAATTATCCCAGTAAGAGGCCAGCTCCAGCAGCAGGCAAAAGTAGGCCCTACGCTAGAGTGACAGAGCGCTTGTTGGAAAAGGCAACTGCTTGAGAGGAGGGATGCACTGAATACAAAATAAAATTTTTATAAGGACTGGGAGCATGCTGGGGCAGGACAGATAGAGAGAGGGGACACAGTCCTTACAGTCCCCTGAAACTTGGTGGACTTCCTAGCTTGTAATAATACAGTCTAGACTTTCTTGACCAAAGCAATTATCATCTGTTTAAACTCTACCAAGTCTTCTCAATTCTTTCCATCACCGATACAAAAAATCAACACTACTACTATCAAGAAGACCTGATTTGGCTCTAACACAAAAATGAAGAATATTAGGAATAAAGGATTTTACATTTCTCAGGCAGCTTCCTCCACCTTCTTTACTGTTTGCCCGTGACTTGCTCATTTCACGGAATCACACAGAATCACAGAATGGTTGAGGTTGGAAGGGACCCCTAGAGATCGTCTAGGTCAACTCCCCTTTCATGCTTGTCCGGTCGAATATCCTTTTATGTTGCTTCAAATTACATCTGTTTCTGCTGCATTTAAACTACATAAACCACATAACTGAAACATAGGATAATTCAGAAGAGCACAAAAACTGGGCAGACTTTAGAACCATCTCTATCAGCTGTGCCCTTCCAAGTCACTCTGTTTTGCAGAAGAGCGGGTCTACAGCAGGGGTAACTCCCATTCCTGTACTACCAGTGTACAGTTCAGGGATCTTTCAATCATCCATTTTCAAATAATGCTTTTTTTCATACAAATACGAGTGCATTTTATTCATACAATATTATTTATATATCCCTTTTCCTACAAATACACTGGCTGCTTTTGTCTTGGTATCATCTACTGTGGCATTTCCTTTTTATAAAGTTTTGACTTTGATAGGAATAAAAATCAAATCACTTGTCATTAGCTTTTACAGGATGTACACTCCACATTAGATATATTCTGACTGATTTTATGATCTTTACCTTAAACTGCAACCCTTAGTAAGCAATCAGCCAACCACGAGGTGATGAATATCTGCCTTATCTGGAAATAACTGGAGGTAAACAAAGAAATCCTCACACCTAAGAAATATTTACTGGAAGAAAAATTATTTTGCCTGAGATCTGAGAAACTGTTTATTCTAGCTGATTTTGAGAGAGGGAGACTTGCAGACCAATACCAGTAATATTAGAGGCTAATCAAGCTTTTAAAACAGAAAATAACAAGTTTGAGGAGGAGAATAGGAGAGGAAGAAGAAAGTAAAATTCCCCTCAGAAGAAAGGGAATCTTGATTGCAGCAAAGGTTATAGTCAATGGCTGCAGAGAACATTTTGAGAGCAACTCTAAGCTTGAGGAGAAAAGTGTGACTTGGAGTAATGCCGTCCAAGACCCTGCAACTCACATGGGTTCCTGAGACATCGAGAACACCTGGACAGGTTGAAAGATGATCAGTTAATGCTGCATACCCAAATATGATTTTACTGTAATACACATGTGTTTTATGCATATGTTTTTAAATATGTGTTTGCCTTTTATGCTATCACTGCCTTCAGAAGTTCTCCTCAAAATCTCTGTGCATGTTTCAGGTACAACATGCAGGTTTTAAGATGGAGCATTCCAATGCTCAAAATGACAGGGACTGTGATAAATGAATTTTACAGCTTGTCCCATCTACTTAGAAATCTGCAAGACTGGTTGAATATCTTCTTATATTATGCTTATATATGCTGCCGGCGTACTTCCCAAGGAAATCTCCTGCATGACTGTGAGAAAGTTTACCACATCAGGACTTCCAGCCTTCCCCTCCGTATCCCACCACGAAATAAGCTCATAAAACTCTGCTTATCATTTTACCTAAAAGTCAGTATTTGTGTTCTGTATATAATAGAAGCTAACTCAGCTAGCTGTTTCCCAGCTCAGTGTAAGATGTTTTCTCAGATATCATAGCAACTGCAATCTTTAAATTGTTTTTCATGAAGCACACTATGGTGCCAATAAAACCCTAACACGCTGCCTGCAAAGTTAGCTACAAAAGATAACAAATGGCATTTTAACAGAGAGAAAAGTGTCTGAAGCCAGCGTGTAGGTCAAACAAATCAACTGAAAAAAAAGAAAAAAACACCTAATTTTCTTCATTTGTGACACTCTGACTGGCTCAGCCACAGATGACATGATGTTTTCCCCTCTGAGTAAGTTGCTGACTGCCTCTTTCAAAAATTAATTGAAATAAGTGCATCCTATAATTTGAAATGAAATAAGCTCAGCAGGTGAGCAAGTTTTGTCAAGACTGATTACTGAGGATTGATTTTTCACCAATTGTACAAGTTACGCTCCATGAGGCCACCTTCATGTCAACCTATAATAAATAAAATCACCTCAGGCTAACATCCACTGAAAGATTTGTATTTTTAGAGAATTCAGAAGAAAAACACAATGCCACAGTCTCCACCTTGTTTCTTTGCCACACATTCAGTGGTATTTATTTGGGTAACATTCACACAACATACTTAATCTATCATAACGTAGTATAATTTCTGTTCTGATTGCCCAGCAGTACTTTAAGGCAATGTCCCAAGAGAAACTTCCTAAACCTTATTTCTAAGAGAACTTTAATAACTGTACAGATATTAAATTAGATTCTCCCATGATATGAAAGAAACAGGTGCCTCTATGAAATGACAGAATAACTCACTGTGGCCTGGAGGCTTCTGCTTGGTCTGTCTGAAGCTTCTCTCCACCTTCCACTTCCATAGTGCAGTAAACAATCCGATTGGGAGCTACTGACTTTAAACCTTGCACTTCCATTATAACAATCTGTAGGAAAGAAAGCAAATACCTTACCCATCCCATTTCAGAACACATTACATGGCACAGATATCGCAGGATTAAACTTCATACAAGAGAAAAAAAAATACCCAAATCTACACAGACACAGAAAAATTTTAGTTTGCCTTCTTTGCCTTCTTTTCCTAATTTCAGCTACACATACTAAATAAAGTGGAATGGAAAATGATGCTCTGTTTCTACTTAGAAAACATCTGAAAACTCCCTTCAATCATAATTCAAATGCTAATAACTCCTTCAGACATTTTATGACATGTGAAGAATAGATGCTTCAGTCTGAAAATCTTAATACACTTAATTTGTCAAAACCCTCAGACAGGTTCTGGGACATACAGTAATTTATGAAGAAAATACACAATTATACAATTTTCTGAGATCTTATGTTATTTGATGAATACTCTTTCCTTCTATAAGTGAATGTCTCCTGTTCTCAGTGAACTCAGGATCTGAATGTTGATGGGTCTGAATACACTGAAAAAAGTGGTGCAGTGAAGTAGAGATCACAACCTTTGAATTCAGAAATGATTTGTGCTGTCCTGAGCAGAAGACAGGTCAGAGTCTTGCCATTAGTGGCTGTAATTTCTTCCCACTGCCCACCCCTTTTCCTTCTCACAGCACACTCCTCGCAGTCAAGTTTGGTGCACATATCCCCATATGAAGATGGGAAAAAGCCACCTCTGAGCCGTGTTCTGGCTGAGAAACTTCCTCACTGGGGAAATTTTGAGCTTGGCAAATCCCACAGGTTTTCAGCTCCTCTGAGCTACTCAGTTACATCTCAGAAGAGCCAAATGCAGTCTAACTTCAAGTGCTCTCTGCCTTTTATAAACATTGCAGTTTGACATAGTGT
Source organism: Crypturellus tataupa (assembly GCA_034781795.1). Taxonomy (NCBI): domain Eukaryota; kingdom Metazoa; phylum Chordata; class Aves; order Tinamiformes; family Tinamidae; genus Crypturellus; species Crypturellus tataupa. The sequence goes on from JAWLRI010000974.1 coordinate 1,330,181, forward strand.
GAAATTATTGGCATTTTTACACTTGAGATGTTTCCAATTCAGAGAAGAATTGAAAAGAAATTCAGGTTTTCCAGCTTGCCTTGGGAAAGCTGCTTTCCTTTTTGGCCCTGTTTTGACTGATGGGAAGAATCTAGAAAAATGATCTTCATTTGATCTTTAGAAAAACCAGCCTCAGCTGAACTAAACATGAAATACAGAATACTTGTTTGTTTTATAAGTAACAGAAATAATGACTACTTTTGGTCTAGCCAGAAATAATCAGTTTCTTAGATCAGCAAACACTTATTCTTACCTAGCACTCATGTAACAGTTAGGCCTTGCAAAACTGCTGGCGTTGGATAATATTGCGTGAGATGACAGTCACTGGCCATTAGAGTAGTTTTAAATTACCCATATCAACATCACCTATTATTTGTTGAAAATAATAACAGGAATTTAAGGACAATGATGTAATCATCGCTGTTCTTTTCCATCTTTGGTGACCTAAGATTTCAAGTAGTTAGAAAACTGATCAATAATGCCTGAAAGACTGCAGCAGAACTTTTAGCTTATACTTCCTATACTGGCATTCTACATGTCAAATGATTTTCCTTGTTGAAAGTAGACTTCATGCTTATTCATTTTGATGCTGATATTTTTTCCCTTGAGTTTCCAATTTAATTGGACAGCACATTTGTCTTTGCTAGCATGTCTGGATTATAGGAATAGAAAAAAAAAATACATTCATTACAAATAAAACTGTCACCAGTTGATTAACTTGCTCATTAGCTGATAAACAGCTTTCTAAATATTGTCTATTTCTTTCTCAAACTGTCCAACAGCTTAAGAACATAACTGAGTAAAAATATATTTTCTGCTATCATTCTGATATTGCATTTATTTTACAAAGTTGTGAAAATAGGCCATCTGATAAAATATTCAGCTTTCAAAAACAGTCATTGTTGCTTGCAGTAAATACATGTGAGTAGTTCTTATCTTACAGACAGTGAGGTCTATTCCCACTAGAATTTTATAAACGTTACCGACATACTTTGCTGTTCTGTCATAATAATGACATGCAGCAGCAGCATGAAATCCCTGATTTTCAATTGATTTTGGGGAAAAATACCAGAGGTCGGTTTCATTCATGCACCTGTGCAGCAGCCCTCAGAAGGGATTTTTCTAATTATCACCAAGCTCATGAGATAGTTTAGGGGTGCACAGGAGAAGGCTACAAGATGTTTTACAAGGTTATAGTCCCCTTTTCTGTATTCCATCACATAAATTAAAGAGGTTAGTCTTAAGGATTATCTTGATGATCTTATTTGTGTATATATTCTCATAAAGATCTGTTGTACAATACATGTGCATGCAACGCAAACATAGAATCATAGAATCACAGAATGCCTAAGGTTGGAAGGGACCTCAAGAGGTCATCTAGTCCAGCCCCCCTGCACACTCAGGGTCAGCCAGAGCATGTGGTACAGGGTGGCATCCAAGCGAGTCCAGAGAAGGAGATTCTACAACCTCTCTGATCAGCCCGTTCCAGTGCTCTGTCACCCTCACTGTCAGGAAATTTTTCCTTAAGTTCCTGTGCAACTTTTGATGTTTAAGTTTATGGCCATTTCCTCTGGTTCTGTTGGTGGCCACCAGTGAAAAGAGGCAGGCCCCATCCTCCTCACTGCCTCCCTTGAGGTACTTATACACACTAATTAGATCCCCTCTCAGCCTTCTCTTCTC
>JAWLRI010000974.1:1331999-1360093 GCA_034781795.1 Crypturellus tataupa
TAGTTGCCCGGATCCTCCTTCTTGCCTTTTTTGAAGACTGGTGTGACACTGGCCTTCTTCCAGTCCTCTGGTACCTCTCTCATTCTCCAGGATCTTTCAAAGATGATGGACAGCGGCTTAACTATGACATCCACCAGCTCCAGCAGCTCTCTGGGGTGCATCCCATCAGGGTCCATGGATTTGTGGGTATCGAGTTTCCTTAGGTGATCTCTTACCCAATCTTCTTCTACCCAGGGCAAGTCTTCCTCTCTCCCAGTTCCTTCTCTTGTCCCTAGGGCCTGGGACTCTACAGGGTTGCCCTTGGTAAACATCGAAGCAAAGAAGGCATTCAGCAACTCTGCTTTTTCTGTGTTATTCGTAACCAGGGTGCCCATCCCATTCACCAGTGGACCCACATTTCCCCCAATCTTCCTTCTGCTATTTATATATTTTAAGAAGTTTTTCTTGTTGTTCTTAACTTCCCTCGCCAGCTTGCATTCCAGCTGCACCTTAGCTTTCCTCGTTGGAACTCTGCATTCCCTGACTACGCTCCTATAGGGGCCTGTCCTTTTTTCCACATTCTGTATACCACCTTCTTCTGCCTGAGCATTGCCACCAGCTCCTTGCTCATCCACCCAGGTCTTCTGCCCCCTCTGGCTGACTTCTTACGCACAGGGATGCACTGTTGTTGGGCGCAGAGGAAGTGACACTTGAAAACTAGCCAGCTCTCTTGGGCCCCCTTCCCTTCTAGAGCTCCAGCTCATGGGATTCTTCCGAGGAGGTCTCTGAAGAGGCTAAAGTTGGCCCTCCTGAAGTCCATGGTTGCAAGGCTGCTTACAGCCCTGCCTCCTCCTCGTCGGATTCTGAACTCCACCAGCTCATGGTCACTGCAGCCGAGGCTACCCCCCACCCTCACATCTCCTACAAGACCCTCTCTATTTGTTAGCACGAGGTCCAGTAGCCCACCTCTTCTCGTTGGCTCCTCCACAACCTGCATCAAAAAGTTATCATCGACGCTCTGCAGGAACCTCCAGGACTGTTTGTGCCTGGCACAAACATGCACACACACAAGTCCTCTACCAAATTTTATCTTGATATTCCTGTCAGACAAAAAATGTTAAAGCTGCTGATTACACCAGCCATACAAAAAATATATAGTCTGCAGTAAAAAACTGCCTTCTTCTTTCCTTTAAATTCTGGAGTGACACATTTTAAAATCCAAGTTAAAAAAAAAAGTAATTTTAGCCTGAGTAATGGGTTTGACCAGTGAGCCCCACAGCTCACTGGTATTCATTTTTCTCATAAACATTTGCACTAATTTTGAATAGATGCTGGTGGATTTCCAAAGGAAAATATACTTCCCCCAAAGATTAATTATTGTTCTCATAAAAGACTGCCTAGAATATACTTTTTATGGGATTGAAAACAAGAAATAAATAGAATATAAACAGAATAAGAGAAATAGTAGCTTACACATTGAATAAGTAAATTGGTGATAAAGTCTTTATTTCAGAAGGCATAGTCTGCTAAAACCCAGAAAACTAAACACAGAATTGCTTTTAGCTGAGTGTGGCTGCAGTGTGAACACTAAGGAAAGGAAGAAAAAAAAGATAGGTGTACACAGCTATTATATCACATAACTAAATTATGTACTGAGCACCAGACAACATTGCAAAGCAGAGGAGGCCGGAGAGACGGGGGAGGATAGGAGAGACAAAGCTAGGCATTAGTGTCATTTTCATTCCCAGCAAAACTTTAGTTTCTAGACAGTGTGAGAGATGAGATAATCAAACTTACTGCAAATGACTGACATGATAGAATTGGAGTGGAAGGGGATAGGGAAGTATTGTAATTGCCTGAAAGCTGCACAGATTTGACATCTCATTGCACACAATTCATTTCCATTGTGCAAAGCTTTCCACCAAGACGGATGTGTTGCAGCATAGAGAACAAACCAACAGAAATTTCTGCAGAATTGAATCTGATTTTAGATTTTATTTTCCTTTTTTACAAAAGAGACATTTCAGTGATTATGGTGTCTTTCACTATTGGATGTTATGTGAGGATGGTGGGGATGAACACATTGTGATGTCCAATACACATCAAGAAAGCAAAAAACACACTAATAAGTTCTGATGACCAATTTTTCATTGTGCTTTGGTTTGTTTTTTTGCTGTTTGGTTTAGTTTAGTTTTTTCCCCACTACATAAAATATAATAGCAAAATTTATTTTAATTGAAATACTTGGCATAAGCACTTATTACCTTTTAGGTACTTCAAACTATTTTTTATTATGGATATTTACAGTATCATTCCCAAGTCTGTATTCAACTTCAGGATGACAAACTGTACTACTCTTTGAAAACTGATGTTTGGCTTTTGCATTATTAGATAGCAGTATTAAAACTGTACACAGTAGAAGAAACCAATCAATTATCCTTACATAGAGGATCTAAACTTCCACAACTGTCACAGTTATATCTGTAAGTCAAATGTCCTTGCTATAGGAGTACTTGGTATTTTGTGTTATACTTGGTATAACATAAATGTGGTACCTTCTGACTGACAAAAACTCTGACAATATTTTGATCTTACTATTCCTCAAGATCAATATTTATCAATATGAGCATTTTCAGAACTAGACCTAAGCTACGATTCTGTAATCAGATAAGTATGACACCTAGCTGTATTCTGTGGTTTCCTCATCAAATCAGTTGAGCTTTATATGGATTAGAACTCAATTCCCATAGGTCATTTTTCCTTCATCATCTCAGTAAATATAAGGTTAATGCTGTTAAATTTGTTTAGAGTTACAACAGTTGTGTGGGAAATTCACCTGCACATGCTGTTTGAACCCAAAAGCAGCTACTAGCGCAAGAAGAAAATCTGTTTGTATATTTGCACTCTCATGCCTAATTTAAGAGATGGAAAGAGCATCATTTACTTGTTTAACATAAAATATTAAAATGATAAAAGTAATCACAAAACCAAGTAATGATTAATGACAAAAAAAGTATAAAGACATAGGTGTTCTAATCATATTAACTATCAACAAATGCTAGGTGAAATATGTGATTACCTCTAACGTGAATGAGAGGACAACATCAGACTTTGATAGCTGAATCTCATTTTCATCTCCTATGTCCAAGAAAGCAGAATTCTGTGATCGTTTCAACTTTTGCAGTTTAAATTCTGGCCCACCTTTGGACACTGGAAGACTTTCCAGATTTGCCATCAGCAAATTCACTGAAGACCGCAACTCTTCTATGTACATGTTCTCCATTTCTCTTGTTACAAATTTGGGGAATTTTCTTTCCTTGGGAGATATATTTTAAAAGTTAGGGACAAAAAAATCAGTAATGATAACACCTTATACAATCTGTTAAATTGCTCTAATTTAGAGATAATTTATAAAAATAAAAATCTTAATTCCAATATCTATTTTTAGCTCTTCAAAACACTAATAAAATGCAAATCCTGTCATACTACACAACTAATGGTGACTAGAAGAAATGCAATTTGACTTGAGATTTCCATCATATTTCTTAAGTATACTGGACTTAATATCCTCATGAACGTTTCAGAAAAATAAAGGGCATCTGTAAAAAGGAATCTCTTCCCTCTCAGATTCATTCAGTGTTAAATAAGGCTGAATATTTGTGCATACATTGCACATATACCAGTACATACATATTCATACACCAGTTTTAAGTATACCTTTAATTTTACCTTCAAATATTTTATAATTTGACAAAATGAATTGTCCAATGATGATTTTGACCACTGGAAAAAAAACACTGTGGCAAAATGGAAGACAAGAATGACAGACTTAATTATCTTGTTAAAAGACCTATTCCCCTTTGTAGAAGGCTTTTTCACAGTGTCTTTTGCTGCATATTTTTTAGGATTATAATCTTCCATGATTTAAGGCAGCACTAATGGAAGATATGAAGCACTGTCAGAATAAATGGAGACCTTTAGTTGAAATCTGTAAAACCTGAATGTTCGATTCACAGCAGAAGCTCTCCAGCATTAGCCACCTCTCTCTGAAGAAAATAGGGGAGATTCTTCTATAAGGACTCTGAGACTCTCTCTCCCCTCTCTTTTATTTTTAAGACAGTCTTCTGTCTTACTTCTTGCAAATTGCTACAATATATAATATTTGAGATATCTTGAAATAATTTAGAGGCATGACAACAAGAACAGAATGCAATGCAGGAATGCAATTATGTTGATCTGAAAAGCCCAAACTTCCTAAAGAATAACATCCCCCTAGGCAATACTGGGAATTTTGGGGTTGTGATTGCAAGATTTTGCAACAAATCTTAAAACAAAAGAAAATAGGGAAAGGTGTGAGAAGCTGCTCAGGCTAATTAACACACAAGCCTTTAGATCTGAGGGCACTAAAATGAATTTCCAGATGGAACTCCTAAAGACAAACAGCACTGGCCAGTCTCTCCATAAGATCATATAAAAATTATGTTAGAATAACAAAGCACTGATTACAATAGGTTGAAAATCTCATAGGGTCATCTATGCTTCTACTGCAATTATTTTAAATTTAATCAGATGAAGACTTTTACACTTAGCATATTTCTAAGATTCTTGCTTCCAACTGGTAAGCTATTTTTCTTCTTTAAATAAATTCCTAGTATATAATAAACAGCTTTTATCTCAAAACTGGCAGAACTGTATTAACATTACTTACCATGAATAAAATCTTAAAAAACTAAATGCAGAAATCTCTCTTTAGGTGTGCTGATCTTTTGAGATTTCAGTTTAATAACTGCAGAAGTAGTGTTAAGGGGAGGTAGTCACTTAAGGGGAGTTTCTTTACCAGGAAAAAATGCTAGAATATTTCATTCAGTAATAAAAAGATTTTTTTGTTGTTGTTGTTTCTGAGCTTTGAGAAGACAGAAGTGGTTCATAGCTCACTTTAAAGCTTTTGATTCTTTTTTTTTTTATTTTTTTAATTTAGGCTTGAATGACCTTCAAAATTATCACAGCTGCCAAAATTAGGATAAGCAATAAAAACAAAGTCCCCCACAAAAATTTCTAAATAGTTTAAAAAATATATATGAAAGATCTGATTTCTAACATGTATATAACATGGAAGACACAGAATTCCTTATTCCATGCAAAATTCTGCAATTGACACTGTGTAAACAGTGATAGTCTTCAAGTGATGATTCTAGTAAAGAAAGAATAAAGACTTTTTTTTAAGACTACATACATGCAGACGTACTCTATACTTATATATGTATGCTTTGTTATTTGATAACTTTTGCAGCTAAAGGCAAGAAGGCAATACAGCTAACAGAAGATTATTGGGTAACTTTGCTTATAATCACAGGCTTCACAAAAGATTCAAGAAACTTGACCTTCAGCAAAAGGATTCTTGTCACCAAATTTAATAACATATGGTTGGGAATGATAGCAATTCTACCTGTGACATTTAATATAGAAACACTTAATCTTGTTTATTAAAATAAGATTCAAGCTGTAAGAAACATATATTTGCTTTTCTAAAAAAATTATTTTTACTTTACCTAATCATCATTGATTTCATCTTTAAGATTACTCATAAGCTTTGTTATCTGCAATTGTAATATAGCCATTACCAACATAGACTCAGACTAGTAAAGTATATCATATATATACATATACTTAGAAAGTATACCACGTCATTTATAATAATTTTTTTTTTAATATAAGATACAAATTTTTATAACCTTGGGCACAGTATAATGCATTTTTCTGAATAAAGGATGGCTTGCTTTAGCTGCAAAACACATACTCCCAAAATTACAAATAATTTGTTTTACCACTAGACTTGTTGATGAGGGGAAAAACTGATCAAACAATATATGGCTTTTCAATGGTTTACTTTCTCCTTACCCCTAATGCCATATAAACTTCAGAGTCAAAAAGAAATATATCTTGCAAACTGTTATGTTTTCTTCTGCTTAGTTTCTTAGTTTTAGAATCAAGATCCTAGCAGATGCTAGAAGCACATATTCTCGTGTCTCTAGCTTTATGTTCCCACTCACCCTCACATGAGGAGTCACTTTTGGTACCTAAAAGCAGCCACTTACCTTTGCCATTTGTTCTGCCAGTTGTAGACGTCCATCTAGTTCACGTCTGATCTGGGCTGCTTGTTCATCTGCATTATCCAGCTTAGGCAGAAAACAAAAACACAGTTGACTGTGACAAATATGCACTATATTTTATGTCAACTAATGTAGTTAAAAATGGAAATGAATCACATACTTTGCCTTCAAATTAACTTTCAAAGTTCATAAAGCACTATGAAAATGTATAGCTTTGTGCTTTCCAAAATGAAAGAAAGGACAGGCCACCAGTTTTCCATGACAGTCAATGACTTGGAGGTACAACTGGCGTTCTATTGAATTTTCAATACTCAACTAAATAGAAGTAGCGTTTTTTCTTTATGAAAATAGCAGTTGAAAACATTTCTCCACGAAGCAGAAAACTAGACTGACAGAGCGGGTTAGAAAATGCCAGAAGGAAATTTTGTTCTTTAGTCCCAAAAGTTTCCACAAGAGTAGACATGGGGAAAGAAGAACTGTGTGGCTGTACCTTCTAAACATGATAATACTTCACTCTGACCCAAACAGTGGCCAACAGCTCAGAGTAAAGCATATCCTATTTACTGAACTTGCAATATACAAAAGATCACAGAGGAAAGGCTCACGAGACACCCTTCAATCCCAGTCAGGGAGTAAGAGGAGGAAGGCAGCATTTCTTTTCCTCAACAAGATAGCTGGCTCTCAACAAGAAGGAGCCTCCCTAAGTCACTTGCCACCCGATGAATTGTGAGGGGGTGGAAGAAAAGCCTACATGAAGTGGTTTCCTCTTTCGGGGAGAAGCACCCTCCCAGGACAGCGCTGCATATGGGATCCTCCCCGACGGCTCACTCCGTGCCTGCCAGAAGTCACTGCTGGCACGGCGCCGCATGCTCATCTGGTCCTCTGCATTTAGCATGCAGCTGAGGTTTAAGGATACATGGATTGTTCTCCATTAAAAAACAATCTTAAAGTGATTAGCGATGAAATTTGGAGAAGAGCAGTCCTCTTTAATTAGATCAGCACTTCAGTCAAAAAATACAGAATTAGTTTGCCTGGAAAATGGCTGATTACATCAAGCTAAGATTTTTAAGACTATTGTTCAGTGAGACAGGCCTATATATAATACCATTTCCCTTGAGACACTCCTCTACTAAATCCAGTAGAACTCATTGAACCAAAGCTGTCTTGAAAATTAAGCATTTCTTTCTTTCAAGATCCAATAACACGGCAATAATTAAAAATACACTATCCAGTGTTTTAAGGATCATCCTATACAATCAATCTCACCACATGTAAAAACAGAATAGCTTTGTAAGCCATGACAAGACCCCTACAGATCTAGATCACCAGGAAACAGGAGAACAAAATGATCATTTCTCCAAACTGGAGCACAGGGGATGGATCAGGAAGGGGCCTTCCATTGAGTCTGTCTCGCTCTTTGGGCCCAGTTTGACTGTTAGCGTAAATAGCAAGAACATTCTGGATTAAAGCAAACATTTGAGGTTTAACAATAAACTTCAAATATTGTACTTTTGTTTCTTAATAAAGTTATTAAGAACTTAATAAAGATATTAAGAAGCTTATTGAACTTGCTACTGAGTTCCTAACTTCATTTTATTATAAGCATATCATTTTTACAATTGTCTTTACTTTTTCAGTATATATAAGTCAGTGAAATAGGAAAAAAAAAATGTTTTCCCTTTTCATCAAAAAGGTGAACACTATCCAAAGAAAATATTCCAGGATGATCAACTGTGTGAATAATATGTTCTTGATGGAATTTTGATGACAGAATTATGATTTCTGGAGAAAGGAGTGTAGAATGAAGAAAAGTAAAATAAAATCAAAACTTTACTGCTTCAGAGTACAATTTTTATGACTATTATAAACTTGGTTGAAGAGTCAAAAGCCTTTTTTTAAAGACTGATATCTACTTATTTATTTTTCCACTTAAAAATATGTGAAATTAACATTTAAGTTCTTGGACTTGTAAATCTTAGTATGTTTTTTTTCTTAACTGTTTATTGCTTCCCCTTATTCATTTAATTCTTAATTTCTTCAAAATTGTAGAATTTCTCTATTTATTTGTTTTCAAACTTCATTTATTTTCCTCAGAATATTTCTAACTATTGTGAAGTATGGAAAAAAGCTGAAAATGTTCACATTTCAGCACGAAGGAACATTGCTTTACATATATAAAAACAAGGTAGGAATGGCAACCACAGTTATTCATAGGTGTCCTAATAATACGTAAAGCTGTTGAGGTAGACAGTATGCAAAACTAAGTGACAGTCAGAAGAACAGTAACCTTGATATCATAGTTCATTCAAGCTCATTCTACTCGTTTTTATTCTAAATTCAACAAAATTCATAAAAAGAACTTTGTAAGCAAAGAAGTCAGTGATTATGAATGATTAATCGATCAGAATTTAGATACCTACTATCAAGTTACAATAGAAAGAACAAATGTATTATGAAAATGCAGACAGCAGCCGGAATTCTTGATTTCTACCTTTTTTTTCTGTTAACATATGGAAAACAGTGGATACAACCCACAGTACAGGTGGGAAATAGTGAAAGGGGTTAACATCAAGTGTGTACTTTTCATTAACTCCGTATTCCTAGATGAAACATAGCTATGAGTACATGGTTAAGACAAACTATTGTAGTAATCTCCAGATTCTAGATGAAAGTTAGGAAAGCACAACATGGCTCACGGTAACTGATGCAAATATAACATTACAGAATAGTGACTAGGAGATTTTTTTCTCAGTATTACAACAGAAATTTGGCCAAAAAAATCGAGTGATTTTAACAGATTAGAAATCACTTGAAATGCAAGCAAAAGTTTTTTTTAAAAAAATGGCAGTCACATGGCATTACATAATGTTTCTCAGCATCAGATCTGAAAGTGTACTGAAATACAACTAAATTCCAGCTTTTTTTGCATGATCACATTATTGGGATGATCTGCTTTCCAAATAACTTGCTACAGCAGATTTGAAGGAAATTATTTATTTGTTTAGATTGAGCCTAATGCTGAAGACACAAAATAGGAACATAAGGATCACAAGAGAGAGAGGTGAAAAAAAAAAAAAAAAACCCTGGAGATCATTTTCAGAGAAGGCTATGTATGACATCCATTTAATGAAGGCATTTCAGCTTTCTACTGGAGGAGTAATTACTCCCTCTGGCTATTCATTGCCTTTGCCACTGTATGGATGCTGCTCCTGTTGCTTGGACCTCGCAAACCCCACAGCTCTGTTACTGAACAGCAGGAGGCTGGCTCTGAGATTCTGCAGAGATTTGTTTTCAGGGTGACATATGCCAGAATTACTGACCAAAGGAGAGCAATCACCGCTCTCCCTGAACATTATATAACTGGTCCCTGAAACTCATAACATTTAGACAGGCACTGACTCCCACTTTGGGGACTAGATAGTTCAGCAGGGAAAATTACCAATCTAGTAACAGCATAAGGAAATTTGAGTGATATTTACCTTCTCAGTAGGATAGCTGTGTCACTTGTGTCCTTTCTCTATGCAGAAGATTATTATTTGCATTTCAAAAGCTTCTTCAGACAATTCTATAGTTTCAAGTGACTACTTAAATGGATAAGAAGTTACTTTTCACTCAAAAAAGAAAAGAAATGAGGAATCTCATCACACTATTGTCCCATTTAATTTTTCAATGGTGTCATATAAAACAGCTTCATAAATTAAGCATGCCACTCGACTTCAAGCTATTCATTTGCAAATGTTTTTATCTATTAATAATATGGTACATATTTATATTTGATTTTATGTAGTACATCTTGTACACAATAATTCTTTATAACTAGTACTAGGAGTTTTGTCATTTATAATTAATATCTCTGACAAATCCATTAACAACCATTCTAGTACTACAAGTAATCAGCTTGAATTACTCCTGGAAAGCTATTTGGAAAAAATATATCAGTTAGAGATTTAATAGGTAGCATAGAATTTCTTAATATCACCAAATTTAGGAATTTTACATCTTCTGAATCCTCTTGCTATTCTGCAAATTAACAGGGAGCAGAGCTCAACCTAATACAGTAAAGAAGCAGGCATATGCTTGTTTAGGATGGGATTAAGCTCTAGGCTCTGTCTCTTAAATTTCAGTGTACATTTAAACTGGAAATCGCAGCCCTCTATAAGTGATAGAAAATGGAGCCCTGCATAGGCCAGAAGACAGTTAAGGGAGCTATGAGAATACATCCACAGCAAGTACTGAGATACAATAAGAAATGATTTATAGAGCAAAACCCAAAAACAAACAAACAACCCTCCCCCACACATTTCAAGACTTTTATTTCATTTCTAGTCTCAGTCAGTAGACTCAATATTCTCTAATAGGCAGTTGGCACCTCTGGTTAAGCTTCTCTCAAAAGTACTTCAGCTTGCTACTCATGCACTGCACCACCATGCAAACTCTGGTTGGGGATGACCAGATATGTTTCAAAAGAACATATCTAATATAGTCTCAACTGTTAAAAGCAGATGTTACTCTGAAACTGAATTCCATCCTCATTTTTTCATATACACTCATAGGCAGGGTAAAAGTCATCACATTGGTTGGGTCCTCATCTGGAAAAAAAATTAAAAAACATGTAGAACTTTTTAACAAAACAGAAGTAGAAGATGGTGTATACCACCTTCTGAAACTGACACTAAAAACAGTGCATTGCACATTCCTGAGTTATCTCCAAGGAAGCATACGCACCAGCCTACGGTGACTGAGTCACCTGGTTCTCTAAGAGCTGGGACTTTTTAGCTAAAGGACTGCGCTCTGCAAATAGCTGTACCCCTGCCTGAGCCCAGCCAGCTCCTGCCACAGCATTGCACTGTGCTCCTGGTATAGTATATTTATTCATTTATTTATATTTATTTATTTTAGAGATGGAGTGGTAACAGGCCCCAATATACAAATTGCTCCATATTTCTCATTGGAGGATGTTTTCTGTTGCTTATATCCATGCCAACTTCTAAGCTGTACACTAGAGTTTTCTATACCGCCTTTCGGTTTTAACAGTTTGAACCAAGACATTTTCATTGCTTCTCAAAAGAAGACTAGACAAAAAATTACACTGCTTCAGCCAAGGTAAGAAAAATGGTGATTTTCCCTATGAAGAACTTTAGTATCATTTAAAAGTAAGGATCTGAGTTTTAGTAATGCCAGGCCTGTCAAAATCAGCTCAGATCTAGCTAAGTTATTAACCATTGATAATAAAGTTTGAAGAATTCAATGAGAAAGGCACTACCTGAAGATAAATCAGATCATAAGCACTATTTTTCTTATTTAAGAAAGTCTAGAAGCTTACCAAAGTTAAAAATCGCTATTCTGATCAACAGTAAAATATACTGTTTGACAAACACTTGTTTACTGAATATACACATGCATGCATAAACACCACAGTACAGAAATGTATCTCAATGAACAAGTGTCTACATATTTTAACAGACTGGAAGGAGATCTCATACTTTTTGATTCCGATTTAAATTGCCTTTTTTTTAGGTTGTTTAAAGGGCTGTAACATGCTTTTTGGGGTAGCATATTTTGGTGCAAAAGGAAGATGGAACACTGGAAGAAGTATAGGTAATGTACAAAAGTAAAGTAAAAAGGCAATACTGCCAAAAGATTCTGCATTCAAATTCATGATGCTTATTTACATTCCTAAACAGATACAGTAAGTCTAATATCATTTACTATTTGTCAACTTTAATAGCGTACACAAATGACTAAGGACCTGATGGAAGTTATCATTCATTTTGCCCATACACATTACGACTAACAGACCATTTTGTTAACAGCTTCCTGTACCTTCCTAATTTACAGTAGTACCAATGTGAAATTACATTTAAAGCTGCATATAATGATGCACATTTTCCACATTTAATGATTAAATTCAGGGTTTATGACACACATCTCAGGACTTGTTCTTATTTCTGCAAAACAAAATCCAAAGCTATTTAACTCAATTATGCTCTGTTACCTCTGGGTGCAGCAGTAATGATCAATTTTTCTTCAGAGCAACTTTTTGCCACATCTAACCAAGTCGAGACCCAGCTGAGCTGCTGGGTTATTTCTGAATGCCTACAGGTTCCATCTCTGACATTACTGTGTGACAGCCTAGACAGAAGTCATCAAGACACCAAATGGAATAAGGGCCTTGCATTAGACACACTCTGATTATATAATGCTGAGAAGACTTGCTTTCGGTAAGTAACTAATGGCATCCAGCAGCAGAGCTCAAAGAGAATGGAAAGGCCAGAAAAGTCCTAATGCTCAATTTTGGTTGTCAATCAAATAGGCAAACAAGCAGTAGGTGTAGCAGACGTAAACTCAGGTGTATTTCAGGCTGCTGTCCTCGATACTCTTATTTCTGACCCTAAAGCAAGGCGCTGTGCTTTAGACAGAGCTGCAACTGCTGTAAGACTTGCTCACACTCTTATGTAGGAGGTATGTATGACCACACGTGTCGTTCTAAATTAACAGTTGTAGAACATACTAAACGTACGTGCAATTCTCGGCAGCCTGAAGAAGCTGCTGTTCAGCACACTGCTGTTTAACCTACACAGAAAGGTTACAGATACCCCTCAAATTTCTCGTTCTTGTGAACCAAGATTAACAGCTAAATATATATAAGGGTCAACATTCATGTAGGATACAAAATAGAGTACCTAACTCCAATCTGTAACAGCTGACACTTTCGGACATGAATTAAACAGGATTTAACTTCTGGAGAAAAAAGTCGTGACAAAAGTAAATTCCTTGCGCTTCCTGTAGGAGGTGAAAAATGATTTAATTAAAGGGCAGAATGTGTAAAGTTTTCTAAATCGCTTCTGCTGGACCTTTCATAAACCTTCAGTCTTCTGTTTCACAGAAACACACAAAGTTGCCAACATGAAAAGGCAAAAAAAGAAAAAAAAAAGCAGTCACACTTCTCTTTCAGAGAAGGCTATGCTTTTTAGGTACTATGTTATTATTTCTTTTCTGTATCCATAGGTTATATAGTGCATTCATTTAGATTTTAAAAAAGAAGTTAATGAAAGTATTTAAAAATTCGCTCTGCAACCTGCAGAATCCATATTATGTACCATGCAAATAGATTTGTTGATGGTTGATTGTCCTGCATGATAGTGAAATTCTGTGGATTTACCAGAAAACTCTGCAGAAGAAAACTTACCTAATAAGATCCTAGTTCTCTCTTTCTCCTCTTCCCAACTCACTCAAATGTTTCACAAAAGTGAAACATTTTTAAAACTGTTAAAAAGGAAGAATGTGTGAGACGGTAAATCTCTTAGTTATAAATAAATAAATAAATAAATATAACCCTCTCACCTCCAAACTAAAGGGTTTCAGCTGTTGGTTCCTGTAAAGCAACTGTCCCATTGCTGATGCCATCCTCTGTTCCTTATTAACCCCGCTATATCCTCGAGATGTGAATACCAGAACTGCCCGGAGTGTTCAGGGTGTGGGCACAGTGGTCATGTCTAGCGATGCCCTCTGTACAGGGCCTCTGTAATGCTGTACATGAGTCTAACGTTCAAATCATATTCAGATCAGGTATGCTTTATCTTTTTCCCCACTTTGGTGCATTACCATACATTTACCTACCTCAGAATTTTTTGCCTGCTCAGACTTGTAAGCTCCTCTTGGAATTCCTTGCAATTAGAGTGACATCTGAGTACCCTAACAGATTAGAATTACCCATAAACTTGGGGATTTTCCTTACACTTCCTTCCCTCAGTCATCAAATAAGAGACATGACACTGCTCCATAAGCAGAGTAAATCAGATAAAAATCATACTTAAACTCCCTTGGGAACTCATCACATGAAAACAAAAACAAATTCTTTCCCTAAAATTTCCTTCTAAGAATCAGTTGCACCTTAAAAAATTTATTCTCAGACGATTACTATATAATTTGTAATTCAGAATAAAGTGTGACTGGCTGATGATCAACCTGCACTGCTTTTTAATCAACAAGTATTAATATTAAATTACAAAAGCCACATTGAGGTCACTAGGATCCACATTAGCGGATCAGTGGCAGAGAGCATGTGGAAGTGTTCATACACCTGAAAAGCATTACCACAAGCAAGTAACTATAAGCAACTTTCTGCTTTCACTTTCTTGAGATTTACAGTGACAGCACACATGAAAAGCCAAAACCCAAGCCTGCCCTTATTACTGACTGAGACTACAATATTCTACCACCTCTTCTGGACAGGGTGAAAAATAATGTGTTGTAATGAGAGGGACATACAGGAAAATATCTGAGAGACAGAGATATATAAGGAAAATAACAACAGGTTCTTACTCCTTGCAGATCTGATCAGTCTTAATACTAAAAATGTGTCCTGCAGATAAATCAAGGCCTTGGACATAAAATGTATTTTTTATTAATAGAAATTGAAAAATAAAGATATGTAACACGTTATACTGTAAACATATTTATCTAGATGTAACCTGTCTTTCACATCCAGATATTGAAGTTCAAAGAAGATGTTGAGATAGCCTGTACACATTCACCACAGCAGTGTAACTTCCATACTGTAAAATTTAGACTCTTCAGTCTTTGCTAACTCTGAATGCAAAATGATTTCCGCCCCAAATCTGCAATCACAAAATTGCAAATATGCACACACAAAAGAGTTGATTTCCTTTTACTTCCTGCTTTTTAAATGTCTGACCTATTGGTTTTTTTTAATTACATTTATGCAATATAAAACCTGCAGAGATATGCAGAGGCCTATTTTACCAGTAATTTTCAAATCAGAAACCCAGGGTCCTCGCATAATCCATGGAAGGGCACAGACACCTCCAGAGGATTTCTCAAAGTACTTCAGAAGTTACCTAGGCTCCTACTATAACTGCTGTAGGGCTCCCAACTGCTCAGGCAATCTCTGGCAAGTGAGATGATGATTACAGAAAGGGGAATTCTTATTCCTTATTGCATCCTTCCCCAAATCCCACTGTATTTGCTATCTCTTTTAATACAGGGTGTGTTCAGGACCTGCCTTGGGAATACCCAGGTTTGCATGCAAACCCTGTTAGTATGTGCATATTCATGTTCTAAAACATTAAATGGGCTTGCAATGTGTTGTATTTTCCAGAAGTTATCCTGAATTTTAAGTGTTATTTCAACAAACCTTATCAGCTGACATGACTTGATTATACTACACTGATTTAAAGTTATCAATTGCCCCTTCCTACCCTGCCCCTTGCTCCAAAAAAAAGAAAACAAAACAGGAGATTTAAAGCTTAGTTCAGAGGAAGTTGCCTCACTTTTGCATCTCCTCAACACTCTACCTCAAAATTATGCAGAGTGTTTTCTTGCCTTATTAATCACTGATTAGATTTTCTTTGGAGTGTTGAAACCAAAGGGAATATATGCAATTAGGGTAATAAATGTTAATGAGCATTGTATTCAGTAAGCAAAAACACCTTGAATGTCACGCCAGTAATTTATCCCAAATAACTGCATGTGATTGACTTAACTAAATAGGAGACTTAAAATTCAGGCTGACAACTCATCTTTAATCAAAGCACCAGTTTATCAAAGATTTTCAAAAATCAAGAGACTACACAATGTTGCTTTAAAAAGACCAAAGAAAAAGACACCGTGACATACAAAACAATTCCTATTTGAAATAGGAAAGATGTTTATATTTAGCTGAAAGTCTTTACTTGTATTGAAATATATACATTAGTGAGCATATTAATAACTATCTTATAAAAAGAAAGTTAAAAAAATTTGAGAGCAATTAAGACAATCAGTCAATAGAAAGAAATATTCTCCAAATTGCTTATGAATAATGTGTAGAGAAGTCAGATGACAGAAATTGCCTAGCATTCTCTCCTGTTATGTTCAAATGCAGAATATAAATTAGAGAATATTCTGTATTGCTGCCTTTTCTAAAAGTCAGTGGCATTAATGGCACATCCACATTTAACCATGAAAATTGAAAAAAAAGAAGTTTCATACGAGTTGAAAAGTATATGTAACTACAGGTTAGTATGTCCAAAAGTAAGCTTCTTTTACAGACCGGTGTTGTATCATGTATTAATTCATTTTTCATTTTCTTCTTTTTCTTCACTCTCAGGACAAACACTGATCACAGTGGGGTTGCGAGGTGAGAATAGGACCTCATGTTTAGGTGAGGTCAAAAAGCAGAGATTATGTATCATGAGCTTATCTTCTGCTTATTTAGTGATCAGGAGAGAGACAAAAAGGAAGAAAAAATATTCTTTAAGAGTATGTAACTGGTACATCCTTCAGGTGGGGGAAATTTTGTGCAAGGGAAGAGACCACATCTGCTGTCCACAACAGTCATTTGTTATTAAAATTGTTATTATTCTGAAAGAAGATGTTCTAATCGTAAAATTGCCATGTTCATGACCACCTTCTCTCATAACACATATATTAGAAAACTGGTCTAGTAAACATTACACATAGCAGTTAAGCCAAAAGGATGACCAACTCTATTTATCCCAGTTCAGACAAATATTTTTCCAACTTAACTGAAACACCTCAGTAACAAAGCTTACACAGTTATCTAAGCCACTTTCTCCATTAAACACTTCTCCCGTATTTAAATGATTCATACACAATTCAACTGGCAGGAAGGGTCTACTTTATGGTACTCTCCAATTTCAATCAACCTCTTGCTGGACAATTTTCAGTGAGATCAGCCATGGTCTCACTCAAGCTGTCCTGGAAACCCCTAAAGTAGTAGTTTCTACCAGCTCATAGGGTGAGCGGTTTCTTTGCTGCACTCCCTTCACACTGAAGTTTTCTCTAGTGGTTGTTCTGAACCTCCTAAGTCACAGCTTGTGGCCTCTGATCCTTGTTACACCATCTGCTAATATACACCATGTGAATAGTATGGGAGAAGGAGTCAGAAACCTTAAACAGTGGATTACTATTTGCTGCTCTCCTTATTGACATTGTCAGTCATTTAATGAAAGAAGCTGCCAGGTTGGTGAGACATGATTTGCTCTCAGTATCCACGTTAACTACTTCTGATTTTCTTATTGCTCTTTGTGTCTGTGAAAACAGTTCCAAAGGGGTGTGCCCCACAGTTCTTCCAGCAACTAAGTTGATGTCCATAATGTCCAGTCTTTTGGCACAATGAGATGTTTGGTTCCTCAGCTCTCAATATGTTTCCTTTAGAAATCAGCCAGCTCTTTGGGCACCTTTTCCCCACATGGCAGCTTCCCAAGATATTATTCATAGTGATTCCTTAAATGAGGAGTAAGTTGACAGTCTGTCTGTTCAATCTTTCTTCAAATCCTGAATTCTGTCAACTAGTGATTTCTGCAGTCCAGCTGCTGTCTGACCACATTTAAGTCCAGTCCTTGCTTGTGAACAGCAGAACCAGTAGAGACTCATCTCTGATTGGTTCTTGTGCACTTGTGTTTAGAAACTGTCACCAGTATAACCTGGAAACATCCTTCACTGCTCGCACAATGCCGTGTTACTTTTGTAGTAGATGGCTGACAGGTAGCAACAATCCATCGTGAGAACTGAGGACTGCAAACAGGAGATTTGCGTTAATTGTTTGTAGATAGTTTCGTCCTCCTGGTCAGCTGGACTGTAACCAATCATCACCAATATTTCTTTTCCTTCTGATCTTGACTCGGAGACTCTGGACTTCTCTGTTGCCCAAGCTCGGTGCATTAGTGTAGACACGTTTCTGAACACTTTTTTTCTGAGGGAGCATGTTAAAATCTCCCTTGCCTTCTCTCATACGTCTCTTTCTTACATGCACTGCTTCCTCGTTTACTTATTTAGGATTAGGTCCCCATCTCCTGATGTACGCAGGCCTGTTCCTGTATTTCCATGTTCATACAGACAATCATGTGTCTTTGCCAGGTGAATAGTCAGACTTAAAACGAGGTATAAAACTATGACCAAAGAAGCCAAAGCCTCACTGATGACACCACTTAGGCAGGAAGAATGTGTCACACCTGGGTTAATGTCCCTTTCATCTTTGCTCCCAGAGTCTTGCAGACACCTTTTTCTCCTCAGGCTCCGGTCACTGGTGTTTACATGGCAACGCTGTGAGGGCCAGATGGGGCTCAGCAACTTATATTTGAATATTTGCAACATCACATATCCAGGCTACAAGCAAGTAAAAGGGTCTGGCCAACAGGAAGATACCTTTATCTTAGGTAGGATGCAGTCACCAAATACTAACAGCTATCTCTTCCTCTTCACGCTCCTGATCTCATAATCTGAGGTGTCTAACATGTATTTTTTTCACAATAATTCTCACTCTTCCTCCTTTGCCTAGGATTATGAACCAATGTTCTTGAACAACAGTAGACAGAAATGAAGCCTTTTCTCCGCTGCAAGAAGTCATAGGTTTGCAGCTTCCACCTTTCTGAAAACATGTGATTCTCAGGAAACTACTACCATTAACATGGTGAGAAAACACCAATTACAGAAAGTCTGCTATCCATCTGTAAAATGTTAATAGTCACTTGAATATGTTAACATTGAAATACAGGGCAGAGAAATTTTACTATGGAGGTATAGATATTTCAGTCAAGATCTTGCTCTGTATGCAGTTTTCTGATGAAAGAATTAGCATGGGGAGAAGGCTCTACCAGTACATGAATTTATGATTCCTGAAAAATTTGTGTGCCTTCGGAGGCTTCGGAGTCAGCATATGATTTTCCTCCTTTATACCTAGTCCTCCTGTTCCCACACTACAAGACCCTGCCATTTTTTTCAGTTAATTCAGAGCTGACAGAAGGATTGGCTAATAATGACTCTTCCCTTACTCCACCACCTGCAGCGGGGATATTTATTTTTCCACAGCCTCAGAGTGTTCAGGCTTACCATGCAATTGCTTCTTTCAACAGCAGCCAGAAGCCAACATTTCTAAGAAACAGCCCAAGTTTTCTTTCAGATTTCTCCAGTACATAAAAGCCAAGTTATTTTTTTAACCTTTCTCAAGAAACAGACTTGTATAAACTATAAAAAGTATAGATGAATCCTGGTTTTCCTTCTGCCTTAGCTCTCTTCCTCAGCAGACAAAAAGCTTTTAGATTGAATGAAAGTATTTTCTATTCATGTTACTGACCATGAAAAATCTTACTTCAACTGGTGCAAGTGTTTTCATGATTGTAGATAAAAACTAAAATGACATTACCTACACTTTAGAAAATTCATATAGTGAGAAACACACACACATCTTGTAAACACATCTGTGGTTTTAAATGTTTCACACCTGCTCACAAAGGAAATAGTCTTAGCAGTGACACCAAACTGAGTCTGCATGATATAAACCAGTACCTTTGAGACTTATAATACAAAATATCAGAGATGGGAATAACTAGCAAGCCAAGGAGCATGTCCCTGTCTGTTCTCCTGTTGAGAATCCTTAGATATTTGTTGGGATGAGAGGGTGTGTGAGGTGGAAAAGCTCTAAGGAAAACAGTCCAGTGATTAGGACAGCATTCACTGGGGAGATAGTCTAAAAGGTGGCCTAAGAGTTTGTCGTGTCTTTTTTTAGCACAAGAACAAAAACACCTATCTGGTGGACGAAAAGCAGACACAGAAATTACAGTTTAGCTAGATAGAGCTGCAGATCCTCAGCCATTTTACATACAGAATTGCACTACTGCATTCAAGAATCCATCCTATGTTATGCCTACGCTTTGACATATCTGCTTTAAATATGTTTATTTACTATATATGTATATACAATATACTTAACCATTTCATTCCCAATTTTACCTGCACTTTTCCTTCCAGAGCGACTGGGAAGAGGGAACTCATATGAACTTTTTCCTTCAGCCATCTGCAAAGGAAATGACAGATTCCTCTCAAGAAAGCAGAGCTAAGAAGCTAAGAGGGTTCTCCCTCAAAAAAAAAAAAAAAATTAAAACCAGGAAAAACAGGGACGCAAAGGCAGCTAAGCTTCCGAACAAGACATTCAGTATCAGTAAGTGAGAGGGATTTGAAAGCATTGACTCATTTTTTTCCTGTGGCTTTTTTCAGCTTTGCAGTATCTTTGAAGTCAGCTGCTTCTGCTGGCCTCCCACTAGCTGCAGATGGAAGACCCTGCAGAGGAACAGACCTAAATAATCAGACTGATCCTTTGGAGGAAGTGTCTGTTCTCAGAAAAACTGCTTTATTTTGAATTGATAAAAAGAATATTAATACAGAATGCTACTGAGTCATAGCAGAACAGGTGATGAATTCATGCTGAGGATCATTACCTTCTTCAACTTGATCACAAGCATTCAAACACACATGAAGACTAGGACTTAGGCACATTAGTGTACCTATTAGTCTGTAAGTGTATTTTTAATAATTTATGTAAAAACAAAAATTGTCTTGTGTTTACTTACCTTAGGACATATGATCTCTCCTTAAAAACAAACAAAAAAAGTAATAATTCAGCTGCAAAGCATGAATTTATTGCTTAATGCCAAAATAGAGGAACTTTATCCTCAGCTGGTAATATTAAACATAATGAGTCAAATGCAGTGGTGATGTTAATCGGAGTGCAAGTTACATGCTGGATATATTTGGCTTTGAGTTTTGAGACAGCTTAACTTAATTGGATCTGGAACAGAGCATAATATCAAAATGTCATTAATTACTTCTTGAAGGCTGCAAAGAGTATTTTTGGAGAAGAAATTCAGCTGAAGGTTAAAAAAAAGACACTTAAAAGGATCTATTAAAGACAAAAACAACTTCTGTAATTTTTTATGCTCTGGTGCGCATTCTGTTGCTGGTTTCCTACATTCACTGAATGCCAAAAATCCTCAGAAAAACAAAGAGTTTGGAAGAAAGATCTTCTGCAGCTGAAAACCCACCACGAAAGATTCCAATCCTGACAGTATGACTGAAAGGCACAAGACAGCCTTAGAGAGATGTACAATCCTGAGCTTCTTTGCAGGCAGCCCTGGGTGCTCCTGGCTCAGGGAACGTCACTCACCTCTTACGATTAGAAAGTGGATGCACAGGACAACGAGCCTTCCTGACACAAGTCAATACCAAACTCTGAAAGTTAGTAGTCTTTTAGGCTCTGAGAAACAGCCCATCTCACACCCAGACACAAAATGAACAGAAGGCACCTAAGCAAAAACAGAACTCTCAAATAGAAAATTCTCAACCTAAACTTCATCTCAAAAGTAATTACAAGCGAGAAACTTAGTCAATTTTTTTTCTTGACTAATTGCTTACACTGTACAAGCAAATCTTTGAACATTTTCCCTGTTTTAAGATGCCCTACTCAAAGTCCTCCTTTTAAATGTATATGTCAAAGCTAATTTTACTCACCCAATAGCTGAATGTAACAAGGATACTGCAATATCTCAAGTACTGAATATGCATTATTGTTGTCAACCCACCATTTCTCTCTAGCATTTTCTCAGTATTCCTTCATCTATAAAGAAAAAATACTTCAAAGTATTTTTCCATTATTTAGCTTGCAAGGCTTTAAAGTTTTGTTCAGTCAGATATTTAAACATTCTAAAACAAGTAACTTCTCCGAGTATGCTTTGACATTCTTCCCATCATTTTTCTAAGACTACAATAAGCAACAGCTAATCAACATCCTTTGGGACAGCCAGGCAGTTTTCCCTGTGTCACCCAAGAAAATTCTGAAAAAAAAAAAAAAATGAAAAAAAAAAATCTTAATGCAGGAGTTTTTTTTTTTTTTTTTTTTTTTAATATGTTTTGCTAGGTTCTTTCTAGAACTCACATTACTAAGCTGAAAATCTAAATGAGACAGAAGTAGAATGTTCAGCTTAATTCTGCATTTTTCACGGCCTCATTCTAGAATAAATCTTATGGGGAGTGTTTAAGGTTGCAGCATTCTTCTTCAAAGCACCCATTTTTTTTCTGTCTTCAGCAAAGAACTCTACAGATCTTTCTTATGCTAAGAGAAAAACAGAAAATCTCATTAAAAATATTTAGAAGATAATTGCTGAAATAACTTCATGTTGAACTTCTACATGTACATAATCAAGAGAAACTTGAATAAAAGACAGCTTTCAAAACCAGTGAGAAAATGTCGATTTATTTCTCTCTTGATACCTGATTTGCAGTATTTTCCTTCCCCTCAGAAACAAACAATGGCATATCTATTTCTCCCTTGAATAAATGAAGAAAAAAAAATCATTCAAAAAGGAGATTTTGTTTGAAGACCACGGTATGGAGAAGATATATTCATATATTTACAGATAATACAGATCCAGAGGTGACATATGAAAAGCTCACAGTGTGAACATTTCCAAAGGCTGGGTGCAAAATATAGTTGTCTCAATTTATCATTTAAAAATGCAGTAATCCTTGATTATCTCTAGATTAATTTCATATTTTTCTACCCATAACCTTCACAGTACACACTAATTATTGCCTTTTTGATAATCTTCAGTCCTGAAGTGACTGGGTTTTAGGATCTTGGCCAAGTCACAGAGCTACAAACATTCAAAAGTCATGAAGGCCTTATATGAACTAAATTGCTCTTAATTTGACTGATTTCTGAAAGTGCATCATTAGCCAGACTTCAGTAACATGCTCTGAATGAAAGAATCCTTAGAGTGCAGTCATACGGAGCATCATGAACAGACATATCTTTGGGAGAAATGCTATGAAAGAAAATTTCTCATAATTAAAAAATGTGAACATTTATTTATCAAAGATACAATATAATCATTCTCTGTATCAGATGCTTATACAGTGAGATATATCTTGAAAAAGCTAATCAAGGATGTGAACCAAAGACAATACAAGGCTTTTAAAAAGAGAATTATGACTTAAAACAAAGGATCATCTAAGGCTATTTCCAGTAGAAGTATAGTTGGTTCCCCGTAGTCAACAGCAGAGGACTCAACTGACGATTTTTCCCCCAAATTGTTCCATTATTCACAAAATTATTCATTATCTTTCAGAAAACAGAAAGTGACCTACAAGAGTTCTTTCATCATGAAAACCAGTATTGTTCCCTCCCCATCAAAAGACAATACTCTTAGATCAGCCAAAAGTAGTCAGTCTTATAAAAGTACCTTCAAAATAAAACAAATCCTAAGTGCTGAGTAGAATTATGATTTACCTTATACTGAAATTCCGTTTTTGGTGGAGTTGTGTAATAACAGTGTACGACCACACATCAGTATGAGTTTAACTTTCATTTTGACTTTCTTCATCAAATAGGTTATCAGCAAAAAAGTCTATATCATGTTTGATCTCTACAAATCAGTATATCAAAGAAATCGTAAGAACATTGAGGCCAAGCACCTCAAAAACAAGTCAAGATCATTAAGTCCCAGCTAACTGGTAATCACATCTCTTTCAAAACACAGCTCAAGGAAGTACGATGCAGAAAAAAATCAGGTGAAAGCGTTCACACTTCCAAAACTGAATCTTTTAACCACAAAGAGATAGAGCTGTTTGGTAACAGGTGCTGGCCTTTCTTTAAGTTGTGAAGTTGAAAATTGGGTCATGAAAGAAGCTTCCTAAATCGTAGTATGACTGTCCTGCTAATGATCTCTACATAAGAAAAAGCGTAGGTATTCTATATGCTAACAAGCTGCCACAAAAAGTAATTTTTCACAGAAAAAAAAGGCACAAAATATCACAATTATATAGACTGTATTTGACAATATCTATCATTATATACCATTATATACTTTATCACTGATTACGTTCTTGTATTAATCGAACAAACAATGTTTCTGCTGAGATCACACAAACAATACAGACCTATATAGACCTGCCATAACCGACAGCCTAGCAGAAATGTGTGAAGTGCTACTGCAAGATATCTAAAACAGCTACAACAGCTACAAGAACGCTACAAGAATGCTGTCCATTTAGCACAGGCTGGGGATAAAGATAGCTGATGACCAGCGGAAAGTTTCTAAGCGCATAAAAAGTCATGAGGAGAATGGTAGCAGACAAAACCACCTACTGTTACAAACAGCATCTATGTCTCTTTTTCCAGACACCTAACTGCACAATAATTCACCTTCATCATTGACACTGAAAGACATTTTGCAGTTGAGTATTTCCAAAGGGCTGAAAGGGCAAAAACAGGGAAAGAAAAAGGCACAGAGTTATTTGCACAAATTATAACTGTAGAGACTTGCTGTCAAGGGCATTTGCTGCAGAATACCCAGACTTTCATGAAAAGGTCCGATTCTCAGAAACACAAGCCAGAGGCCAACTCATCAAAATCTCTATCAAAAATACAATTTTATCATCTGTTCAGGCTTTCACTTATCTCACAGCTCCCAGACATTATTGATTATCACCATCTGCAACTCTGTAGTATTAAGAACAGTGGGCAAAGGGAAATGAAAGCGAGTATTTTCATACAAATGCAGTTACATGCTTCTTGGGGAGCATAAAAACTAGTGCTACTGGCTGAAATGCATGTCTGACTTCATTTTTATTTTTCACTTTACATCATCTCATCTTCTGCAGACACTGACAATAAAATGGAGTAAAAGTCTAAAACTAAGATATTTATTAAAACTGTATTGAGAAATACAGGCTTTAACCACCAAAATGGCACTATATTATCAAATATCAGTTGTTTTCTGCAATACCCTTGCTGAAAGCAATGACTGTTGTCTTTCTTCAGTAGAATAGCCCTCTCCAACCCTTAGCATATTGCGTACTTGACTGGACCACAAGAACAGGCTACAAAGTGCAGTGACAACAGCAACTCTGCACTGCTGGAGAATGAAACTCCTTCAGCAAAGTAATGTTGTGTTTGCCTTGGAAAACTGAAATATTTGGAAAGTTAGGACCCTCAGCAGGAAAGCTCAGTATAAGCTTGAAAACATTTCAACACTTAAGCATGATTATTCTCCAAGATTTCAGTCCTTCTCAATCTTGTTAGTATCCTATATGCCCCAAAGCTAAATCTGTGATATAAACGTACGTGATTTTAGAGGCGAAGGAGAAAAGATGGGGCAAACAGAAAAGAAAAAGATCTCTGTTCATTCTACTTCTATTCTGTTAGTAAAGCATTCACAATCAAAACAAGAAGCCTTCACTATTTGTTGCAGAAAGAAATACTATATTTTCCTATGATGAAAGTAAAATCTGTGGTTGTGAGAAGCATTAAATACTAGGAAAGTTTCAGTCATAGAACAGTTCTCTAACTTTGTGACAAATTACCCCATAAATGAGGCAGTCAGCAGTGCCCAACACTCCTCACGTCTTCCTGTGCTAAGTTGGCTCATAACTATAAACCAGCCTTCAGTATGATATATGAAAAAATAACTGAGCTGCAATCTGGTGTGCAGCTTCACATACAGGCTCGAAAGTTAGCTGAGCTCAGTTTCAAATCTATAGCCACTTGGAGTGTTGCAAGATTTTTGGAAAATACCTCTCTGGGTTCAGTATTCCCTCCCTCTGCCCATCCAAGTAGCTTATACTTGCATCACTATTGAAAATTGTCCAGATAAAATATTTTCATGTGCCATTTAAATTATTGATCACTATCAGATTATACAGGCTAATCTGATATGATTGCTTCCTTTTTTTTTTCCTCTACAGTTTAGGGGCAACAAGTTTGTTCTGTTCCAACAGAACAAAAAAGTAAAAATCTGCAAATTAGCTTCATAGACAGTGTTTCAAATGAAGGATATTGAGTTCTAGGCCACAGAAGTTCTGGACACTGGATCAGTATAAATGCATTCCACTTCACATCATTCTTGGCCAAGAGCACCTTGCATTTAACCATCTGTCACCTAGGTCTTTATAACAGCATTTTTGCTTTTTAAGGTGGACACACGTACACACAAATGTATGCACAAACACACACACGTAAGACACACGCAGCTATGCAGGCATATAGGCCATACAGCAGAATCACCCAGTTGTGGCACTATAAAAGGTCTCAGGAGGTCTGTGGAGCATAAGTATCAAATATTTTAGCATCTCCTTTTGCAAGTCCTCTCCAGTGACCAAATGATATAAAGATTCCTTTCTGAGAGGTCTCATCTCCTCCGTGTGTGAAGATGAGCTCAGCGCTGAAGGAATCTCTAGCGTTCAAGGCTTCAGCACAGGCAGAGGAAGCCCATGACCTGGAATGGAGGCAGAGATTTTGAACACAACCGAACCGAGTGACTTCAATACTTACTTGGCAGGCATTATAAATCAACTGGTGTTCCAATTTTTTGATTCCTAGAATCTGTTGAAACATTTCATAAAGCTGTTCCTTGCTCAGAATCAGCTCCGAGACAGCACTTAACGCCATTCTATTCGGCTGTTTGCAAAAGTCCTCTTCTCCCCTGTATATGGCATCGTATTTGGCTAGCCAGGAACTTAACACCGTCTCTTTGCTTAATCCATCTATTTCTGGCAGACTTCGGACCCTTTTTTCTATATTTTTCTTAAAAACATCTCTAAAGTCATTTGCAGAACATCCTCCACTGTGAACCATTCTTGCGACTCGGTCACTCTTGAGAAATACCTTTGAAAATAAAATAATAAAACAAAAAGAAACAGAGTTACATGTGGACACAAACATAACACAATCCTCTATAAAGGGATTATGAGACAGTATTTTGCTTGCATGCAAAATGGCTTTGTAAGAAAAATTAAACAGGCTAATGTTGGCTATACTTTTCATACAAAAAAGCAAACATTTAAAAAAAATTCGGCATTGAACAAATACTTCAAATACATTTAAAGAAGTCCATCATAAATTTGCAATAGTTCCATTCCGATAAAGTTTGAATTAACAGCATCTAAGTGACAAGATTTTTCTTTCCTTCCTAAGAACCACAGGAGGATACTTTCTGGTAACTCATGAAGAAGCTACTGTCTGAAAATTGGGGAGTATAATAATGAGGAAAAAAATAATCTACAAGACAGCCAAGAATCTCATGGAAGATGAGACTAAAGATTTTAAAAAACAAAACACTACAAAAATACTACAACTAACAACAGAAGAAAAAAACACCAAAGATATAAAAAAGATTTACTACTGTAGGCATTACAGACACAATAGAGGAGTCTTTACGTAAAAAGCAAACTGACTACAAACAAACAAACAAACAAACAAAACAAAAGAAAACCCTTCCAAATACGCACATCATGGAATATGACAAGGCAAATTACAACAGCAAATCAATTAAATTATTGTCAGCATTTTGTAAGAGCTATTCAGAGTTCAAGAGTAGTTGCACTCATCTCCCTTAACAGATGCCTTGGCAAGGTTGACCCTTACAGCTACCACGTGCGGACAACTCGTTTCTAGACTGAAGCCACTGGAAATTCTTCCTCTGCAAAGTGTAACCAACAGAGAGATGAACATAGTGGCACCAGCAGCAGTGCAAAGGACAGAGTTGGGCCTTGGACAGGGTATGAGCTACATCAGCCCATCCCACAAACACCCTTTGGACGAGTAGTTGGATCCCCGTGGCAGGAGGTGGCCTTGCTCCCTGCATAGCTCCGGCATGTGGAGCTGCTCCTGCAGCCACAGTGA
Organism: Crypturellus tataupa; assembly: GCA_034781795.1. NCBI lineage: Eukaryota > Metazoa > Chordata > Aves > Tinamiformes > Tinamidae > Crypturellus > Crypturellus tataupa. The sequence goes on from JAWLRI010000974.1 coordinate 1,359,567, forward strand.
CACCCCAAACCAAGCACAGCTGAAGTTCAGTGAAAAAGGTGTGATGCTGCATGGTCCAAAGAGATTTCCTTTCCACTCCGACCATTTTCAGTTTTCAGTCAGCTGCTATGAACTGGAAGGAAAACAGCTATATTTTTTCAGATAATGTTCAGAGCAACATTGAGTGATTAAAACGGAACTCATGAGGATGACAGCACTGCAGATCTGTTATTCCACATTGCATCAGACAGAAGAAGACAGTGCACCTAAAACAACTTAAAAATCACTGTTCTCCATTGGGAAAATACTAAAATTGGGGATGGAAGAAGATCTAAAAGGCTGTGCAGGGAAGTACCTAGGTAGAAACTGTTCAATACATTCAAAAAGTGCTAGTCCTTGCTGATCCATTTTTATCCTGTAGAATATAGAATTAGTAGCGGATACTCCAAAGGGCTGTGCTGCCATCCAGAAGGACCTGGACAGACTGGACAACTGGGCGGTCAAAAACCTCATGAAATTCAACAAGGCCAAGTGCACGGTCCTGCACC
>JAWLRI010000974.1:1366643-1400520 GCA_034781795.1 Crypturellus tataupa
AAGAGAAAGAGAAAGAGAAAGAGAAAGAGAAAGAGAAAGAGAAAGAGAAAGAGAAAGAGAAAGAGAAAGAGAAAAAGAAAAAAAAAGAAAAAGACCTGAAATGTGTGCTACTTCCCTAGATTTATATGCTTCTAAGCATATTACACAACAGCATGCATTGGAACTTGTTTCTTGCCTTCTTTTTCAAATTGGCACCAGAAGCTACCCAATGTCTCTCTGAATTTCTGTTCTTGATGACTACACATTCACCATCTCATGTATTACAGTGTTCGCGCCTGGGGCATAAAAAGAAACAAGCACAGCTATGGTGACAACCACCATAAAAAATTCCACGAAACTCTTTCCCCTAGAAGCGGTGCTTTCTTCCAGCTTCATTTATCAAAGTTATTCAGATGCCCTTGTGGAACAAGCATATTTCTCCTCCTTTCAAAGCTGACAGTAGCAACAATAGTTTTTGCACCCTGGTGAGACACAGCATGTATAGTGTTGCTTCTGTGAGACTAGCTGTGGATTACTACTACACCAGTGGCTCCACTTGCTACAAACATCCCAACCGTGTCGTTAGAAGTACTGCCACTCCTTGCAATAAGGCTAATGAGGTCTAGAGATCACTGCCTGTCCGCACGTTGCTGTGGGACTCTGTGCACCTCAGTATTGGATGTAGGATGGCACTTGCACTCTGACACTCTAGTTGATCAGAGGAGAACAGTCTCCAAACAACTGCAGGTTCAACTCCAAAGCAGTCCAGTTTCCCTCCCAAAACATTACAGTCACACAGGTAAGGATCCTTCTCATGGCTGTGGATCCATGCAGGAACATATTCAACACCTGCAGCAAGTGGCAAGCCCTCTTTCCCAAGGATGAGGCTCAAGTAGCTTCATCCTAGGCCATGCTAACAAGCAATGACAAAAATGACTTCTGCTTTGCCTACTGTCTGAATAGGGAGAAAATAGATGGTAATCAGTCACAATGATGGCAGAAACACATCTACTTATTTGAAAATGTTGGGATATTTGGTTTATTAAACATAAGACACAGCTTACAGTTAAAATGGCTCTTAGTAACTATGTTCAGTGATGGGATTGTGACATCTTCTAACGTGGTGCTGGGGAGAAAGCACCATCCAATTTGCCTATTGCTTTCCTATCAGCTGGATATTATAAACCTCATCCAGAAAATCACACGAGGTATGGAATCATAACTATATGGTATGCTAAACATTCTTATTGAACTGGGAAAAGAAAGGTGTGGAAGTCACCCGAGGCTGAGAATTGCCTCTACGGTCCTGTGCTTTTCTACCAGCACTTCTGCCCTCCTAGCAAAGCCGCATTACCTCTACAGGGGTCTCACAGGGCCTTCAGATGCAGATGAAAGAGGCTGCAGATGCAGCCTGGAGTGAACGTAGCCGTAACAGTGATCTTAGGTCCAACAGTTCAAAACACATACGGGAGCCTGGTTGTTAGTTTGCCAAGAGGAAGTGGTTTCAAACCAGACACTCTGAAATGGTCCCGCTCTCTCTGAGGAGAGACCCAAACTACAAGCTAGACAGGCAACATTTCTAATGCACTGACTAAAAATTTAAGAAACAAATGAAGGGTGTTTCATGCTGAATTATGATAGGTAACCTCACCAAAGCGGGGGAGAAAACTAACATGCTTTATTCTAATCAAGATGTAACCAGCCCGTCTCCTGTTTAAGAAAAGAAGGGATGGCATTTCCGGGGAAAGGATCCAACTAATCTAAAACCTTCAGAAGACTTAAAAGGGGAGACTGGGGAACGTCTTTGCTTTCATAACCAAAGGAGGGAAGCATGCACAGACACTGAAATCCCAGCTCTCATCTTGCTGGAGACAGAAATCCTAAGTGAGCTGGATGAGGGATGCAACTTTAGGGTACGCAAACCAAGCACAGTGCTCTTTGCTTTTGCTTTCTTTTTACTTAACACAGCTTAAACTAGGTGTGATTTAGGTAACTGGAAAACAAAAAGGCAGTCTTCAGCCAGACATACAGCAAATTTATAAAATGGGGCCCTGGCGTGTGAGCGCCAGTAATGGGTCCCATATTTCTAGTACTTTTCCCTCCTTATCTTAAAGGTACTGTCACTAGCAGACATCCAACTAGCAGTAAGATACCACGGTTTACATGCTGGATTCCCAACAGTTGCAAGGGGGAGTGTCATACCAACCCAGGGCAGTTAGCAATAATGCTTTTGTATTTCCAAAATTTATTGACGACTTACTATCAGAGATAATGCAGACATAACACAAAATAGCGAGGAGGTAAAGAGCAGAGGTTTCCCTTGATTAAGTCAGGCATTTCTTCCTCCACTGCAGGCTGCAGCACACTTGCTTCCCTTGATTAAATCCATCACCATCTACTTGACAAAGAAATTATTTGCAAAGCTGTAAACTGATGAGGTATATCAAAGAACACCTAATTCATACTCCTCCTTTTTCTGCAATATCACCTTCAATATCACTGGAGAAAGGCTCACTGTCACTGTATCACTGGCCCATCAGTCTCCTACTAGGTAAACTGCTGCAGGATGGTGACCAGCCCTGACCATGAGAGGGAGGTGAGGAATGGCAAAACCAGCTAGAAATGAGAAAGCAGAAAGAAAAAAGAGACTGAAGACTGAAAGAGACACATGTCAAAAAAGGAAAATAGAGCCATTTAGAAATGACAGAAGAAGCACGTAGAATGCTTATTTGTTTCACATTCATAAATGATAATTAGTTTATGCATAGATGCAGTTTATACACAGATCAGAAACTGCCCGTTTTTGCTGAACTTTGGGGAGTTTTATTGCTGTACAAAATAAAGTTTGCACTTTATTCCTATCTCTTGGGATATCTTTCTAGATGCAAGATTCAATTTCTTGCATTACCTTTGAAAAAAGTAAGTAAATGGGAAATACAATAAAAATAAGAAAATATTCCTCTACCTCACTGAATATTTTTCTAGAGTGACTTGTGGTTCTAATTTTTATTCCACTTGACTGAAAGTGGAAATTATAAGTGACAGAGCTTTTATCATTGGTATTACACAGGACTCATTTTGTGAGAGATGAAAATAATGGGCTATTTCATTTCCCTACTGCCATTAGTGTTCTACTGCAGTAACCATTTTTACCCAAAGATGAATTAATAGCTTTTAGTTTGAAATAACATCCTACTGTATCTCTATTTTTAAACATAACACCAGGCATCCAATAGTCACAGTAGGTCTACTGAGATCCCAGCAGTCCCTATTCCCCACAACTATCCTAAATATTCCACTCTTATTTAAAAAGATCACTGTTTCAGAGTATAACTTCTATTCATCCAGATCACTTTTTTTTTTTTTTTTTTTTTTTCCCATTTCTAATACATATATTCTGCCAGTGCAGATAAATGCTCAAAAAGCGTATGGGCAAAAGTAACTTGCCCATGAAAGGCAAGAGTAGCTTTGCACAGGTCCTCTAGAGCCCTGTGGAGTTTACTGTGTTAGCTCGTCTTTTACCTTTAATCCATCATGACCTCAAGATTTAGAGGAGCAAGGCATAAATGGAAAAACTGAACCTCATTCCAGCTAAAGAAAAAAAAAACATCTTTTATACCCATGGAGGATAATACCATCTAAAGGATATTTTAAGGAGCTACACAGAGTGTGTAGAAGTGGCAGGTGAGGATCTGCAGGAAAAAAATGAGGACCAGTCCCTGAGACAAAAAGAAAGGCTCTCTACATCTGTTAACAACTCTACTATAAGGGAGGAACTAAAGGCTGATAAGTAACATCTTCAAGGATAAACTACTTTTTTTTTTTTGCTTTTTTAAAAAACTCCCTTTGTTCCTAAAATGGTGGAAGCAAGAACAAATATATAATCTAGTCTAAGTAGGAGAAAATAGGGACAATATGGTTGTAGACATTAAAAATTGAGATAACAATGCGTGGAAAGCGAGACATGTAAATGAAGAAGCAATACAGACCAAAGGTAACAGGTGGAAGATTAAAGGAGTTCTTAAATGTACTTCTTAACTTAGCAGCATCCTAAACTATGAGAAAAGAGAAAAATGAAAAGCATTATCTTTATATCTCCAGTACTATTTATGCACTAAAAGAAAAGAACCATTCAGAAGACAAAAAGGACTGGCATTAATATAAACTACATTTAATTGTGCAACTTTCCCATTTTCCTTAGATCGACCTTTTATGTGTTGGGAAAGGACCTATTCATCCCGGTGCCAGCTCAGAGCACTTACTTCAGGCTCTGTTCTGAGATGTTCCCGGGAGGAACCTCTTTCTCCACAGCGAAGACAGAACAGCTTAGAAAGATTCATATGTACCTTGCTCAACTAAGCATCTCAAGGCAAACAGTACAAATGCTTTCCAACATTTTCTAAATTACCCAAATAAAAACCTTCAAATATTTTTTGTGAGAAAAAAGGATGGAAAGACACTGCTAAGTTGAAGTGAAAATTGATGTGATAATATCTGTTCTGTGACTACAATGTATTTGGTATTATAGAAACTGCTTCCCTGCCCCCACAGTCCAAAGAGGACAACCTGTTCTTCAAAAAGATTATATTTTAAAAACGAGATATGAAGAACAGAATATGAATGTAAATGCATCCAGGTTGAATGAAAATGCATCATGAAAATGGAGCAGTGAAGGTATTTTTGCTTTATTTCTATACTTCAGTATGTGCAAATATATGTCTGGACTTTTCTCTTACAGCAACACCATCTCAGCCCTTATATTATAACGAATTTTTATTCTGTGAAGTGCAGCAAAGGTTACTATAGAGCTGTTAATACACCAAGCCATTGGTATGTAGAATATAGTTGTTAACTGTAGTATTAGATTTTCATTCCAAAAAACTTTCTTAAAATGTCAGCCATCATAAATATATTTACTTCTTTCACCCATTATAAAGTGTAATCTTTGTGTGTCAAAAAACAATACAATTTACTTGATTAACTTTTCACAAGGGTTCGTTCATAGTGTTTCTAGAAAAGTTATAATACACATAAAAGCTTCAAAATGCATTCTGAATCTTAAATCCTTCTTTAGATTTAATAATCACCCGCTTGCTACACTTCAGACAGCAATGCTTCAATGGGAAGATTAATGAGCATTTCGTACGCAGTTTAATCCCTCTAGATTTTAGCATGAAAAGTGCGAACTTTTATAAATTAGACTATTTTTATGCATTCCAATTATATGTCAAAGTCCAAATAGCTTTAATGGTAACTTTAAGGCTTCTTAGTCACAGTTTGCTCTCTCTTAAGAGCTACTGAATTTTTAGAATAATAATTCACTCTACTACAGTATTCTCCAGACCAGTTTAAAAATTACTTTTACTTACATCATTCTAAATGAGAAAAGCAGTCTTCGTTAATATATATATATATATATATATCTGTTATCAACATATTCTGTCTCAAGGACTTAACTGAGGAAACAATTTAATACTTTGGTACAGATAAGGTAGGAAAAGCTTGGGGCAAATGTGAAAGCTTCATGGACAATTTCTTCACAAAGTATCTCCCTCTCCTCCACCTCCTCTGCATTTCCAGCCTTCCCATTTCTCTGCTCAGGAACGTTAACCCGGAGGGAAATGCTGCGAATACTAGAAGAACCTATGAAACTACCTTTACAGTGAAGTGCTAATCTGAAATAATCAGACGAACCTCCTTCTCAAAGGTAGCTTCAGATGTTTAGTAAGGACGTATCAAATTACCAGTTCTTACTGGTAAGAAGTTAAAAATTACTTACATTACTTAAAGATCCTAGAAACAATTCTGTTGGACAATTATACTCAGAAGCAAAAAAAAAAGTCTTCATAGAAGTCTTATAACTAAGCCTTTCTTTTCCCACCTCAAATTCTCTTTCTGCACAGCTTATTTTATTTCTACTAAATTTTCCAGTCCTTTTCCTACCTTATCTTTTACTCCTGGACATGTTATATTTATTTTCAAAGGCTTTATTTTCTATCAAATCTGAGAGGCAGGTTACAACTGCAGGCAACAATTTTCTAACTTCAAGAGCGTGGACAGCAGATGAGGAAAGGGTACTAAAGAGCATAAATTACAGTATAATTCTGCATAGGCCTGATAACTTTGGAGGGAAAAAACATCTACAGAAAGGTGAACAGGAGCATTAAGTGTTTGTGGTTTGCATTGTAGATTTACACAATGTAGACATTTTTGTTTTCTATCGCAAGTTAATCCCACAATATTCTTGCATCATAAAAGTTTATATCAAAAGATTAATCAAGTTACAACAGATGCAATGTAAAATTTGTCAGGAAAATCTGCCAATACAGGCAAATGTTGTGCAGCTGATCTGAAGATGATTTGCATAGCACATTACGTAACTCTGGCAAGGTCAAAAGCCTTGAGTTTCTGTAGCCATTAATGGACCATCTATGAAAACAGTAGTTAAAAACTTCATGCATTTCTCTTCAAATGGGAGTTATTTTGAGAAATGTTCCCAGATGTAATTAATCTACATCAGATTCATCTTCAAAATCTTTGCCATGTAAGCTTTAATTTTGCAATTTATCTGGTAAAACCCATAGTGAAGGATCGTGCCTGCACTGCTTTGCCTGAATTGTTCACAGTCCCTAAATCCTTGCAGCTCTACCTTGTGAAGCAGAACCACAGAGCAAGTTAGCAGCAAGTCTCATCCTCCTTCTCCTTCAGGGACAACCAAAGGAAAGATACGTGCACCGTAAGCTCAGCAAAGCAGCTACCCGCAAGCAGTACAGGGTAGAAATGGGCAAAACCACCACTCCAAATATGAGGATGGGAAATATCCCTTTCTATTTTGTTCCTACTCTTGTTTCAAATGGTTAATAAGATCATCCTTCTTCCTCTTCTGTAATTATGGGCAATGGTTTCAGTAAACTAGAAAGCCTTCAGAAGTTATGCACATTTTATTTTCCTTTTAAAGGCCAGCATAGTTCCTAAATGTCTATTTCAAAACATTTTCAAGCTAAGGAAGTCAAGAACTTTGGCAAGAACTGCAAACGGCACACAAGTCAAGCAGAATAAGCAAGTAAACATTACCCTCTTTCTGCAAAAACAGTGCCACTTTATGTCAAGAAAAGATTTAACTTATTTGGTGTTTGTGACTAGCCTATTAGTCAAAATGCTAATGAATTTTAATGTGCAGAGAAAACACCACTAATCACATGTCACTTCCTATACTAGATCCTAAACACTACAAAGCTGAAGTCTAATTTCAAATTATTTTTTTTCCTTTTGCTATTCCAATTGACTTCTAGTCATAATTACAGTAACGCATTATTTTTTTCAATATTATTCCAGCTTCTTCTAGACTTCTGAAAACACACTACCTACTCATTTAAGCAGCAGAGTGGTACTGATCCACACACACACACTACTCAGACCAGGAGGCTTCTGACACCTTCAAACACAGATTTTCTAATTTGATGCTCTGAAAAGCCCAGAATCCCTCCAAGGTTTGTTATTTTAGTCACAACTTTTATGACAGACAGAGAGAATCACCTCATCATATTGTAGCTTCCAAGACACTTATATTACAAAACTGATTAATTTACAATGGAAATTGCATACTAGGATACAAGTTAATCACACTTTGGTAGTAAAAATTTCAATTAGTAAAGAAGTAATAAGCGATGTATTTGGAAATTTATATGGTTGGTGCTGTCACAGAATTAATGCTTTCTCCCAGTGACACAATTCAGATAGCTCACCCTGATGCTCATTAGCAATAGAGCCTAAAAATCATGAAATGGGCGAAAATGTCCTTGAGTTTGAATAAAGGACAAGATTAAGAGAAGAAACTGTAACAAGAAAGAGCCTTTTAGAAGCTGAATCTAATTCCTGCTGCAGTCACAAAGTAAGTACATCAGATGTCCGACATGGAAAGTATGGGAAGGGAGTTTCCTATCGTGGAGTCTAGGAAAGAACAAATTTTTATGGATTCTCTTGCATGCAGGCTTATCAGTCCTGGCAGACACGCAGGAACCAAGCTGTGTACCAGTGCAGTCCTGTTCCCTGGCTCAACCTAGTGGGAGAGCCACAAGGTGAAGGATGTACAAGCTACAACACATTACAGCACGTTGCCTCCGCGATCCCTGGGGCTTCCTCCTCCTCTGTGCTCACTGCATGCAATTGGTTTTGACAGGCTCCAGTGCCAAGCTCAACATCTTTAACTACCAAGATAATACATTTTTGGCAAGCTGCATTTGGAATCTTTCTGCATTAAGCTACATGAAAATCTCAGAGCTTTCTAGGCACAGAGCAAGGTGCAACATCCTCGTTATCAGGAAGCCATTAACACTGCAATGTCTTCAAGTAAAAAAGACTGGGACTGATCACAGCGGCAGCACATAAAGGCACTGTCAAAAGAGTAAAAATTTCACTGCCATCCTCAGCATTTCATCTTCTAGGAATCACTGACAGCAGGCACCAAAATAAAACAACATCCAGCTGAACAACCACTGCTACATTAAACAAATTGTAAAATGAAACTTCAGTAAAGTCAGTATATCTTAATGTCAGCAGCACAAACGGCTCATACTGAAATTTCATTAGAATCTTGGTTTTAATTTAGATGAAGATTCATGATAGTTTTCTGGCAAGTCTTCCCTGTATTTAATTAAAGCAAGCTGCTATTTTTACAATAGCTGTCTTTACCTAAGCCATCTGGGATGTGACTCCATACCGGATTTGTTCCCCCTTCCCTTTAGTTAAGCACACCAGAAGATACCAAATCTTCCAAAATTGAGGACTTCATTTTATAAAAAGGCAATTTTAAATAGAATTCAGATCCACAAGATGATACAGACAAAACATTCCTTGAACTCAAAATTTCCTATCTAGTGTCCCTTCGAGGTGGATCTCTTTCCACAGTTTTTATAGTCCAGGAACTACTGTAATTTGCTTCCAAGGTACTGCATTACTAGTCCAAAAGCAGCATAGCTAAGCCTTATTTGCTAGAACATATATACATCATGTTCGTGTTCACTACACTTTTTTTTTTAATCAAAAATTTTAGGGCTTCCATTAAACAAGATTATAAACAACAGAAACGAAACATTGAGAAGAAGCAACTGAAGGATTGGAAAAAATTTCAAATTAATCTATCGTACTAAACAAGCTTTATGCTAAATGCTATAATAACAATATAAATTTCTGACTCCAGTGCAGCAGTGGAGAAGAAATCAATATCATCAATCTAAAACCCAATCAAACTGTGCTACTGACTTTCTCATCTTTTTTGACAACATCATCTGGTATTTCAGTAAGGATGAAAGCATAGCACCTCTGTTTCTTTTCTCACTTCATCTAGCTGGGAACTTTAAATGAGCTGCAAAAAAAGTTAAACCTTCTAATCTGTGCACATAAGAATAGCAAAAAAATGTATTCAAACTGAGCACTCAAAACACAGGGATGTTTTTTCCACTTTTCTTTCTCTGCCAACTTTTCCTTCTTCTTTTTCCACAGGTGCATAACTGGATTCACTTCACTTTTCTGTCCATACAATATTATGATTCACTTCACTTTTCTGTCCACAAAATATGTGGAGGATATTAAACTATAGCCCTCTGATATCTGTTAAAACAATGTCAGAAGAGATTGATCAGTTTTTACATAACTGTGTCAAAGAGACATGAAAAGCCAAGGAGACATGAAAAGCTGGGAACAGATCCCATACTAGACAGCCCTGGCTGAGGTGCTTCCATACTATTAGTTTATGGGGAGGCTTGACATAACACAGCAATGTTGTCTGAATATTGAGAAAATGGGTCATATCTAAATTCATAGAATTACAGAATCATTAAGGTTTGGAAAAGACCTTCAAGATCATGAAGTCCACCTGTAAACCCATCACCACCATGTCTACTAAGCCATGTCCCTAAGTGCCTCATCTACACATTTTCTGAGCACTGCCAATTCCAGCCCCGCAGTTCTCAGGCTTTGTTTGGATGCTTTTTGACTATACGAGAGGTTTTATATCTTACTTATCTTGGTTTACTTGAAGAATGGTGGCACTTTCCTAAAATGGAACTTAATTTTTCTTCCTTTTACATAGTAGAATCAAGTCATTATGAAAAGTCACTGGTTATATTCAGCAAACATTTTATCTTATAGCACTCTTTCAATTCTTTTATTATGAGCTATAATGATACGCAATGCTAAATGAAAGACAGAAAACATGCATCTTTGTCTTAGTAGTTATGGCCTTTTTTTGGTTTTCAAAGACTAAAATTCTCTCATTATCCTACACTTCATATATTCTCAAATATACTGGTTGCTGTTTTACTTACACAGTCATTCTTAGTTTAAATGCAGCATTTCCTTAAGTATGATAGCTCTCATCCATCATATTTGCAATCATGGTTTACAGATAATCAGGTTTTATTAGATAGCACCTAAACTTACACCTTTTTTTTCTTTCCAAGAAGTGAATCTTAGCAATTTCTGAAGCTCCATGAAGTTAGTGCTTTTTCTACACTTTAGAAACTGCAATAGTAGTTGTATTTACTCCAGTGGCCTTGCTAAAGAGCTTTTACCATTATCAGCAAACCATTATATATCTACGATGCCATTCCCTTGTAGGTTTGCTGTATTCTTTTCTGCAGGCAGAGCAAATAGAACAGCAGATAACAATTAGCATCACAGAATAATTATGGTTTTGTTTTCTTTCTTGAGCTGTCTTGCCTCTGCAGAGTCACCACTTTCTCTCTAGAGACCACAGCTTGAATCCTGACATCATAAATATACTGCATTTTCCTGAAGGTACCTGCCCATTGCCACTGACTATAGAGAGAGTTTACAAGACCAGAAACTTCTGTTCTTATAGCTGAAGTTATGGAAATAATTTCCAATTTTTCATTTACATGCTCCGTTTAACTGAGATTTAGAATTCTTTTTACTATCTTGTAACTGAAATCTATACTATTTAGTACAGATTTCTTTCAAATTCCATTTTTAAAATACGATGCAATGATCTAATATACAGAAAATGCACTCTCCCAGAGTGTGAGCTTTCTCTTTCAGCTTACTTTTAAAACACTGGTACAATATTTTCGTAATTTTAAGTACCAGCAGCTTGCTTTTTTTTTCTTTTTTTTTTTCCCCTTAAGTGAAGCCCACCCTTTTCATAAGTTTGCCAAAAAAAATGCCTGTTTTTAACAAACCTCCTCCCCCTTGTACCATTTCCCTCAAGAACATACTGAAATATTCCCAAGACGAGGCACAGGGCCAACTAGACAAGCAGAAGGACTAGTTTAAGAATGCTGCTATGGAAATTTTAGTTTTCAAATCCCATTTTTACACGACCAAAAGGAGTCCCTTCAGATAAGATGAATTTCTAAAATAAGAGAGTACTGCATCAAGGAGCCTTAGAAGAGCTGACAATATTTTACAACTAGTTACTTGAAGTATCCAACCAAAATGATCTACGTATACATTTTCCATGATAATTTCTGATTGAAGGAACATTAAGAAATAAACATTTTATACTCTCAGATTTTAATCAGTGGCTTGTATGAGCAGCCTTCCCTTTTACCCGTGAAACTAGTTTTTGCAGTCTTGCTGCTATTTTCTCATAAAAATATGCATAGCCACACAGCAGATGTGATTAGAACTGGTTTCAACATAATTACTATTTCTTGTGTTTTGGGGTGCTTGAGATGGTTTATGTTTTTTACTGCTTGCTTTTTACATCTGTTTCTTGACACCAGGTATACCATCACCTTCCTCATTTCCTGTCACTCTTTTGTCTGTCTGTCAGTGTGATACAGCCAACACGGTTCTGGTTGGCGCTTCTCTTCCAGACCCTTTTCCTCATACACTGTTGTCAACCAGAAGGACCCAGCAGAGCAACGCCTGGTAACTTGAGCAAGTCCTGAGCACTTCTTAATCCTCAAGTGAGACTTCTGCTGCAAGAAGAGGTCTTGGACCAGCTACGAACGCTGGACTATGAGCCACAGAGCTCACCTAGCAGGGCTGCTGGAAAGGATCAGCACACAGGCAACACGTTCGTTCAGAATACGTTACCGAGACCCTGTAGAGTAATGGCAAAAACACTCAGACAAGAAAGCCTAAATGACATTCCCTGCACTCCGTCAAGATTTATTGGTGCTATTATTATAGTTACAGCAATAAGAGGTATGCTGCGGCGCACATTCCCTTTTGGAAATGAATGGCAAATCTGACAAATACAGTTGGGAATTACTGCCGGGGGCTGTTGCCAGACCACTCCATCTGCCCTCTGAAGGGTCATTTTTTAGCGTGGCTGAAGTTTCACTGCTATGCAAACAGTGTAAGAGTACTTTCCCTATGCTGCATTAAGTCTATTGCTGGCGCCTAGCTTTCAGCCATCCTAATGAGCTGCCGATTACTTATGCAAATGTGGAGGAACAGACTCTGCAACCTCTTAAGCAGGGTGTACTATTTTCAGGGGCCTCCCTCCATGACATTTTAGTTCATTATCCTCCATGGCAGAGCACCTCATTTGAATTGCTCAGGTGAGGGAGGTAGCAGTAGGACTTTCTGCAGGAAACACAGACCACAAGCCAGATCTCTATGTATCTGCATAAAAAAGTCCTACCAGCTTCCTTGGGTTATTCACTCTCCCACTAAACTGATGACCAGCCAAAAACCAGCCTTAGAACCTACATTTTTCAAATAAATACAATATCAAGCTTCAGATAAATTCTTAAAATTACCTAAGAACTTCCAGAATTTCAAACCAAACTCCACATATAGGCTTCCCTCATGCAAGCCATGTTGAAAGCTGGCACAGATCTGACAGTTCAGGATGACTTCTTATCTCAACAGCCCTCTAAATCCAGGTGAAAGGACTAGGACATTGGCAGTTTCTCCAAAATACAGCCTGTTAGGTTACCACAGTCCAGAATAAATGAATTTCTGTAATCTAATGAGCCCCTGGTTGGAATTCTATTAATTGGCTAGACATGTGCCAAATTTCAAGTGTAGAGGCAGCACAAAATAGCTGCCTCTGTAGCTATTCTTCATAAAAACATTTTATTCAGCTATTGGGCTAGCTGGCTCCATGATGAAGCTGACAGGTAACAGCTGGAACGCTACATCACACAGATGTGTGAATTGCCTAAAGTCCTCCAAGAGCATTTTATAGTAGTGCAGCGTGCTTTCACCTCCAACTTATTTCAGCCAGAAAAACAGCCTTTGCAGGATCACTCTTTTTTATATTTGAAATTTGTTTTAAGGATTACTAAATAAATAAATATTTTGAAGAATCAAAGAAAAAGACACTTGTTCAAAGCAATGATGTTTGAATGCAGAATAAATGGCTGTCACCTTCTAGAATCTGTTCTGTGCAAAGAACAAGATAATCAAAATGCTTCTTTAGCGTAAGCATCTCAGCATTATGCTTTATGTGCTGAAGGTAACCAAGTTCTTTCTTGCAGGTTAGCATGAGTCTAACACTGTTTTGACAGGAAAAATAGACCTTTTTTCCCGAAATCATCAATTCCTTTGTCACAGTCAGCTTTAAGGAAAGGGCAAGTTTTCTTTATTGAAAGCTGTTAACTGGTCCACACTGCTCTTTAATCATAACTTTTTCTGCAGGTTAACTGCATCATTAGCATCTCTATTAGCATTTAGGCTAATAGACACACTAAAACTATCAAATGTAAATTTGCAGACCACTCTGTAAGTAGCGTTTTCTTTATTAACATCTTAAAAGCTTTCATTATTTTTTAACAGGAATAAGAATGACCATTTAAACTGAATAAGATCTTCAATCTATGCAAGCTTCCTTTCCCCAGACTTCTCTGCAATGTTTAGTTATCATCATTTTATTTTTAATAAAAGAATCAAGTCTTGTAAACTCAGAGAATAAAGAGGGAGAGAGATTGTGTACTTCTAGAAGTGTCTCATTACTTCATGACTTAAAATATTCTAAACCCTTCAGCACATATTATTTGCAAAGAGATATTTTTATTTATGCATTTTTCAGTTCTTCAGGACCATTTATTCAAATTAAAAAATACTAAAAGCATAGAGGTTTTAGAAGTAGCATTCACATTCTGTCTCAGTTGAGAAAGGCAGCTATACCTTCCTTTTCAAGAGAGGAGATAGACTTTAACAAAAACTGTTGTGAAACCTATGACCATCATGTTTCTTAAAATACATGGTCAAGAGACTGCATGAAACTATGCAGATCAAGAGCCACAAAACAATGATAGGCCAGAAGATACATACTGATTCTACACTGATATATACAATTTATTTTTTTCATTGTTAATAGCTGAACAAAACGTATCAGTATCTCAGGATCAGAAAGATTAACATATCAACTCGACTGCTTAGTTACATAGCTTGGAAATTTCTTGCTGCCTCATCTTTATTCAGCAGCCCATCTTAAAATAGTTATCTCAAAAGTATCTCAATCTCAAATAGTTATCTCAATTCTTATATATAATTTTTTCATCTCTTCTGTGCCTAAGAAATGGAAACATAAATGTGACCCAGACATCAACAGCCTGGCATATAATTTAGTCTCGACTTCCCAGACCTGGACACCCATAAATCTACGGGCCTGGATGGCACTCAGCCAAGAGTACTAAGGGAACTGGCCGGAGTTACTGCTCATCTGCTCACCTTCATCTTCAAGAGGTCATGGAGAGCTGGGGAGGTGTCGGAGGACTGAAAGAAAGCCAGTGTCACTCCAGTCTTCAAAAAGGGCAAGAGGGAGGACCCAGGAAACTACAGGCCGGTCAGCCTCACCTCCATCCCTGGTAAGATGATGGAGCAGCTCACCCTACAGCCCATCTCTAGGCATGTCAAGGAAAAGAAGATGATCAGCAGTAGTCAGCATGGATTCACCAAGGGGAAGTCATGTTTGACCAACCTGATAGCCTTCTACAATGAGGTGACTGGCTGGATGGACGATGGGAGAGCTGTGGATGTTGTCTATCTTGATTTCAGCAAGTCTTTTTACAGTGTCTCTCATAACCTACTCATAGGGAAGCTCCAAAAGTGTGGATTAGATGGGAGGGCAGTGAGTTGGATTGAGAACTGTCTGGTGGATCCAGATCTGTCTGGATGGCAGAGCTCAGAGGGTTGTGATAAATGTAGTTGAGTCTAGTTGGGGAGGCCTATGGCCAGTGGTGTCCCCCAGGGGTCAATACTGGACCTCTATTCAGCTTGTTCATCAAGGACTTGGACGAGGGGACAGAGTGCACTCTGAGCAAGTTGGCAGGCCATAGCAAACTGGGTGGAGTGGTCGACACTCCAGAGGACTGTGCTGCCATTCAGAGGGACCTGGACTAGGAGTTGACCTGCTGGAAAGCAGCTCCATGGAGAGAGATTTGGGAGTCCTGGTTGACAAGTTAATCATGAGGCAGCAATGGCAAGGAAGGCCAATGGGATCCTGACCTCCACGAGGAGAAGTGACGTCAGCAGGTCAAAGGAGGTGATCCTGCACCTGGCTGCACCTGGAGTATCGTGGGCAGTTCTGGGCTCCCCAGTATAAGAAGGACATGTTGCTTCTAGAGAGGGTCCAGCATAAAGCCACAAACATGATTAGGGGACTGGAGCATCTCTCTTATGAGGAAACACTAAGCGAGCTGGGCCTGTTTAGTCTGGAGAAGAGAAGGTTGAGAGAAGACTTGATCAACATGTTCCCCACACCTGTGGGGTGACTGTAGGATGGGGTCAGGCTCTTCTCCGTGGTGGTCGGTGACAGGACAAAGGGTAACAGGTGTAAGTTGAAACACAGGAAGTTCCACTTCCATATGAGGAAGAACTTTCCTGTGAGGGTGACAGGGCCCTAAAACAGGCTGCGCAGAGAGACTGTGGAGTCTCCTTCTCTGGAGATCTTCAAAACCCGCCTGGATGCATCACTGTGCTCTAGGTGTCCTTGCTTGAACTAGATGATCTCTACAGGTCCCTTCCAATGTCAACCATTCTGTGATTCTGTGACTTACGGAGGGTCAGAAGATTAGATACGACCCACATGTTGGGTCATGATGGTCAGGCTGGCATGGCAGGAGAACAGCCTGCTTGCAGCTCTCAGACTGTTTATCTCTGTCTGTGTGACATTGTCAAGGAAAAAGGAGATCCTGGGTTCACCTCAAAAAGTAAGAGAGTTACCCTTGCCTAATGCCAGAAATAAGGCACCACTAGAAGGTCTTCAGCATCGGTATGTACATGGGCCAAGTAGCCACTGCCGCCAGTCCTCTTGTCCTCTAACAGAATACTGAACACAACTTATGCACAGGTGAACATCTTTGGAATGAGTATGAACCTCTTATCATCATCTGTTCAGGGCCTTTGGCTGGTGTCATGTCAGATGAGTCCTTCCTTTCAGTCTTAGCATTGAAATTCAACCTGCTGTCAGTTCAACTAAGAATAAAGGAGGTATTATGAAGCTCCTGCGCAGATGCCAAAGCATTTCTGGTTCGGGTGAGCAGTGGTTCCTAGTAGTGGTACTGCACTCAGAACATGGATGAGACATTTAAAGCTGCAGTGCAGAGTCTGGTATTTGCTCAGATGACATATGCAAATAATGAGCTTTCTGGAGCCTTATCTGAGCATCACACCAACAAAACGTGTTGTTGGCAAACTACAAAGGTGCCATTTTAGCCGTTATTTCATGTGAAAATCCTCTGCACAAAAAGATTTAATGGTGAAGACTTTGCATCAAAGGAAAGATAGCAGAGTACCAACTGAGATGTACAGTAAGCTGAGCATGGGTAATATGAAGACGGTGTGGACTCACTGGGATAGCTAGCACTACACATAACACATAATACAATAAACATAACAGTATGTTTCTGTTTAGGTACAGATGCTGGTCTTAAATTGATCTTTAATATGGATTTTATATGCAAAAAAATACAATAGTTAAAGAGGCAAACAGGGAGTCAGTCCATTCTGTTTGTCTGGAGTGAAGGGAAATGTTGGTCTAAAGTGACTCAGCTTGAATATGTTATGTACATTCTTAAAAAAAAATCTTCCCCTCTTCTTTCCTTGTCAATTCATTAGTAGCAGCAATCTACTCTCTGAAGCAGTCTTCTCTAGTTAGTTTAGGAAAGTGATTATTTCATTCATGCCTTTATGGATGTCCTCACTAGTCCAAGAGGAAATCAGAGACAAAAACATCAAGGTCAGCTGTACAGCTATAGCAGAGCCGTGGGTATCTCATCCCCTTCATCCTTCTCCACCAGAACAAGACACTCAAAACCCAAAACATAAAAGATGTTTTGACGGTATGTAAACAAGGAAGCTGATGGAGCTAAATGGAAAGCATCAATTCATTTTGTTTCCTTATTTAATTTTCTCAGTTATATCTACTGCATTTCTGAAAAACAGGGCCAGAAGGTTGGGAGTTTGGAATAAGGCCACAAGAATCACTTACAATTAACTATCAATTACACTGAAAGCCTCAAAGCAGAATATCTAGATCTTTCCTTTCCCATCTACACAAATGATTTCAGCTATTAGAAATTCAAGGACTATCCTATTAAGTTTTTATAAATATCCAGCTTGTTCCTACGTATATCTAGGAGTCTGCCCTGATAGATGCAAAAGCATGAATTCCATCTTTTGACTTTATTTTATTTGGGGAGAAATAAATTCAGCACTGCCTTTAATCACCTTGCCAATGGCAACTGTGCAAGCGCGCTGTGCTGGTCTGGACTTGGAAACTGGAGCACACCTTGATGAGAGCATGCTGGCAAGCAGAGGTAGCTCTGCACAGACTCTGCTATTAGAAACCAGATAGTTAGGATAGTTATGTCTTTTGTGGATCTAAGTAACTGGGCAGAGGTACATGGTGTGTTTCATTTCTCCTTCCAAATCAAGATAGTCTCCTTTTGATAAGCTCCTGCAGAGCTGAGTGAGGCAGCTGTACAGACTGCATCCCATGCTTATGTAGCTCCATGTCCCACACACTGTCCTATTCAAGCTCAGGAATCTTCTGCCTTTTTAATATTTTGTCCTTGCAGATCACACATTTATATGTGTGGGTTTTGTTCTTCCTTCAGTAAAGACTACTGCCTATCTGCGTGAGAGTAATTGAAGGAGTAAAACATTAGAGGAGCAATATAAAGTATTAGAACCATGTCAAGATTTTGGGGTGTGCCAGGGGCCATAAGAAATAAGAAATAAGAAACATGCCCAAATAGGGACAATAATAAAAACTTGACATCAAGCTATTTAGTAAGGATACGATAGTAGGGATATATTTAGTAGAGATATTAATTTGCTTAGCATTTTTATTTTGCTAAATGGGCACAAGACAGGTCTGTTCACATACTTAAAGGGTAATACAGTAAAGAAGAAAATAGACTATTTACACAAAAACAGCAAGGTAAGCAATGAGCTTACATTAGTAAGAAAAATTGAACTAGGAAATTAGGAGGAAATGGTTTGTTATGAAGCCAAGTGGAAAATAAAACAGTTTTCTTCCTGAGCTAGTCAACACTGACTAGAGGTACAGTAGGTTATTTATTGAAACAGGTTATTTAACAGGTTATTTATTGAAACAAACAGTAATTTCTCCTAGCATGCCTCTTTTATAATTCTGTTTCTCGTTGAGGGTCTTAGCTAATACTACCTTTGTGGCTAGATTGAACTGTTAGGAAAACTTGCTCGGTGAGATGCTGAAACATTTTTTTAAACGAAGATGAAAAAGGAAAAGTCTTCTCTGTGGCATTACAAAGGTTATTCTACAAAATAAAAGCTGAGAATAATCTCATACTCCAATTTGGCTTTTCAGCAATGTCAAAGTGGGAAATTTAATCAAACAAAACCTGAAAATAATCACACAAAATATTTACTTTATCATTGTCTAGGTTCTGCCTTCACATTGTTGGGGATACAATAATTTGTCTTCTTCTGAAACTAGTAACAGAACAAAAAAAAAATGCAGTCAAGACAGATCAGTATGAATTTAATGCCTCACTTTTCATTTACTGACTTCCAGATATCAGCCATGCATTTCTTGACCTTTTTTTTCATCCTTAATTGCCATATTCTCTCTACGTTGGTTTACTCAAGGATTATTAATTTCACATTAAGCAGAAAATCTGCCATCTCTCCAAGACATTACTTCAAAGTTTAAAAGATTTGGCCAGAATCACTAAGGGCTTGAAAGATAAAGTTTTCCATCACAAAGTAAAATGGTACCAGAGAGGTTCAATCAAAATTTGCAAATGAAAGTAATTTCTCTCACAATGTAATGAAATAATGAAGTAAATGAAATAATATTCAAGGTATTTACTTTAAAATTCAATCTAATGGTACAGGAAAACAGGTTTTCTCTTTTTAAAAATTATTTTTGTTTGTTTCCTAGATCAAGAAACACACTTGAATTACACACTTGAATTGAATTACAGTTCAATAAATGATTAGAATGATGATTAGAAAATGAGATGAGAACAAATGATTAGAAAAATACAGTGACTTTCTACAGTAGTTTACTAATCAGAACTTGAAACCTAAAGATATTATGTGAGAACAGTCAGAAAAGACACTAGTTGGTCTGAAATTGGCTGAAATAGAATTTATAACAAATTCACCGGCATTTTCACTTTATCTTGTATTCGGCAACTTTGAGTATACAACTGACCTAAAGCTACAAGCTCCTCTCCAGTCACAACGAGCAAGCAAGTCAGAGATTGGACTGAATATCGAAGTGATAAAAGGAGAAAAGTGTCATGTTGTTGCCTATTATTTTGGACAGTGCCCCAGATGCTGCTGACTGAAACACAACGCAGGCACCACCACAGCAGAGTCAATGGAAAATATACTGGAATTAATGCAATCTTTAATGAAGTACCCTGCAGTAGTAATTCTGCTTTTTAAGGTTCTTAGGCCAGTTCTGTGCTGAGGCCTGGTATAACTACTAAATATCATTGAAAAGGCATAGAGGAGGATAATCTAAAAGGATCAAGAGTTGTTTCCCTTTGATCATCTAGTAGAAATAATTAAAAAAGCCTACATAATGATTAAAAAGAACAAAATCTGAGCATCTCCTTCGAGATGTCTGCTTCAATGACATTATATTGTCACATGATTCTATGATTCTATGATTTCTCATTAGTATCAGCATCAGTAGTTGAAAAATTCATTTTGTTTTCAGTTGTCAAGACGACAGCATCAATAAAAACTTGTATAGTTTTAAGTCTCAGTGCAACAGACTGTTAACTCTGCAGCACTTAAGTCCAGATAAGTTTTGTTTTTCTTTGTGACAGAGCAAAGTAGCATAGGGATTAGGAGAAAAATAATTAAGTAATGTAGACCATATTCACTGTTGTGTAACATTTTGAGCCATTCTTGGGTCTCTAATTGGTTTTGTTCTGATTAACAGACATTCAGATTATGCCTAATAAGCAAGTAAACAATGTCACATACTGTCTACTATAGTACAGATATACCTCACTACCCAACACTAATTACTTCTAGATGGTTGTGTCAATTCTACAAGGTATTTCCTTGTCTGTCTGTAGCAAAATGTACAAAAAGAGCATCATTACTGGGAAGGCTTTTTCATTTAAATTCAATGAGCCATTTCTTCCTCTCCTCCTATCAACACACACTTGCAAAGCTAAGCATAGGTATTATTAAGATGCTGAACTCCCTCCCCTACTACCCCTTTTAAAAGTTTGAAAACAGGTTTGCTCTTGTTACATTTTTAATGTTGAAATGGTAACTGTATTATGTTCTCAGTCAAATTAACAGTGATCATCCAAACATATCAATGTCCAAACACTGATGAATAAGCCTATGTGCAACAACTAACAATTACATTCTGTGACAATAGAATATTGCTTTGTTCTTTGGACATCATATAAGCGGAAAAGGAAACAGGATATCCAGTCTGTGAAAACAGAAGCAATAACATTATCTGTAGCTGTTTGTATAGCAGGTAAATAGAGGGTTTCAGCACTAACACCCTTTCCATGCACAGCAGTACAAAACAGTCCCAAAGCAGAAAACTATGCATCACCCAAAGCCTGTAAGGAGTTTATATTCATGAAGTCCACAAGTTTCAAGATTATTCTTTGAATATCCTTTTGCTAAACTTGGAAAAATATAGAAGAAAACAAACATCAGTAAATCACTTTGGTTTCTTGAAATGAGAGTGGAAAGAAAGTTTAAGAAGTTTCACATGCTAACCTCTTGAAATTTTCCAAGTAGAAACTCAGTATATATTTCTTTTATCTGCAAAATATTTCCACAAGGACTAACTTGGTTTTTAGATACCCAAAGAGAAATTCTGAGGTACCTTAAAGACATTAAAAATATACATTTCAAGTTCTCTCTCACAGAACAGATTACTAAAAGACATATTCATGCCAAGGAAGAGAATACATGGAGTCCAGGATGGAGTCCTTCATCTTCACTTGTGACAGCAGACACCTCCAGCACATCTTGAAGCACCGCTGGTGCAGAGATTGGGCTCGAATAGTCTAAGCCAAACCTTGCCCAACAGCCGGGGTCTGCAATCAGGCTCTCTAACGGGCCTCTGCTTAGCACAGACTGGCGCAGATTGTCTAGAATACGTTTCAATTTGTTCTATCTTATCTATCCCTCACTTCCTTGAGGAACGTAATTACTCTGCTAGCACTGTGACAATCTCCATTACACGCCAAATCGTGACTGCTGATCCAAAACACTGAAGACATTAGAGTTTCTTCAACTAAGTGGATGACCTAGATAAACCTTCTGTACTTCTCTTACGCGGCGGTCTAAAAAACATTTTTATGAACTTTTTCAAAGTATTGGCTTGGAACACATCTTCAAGGTAACGCAAAATTTTACTGACCTGGAGCTTGCTAAAGTTTTAAAATAACTGTCAAGAAAATAACTGTGAGTGCCAATTGATTTAAAGTAAATACAACTGTAAATATATTTATTGTGGAAAGACTCCCTCACAAGGCAGAACACAATATTATCCTGACGATAATATAATAAAACATGTTGTCCAAATTGTTTCAGCAAATGAACCCATATCACCAATAACTTTCAAATCACTCTAGTATTCAGATTTTAAAGATAAACTAAACAAAGCAAAAAGCCTGTGTCCTTTAGCACATTTATATATCATGAATAAAAGAAAAACAGAAATCAGTGCAATTATGCCTCCTACAATTATTATAGTAATGTATTTCAGACTACCGATTCCATTATTTTGGCTTGATAATATCAAAACAGAGCATTTGAGCATTTAATTACCAGTTATTTTGTGCATAAGATGTTTTGATTCTAATGAAAGCTATTTAGCTCCTTTAGAAGTCATCTTCAACCCTGAAATATTCATCAGGATCAATTGTGCTTTTTGTTATCTTCAATAAAATGCAATACCTAAAATAGCTGATATTAAAAAATCAAGACATAAAAGCAACTGAAATACCACTTAGCCCATAAAAATACTATTTTTCCACAATTTCACCACTGAGATACTTTCATCCCTCACCCCTTTGACATATGTACAAAAACCTTCAGACCAATTTTTCTGTAATTAGAGGCAGAAACAGCATCATCACTTCACTCCTTCCATTACAAAAATACTTCAACTTTTATCCAACTAACCTTTTAGAGCTGAATGTCTTCATACAAAAGCCCCAATAAACACAGTTCAACCTCCTCTAAAGGTCAGACTAATGCTTTCAATATATGGGCCAAACAACTGATAGTTCCTGCAAATATCCACACACATTTGATCAAATTAAAGAAATAGTAAAGTATGTACTGGTAGAGTTTTACTGCATTTTTGAGATATAGTTTCCTTCCATTCTGTCTAACTGCTGTGCTTTTCAGCTCCTTAACAGCCCTGCACTGCATGTTCTGCGCATGCTCACATCTTTGCTTCACACCATGACAGCCTTTTTCACTCACAGATGTGGAGTCCTTTCTGTATATTATCAGAAACCCAAAGAAGGAATGTGCTTTCTACCTAAGATGGGGAAGGAAGACAAAATACAGAAGCAAAGACTGAAAAAAGCAGGAAAGTCAGCTTCAGGAGGGTGTGATTACAGATACCACCTTGTCCAAGCTCCAGTCTACAAGGAGGATTCATGCCCTACACCTCCCTTGCTGACAGGTTACCCACCAGGGCTTTGCACTGGCAGTTGAGTTTTCATATCAAAAGTGTTTGTTAGGACATTTGCTCTACTTACTGGAGAAGCTGAGACGTGTCCATCTACCTGCTATGGGAAAAGGAAGACTTGTCTTACAATTTAGACAACTGCAGAGATGGACCCTCTGCTTTTTGGCAAGAAAACAAAATGAAACACCCACTTTCTTTCATCCTGACACCCGCTCCCTCCCCAGCCCTGGGGCAATTTGGTTTTGCCAAAGGTACCACATCTGACTTCAAATAGAAATTAAATTAAAATTCTTCCAATACTACCAGCCAATAAATAAAGTCAAACTAAACTTAAATTTAGACTAAAAAAAATCCTACATTTAGCACTTAGATTTAAGTAGTATTCAGTAATTATGGCCTACTTCAAATGAAGAAGTAAACAGAACACAATATTTTAAATATACATCACTGTTCTTTGCACCTGCTTTACTCATGCCTATGACTAAAAAAAAAAATCAGCACTGTGAGTATGTTTAGCTGAAGACATATACACATCTATTACGGTTTTAGGTAAAAAACCTTCTTACCAGGGCTCTTCACAAGAGCATTTTCCTATATACATGAGGGAATATCTACTATTTTATAGATATCTTTTCTAAAAAAAAAAAAAAAAAAAAAAAAAAAACTAAATTACTTTAAATATGTTAAGAAACCCTTTATTAAAAAAATCACTTCCCCTCATAATTTTACACTACGCACTGTGTCCAATATAATTACTCATAATAAATTGCCATATGATTGAATTTTTCTTTTTATCCAAAAACCATCACCAACATCTGATCTAGATTATTAGAATTTGGCTCAGTATCTGTAATGGAATTTTCCACAGACACACAAAAAACTTAATATTGAGAAAATTATAACAGAAATAGGATTGTAAACATATTTTTCTGTTTCTCTAAAACTATACAAGGATGGAATAATAAACAAATCAACAAGACAATGACAGCTGTATGAACACAAAAAAGAATCTTGTGCATTTTGGCCAAGCTTTTAAAAAAGTATTTAGTAACATTTTCTATGAATTATTTTCTCATTATATTTTTAAGATAGATAAAAAAAAGCTAGAGTTTTATCAGAAAGTTTTAACACAACAGCATTAGAAAAGACACAGGGCTAGAGGATAAGCCAACAAAGGTGAACAGTGATGACTTTCCAGACCTGGACACAGCAACATGATTCATAATGCAATGAAACCGTTACAAGAAATACATATATATACACATATACATAAAATAAAAATAAATTGCCCTTTCAGCAAATATTTCTAGAAATAAGTAAACCAAAGACTTAACTATGGTAAGTTTCTAAATCCTGGGAATTTATTCCTAGATTCCAAATCAAGAGGAAAAACACTGAATGAAACAAGTTATTTTAGAAGATTTTAGCAACTCAAAACATCCAGAACTAGTAATACAGGATTTTATATCATACAAAAAATATAGAACTTTTGCTTTCTATTTAAGGTCTAAGAATTTGGTGTGGAAAATCAACCACCTTAGTGAAAGAAACCTGGCTTTGAGTAGAACATCTCAGTAGTATAGAACTAAAGGGAAATTATTAATTCCAGAGTTAATACTGCACAGTACACATATTGGTTTCTTTCTATTTTCAGATAAAATTGAACTGTAGATCAGCAACTAAACTAAAGCATACGGAAATTAAGGTTAAGGCTGATGATATGTTGTGTGACTGAGACAAATAAGATGCCCACTGTTCAAAGTACTAACAAAGATCAACAAATAAGAGATGTGCAGGATCACATGTTGAGGAGATATAGACCAGGAAGCATTAGAAAACAGCATAAGCTGAACACACAAATAAATTAAAGAGCTTAATATTTTCAGCAAATGGATAACTAATGAAAGGAAAAGGGCATGAAAGTCACTTGCAAATGATAATAAGAGAATATGTTGCAATATGTATTGAAGAAGAGCAGTGCATTTAATCAGGTCTCCTGAAAAGCTGAACTCAGTAATTAACACTGCGTACTGTGGACTATCTCTTACAACCCTAAAAGAGCAGGTATACTGCAAAAGTACCTCTATACGACTCCAGATAGCTTCATTAACAAGATACACAAAATAAATTTTACCTGAAAAGTTACAGATTAAGCATTTATTTTAAAATCACATTTTCTACACAAAGTTACTTTTTCACAAGGTGACTAATTTCCAAACAAGGTTACTTCCTTTAAGTCTGGTGTTTTTAATTTTTTTCAGTCCCTTTTAGCAACTATAGGGTCATAACTATTCTTTATCACTTTCTTCTCTTTGTGAGGCTTAATGATATATTAAATGATACCCAAGTCTCATTTAAAACAAATACAGCCCTTCCCAGACATCTAGTTTAAAGAAAGAACAAATAAATAAATCTGAAGTTACATTATACAAATGAACTCATACTATCACTTGCTTATGATACAAAATATATTCATTTATAGTTACATCTTTCTGGTATTAGGAAATGGACAGGGAACTGTCTTTTTAGTTTGGACTTAGTTAGGACAGGACCTACCCCTTAGGCAGCTAAAAGCACATCTGAAGGTTGGCATTGGTGCTGCATCACCGGGATGCCAGGAAGCCCCAGCTTGGCCCAGCTGGGATAAAAGCATTTTTCCTTTGGGGAAGAAACAAGCAGTTTACCTCCCACAACATTGCACTAAAGGAAATGAAAATCAGAAGATGTGTTTCTCAAGATTGTAACTCATAGCTGAAGCTCAGATTAAAAAAGGTAATGCAGACACATGGTGCTAAAGATAGTTGCATAGTTGTATCAAACTCTGCCAGAAAGATGTTTAGCACCAGGGGTTTTTGGTTTGGTCTTTTATTCCCCCCTCAAAACAAGTGGATATTTTCCAGTTTGGTTTATCTCTTGTACCCAGGCAGTGGATTTAAACCTGCAAACCTGCCAAGTTGGGTAGTGTAGACCAGGCAGGAGGGGCACAACAAGACACACTGTTTCTAGAAGATTTGGAAGTTCACAGCCTTTGAAAATTAAAATTCCGTTCTTTGTATGTGCATTAAAAGGGCTGTAAGAGCTTTTGAAATGCTACAGAAAGCAAAGCAGGTAACGTACCTCATAGTAACTCCGCACAGCATTACAAAATGCCTCATCTGCTACAATCTGCGTCTCCCCATTCAGAAAGGCCTGGAAACGTTCCTTCAGGATCTGCAGTTGTTGCTTATTGAGCTACAGGCAAAATAGAGAGGGAAAGAAAATAACAAACGCAGTTAGTCTCCAAGCGAAACCACTCGGCATCAGAGCATTCAGTTGGAAGGTGCAGGTCAGTGGGAGAAGAGGGCAGAGGCTCCCCACTGGCTGCAGCTCCCCACATTGCCAGCTGGGTGACAGACACATCAAGCATCCAAGTAAATCTTGACCTTCCCCTCTTCCTGCATGCAGCGTTCTGGGGATAACTTTGCATATGAAATATTCCTCAGAAGAAGTATCCGCACATACTCAGGACTGGATGACTGATCCTCACCCTGGCAGTAGTTGCAGCAAAACTTAGTTCCAGCCTTCAAGCATTTCAAATCTTTTCAGTTTAAAAAAAAACACACCCTAGTGTATTGATACCTATAAAGTCAAATAAATAATCCGTGGGAGCATCTACCACTCATGTCCACGACCAGTGGAACCTAATTTAGTTCAGTGAATTACAATGAATTACATTGAATCAATTTACAAATTTACTGTTATGGGAAGAAGGACAACTATAAAGATCTCCAGTGATCTCCAGATGCAGGCTTTTTGCCAGCAGTTCATTTAACCTATGTAAATATTTAGTGAAATACTTCTCCTTATCACATCTGTGAAGAGAAGTTAGAATGGGATATCTAAGGAGATGGTCGCTAACATATTATTACAACAAAGCAACAGCCATCAACAGTTGTTTGGCTTCCCTCAAACTTGTTAACTAATGTACAGTTTTTATCACAGGAATAGGTTTAGTTTTTTAGTTAAAAAAAGAAAAAAAAAGAAAAATGTATACCAGAAGTTTCTTTTTTTTTTTCAAAGGGCAAGAAGCTCTTTTTATTTGCAATGGATAAACTGCAATAAACATTATTCCAACAGCAACAGTTTACTACGTTTTCAAGTCCCAGGAAACCCCTAGACAAGAAAAAGCCAGTATGAGAGAAATATTTGTATTTATTTGTATTGTGTCTGCACATACATCAAAAGTAGCATCTAGTCGCCCATTTTAGACATCCATTCCTTGTGCAGAACCTCACAGGTTAGCTGTTTCTAAGAGAACTCAGTCTTCCCAAATATCCTAGATTGCTCGCTCTTTTTACCTGACACATTCTTCTCTCATTTTGCTAAAGATACTGGAATAGTTATCAGAAAACACAAATCTCAAGGGATTTTTGGGGCTTTTATTTAAATGTAAGCACATGTTTCCTCTTGCAGGGGATTTTATTAAGAGCTTCCATTCTTACAAGGAACATCCCATTGCTAGGCAAACAGCTAATCCATTCTACAGAATATTTGTATGTCTGTCACTACAATATACAGGCTTCCTGCCAAAGCAATTATGAAAATGTGTTTCCATGCTTGCAGACTTTATTCTTTAGGTGATTTGCTTGTCTATTACCCACATATCAAACAAAAACATTATGAATAAGGCAATGAAATATAGATTTTAATTCTGATTTCTTTGTTTCTAAGTTCTTTAACAAACTGAAATACCTTTAAAATATTGCTTATATATTCATTATTTCAAGTAGTAGTTCTGAGCATTCAATTCCATTTGAAAATTATTGCATCTTTCTTAAATTACTCATGTTTTAGTGTGAAATCTGCATGTGCAAGGGAATAAAGTTCTTTGATAAAACTAAAAAGTAGTAATTCCAATGGAAAATGTGAAAAGCTACACTTCATACTGTGGACAATTTGAGATCTATTCACAAATCCTGAGAACTGTGACACACAGAGATACAGTGATGCTAACCACCAAAATACAGTTTAATTTACAGTGGTCCACTCCAGCATATAACCACCCTGTTTTGGTATTTTTGAGAATACAGAACATGAATTCTCACTCTCTCACATATTTTACCCTTAGTGTTTGTTTTTAATGCATTCATTACCACATTTCAATTTGAAGGCAAGTACCTTAAAAAAAAAAAAAAAAAAAAAAGAAAAATTAGTAGCTTAGAAATACAGCCAACAAGAGAGGTCTAATTGCATTAGGATCCCATTATAGTAAATGGAGAGAAACAAGTGTCTGTAGAGAACATATTGAGTCACAGACGCTGCTAACCAACACAACCACTCAAAACCAAGCTAATTTCAGTTGTCGCTCTTCACGAACAAAAGAAGAGATAAGGAGATCGTGGACAACCAGGATCCCACCTGAAGTGCTTAGGGGTGATAAATCTGGACCGCATTTTTTCTTTTTTTTTTTTCCAGCAGAAGTTTACATAAAGGAGCAGAAGGGCATTATTTTGTTCTGTGCCTGACCCATGTGCACGGACCCTCCACTTGGTGTAAGCCCTTCCAGCCCTTTGCATCCTGCCTCTCCCATGATATTTTAAGACTAGTAGGAAAAGATCTGAAATTCTTCTTAGTGTTTTTCTGCTTGTTTTAATATTACTACAGGTCCCCAGAAATGTAAGCAGAACGTGGGGCATTATGTGAAACACAGTAACACTTTCATCAAACTGCTTTGTTGTTTTAAGGTTTGTTTTTAGAATCTGTTGCCATATTTTTTGTGATACTTCATAATAACCACCACTGCTTTACTGGAGAGAAAGTAACTAAATTCAAACTTGTTAGAATTTCAGTTTAATCATTCTGCAGATAAGCAAAAAAGATAAACAACGGAAACTTTAAGGGGAAAAAAATAACCAGCTTATTTTTTTCTTATTGCAGCCTTGCAACAGATAAACACTTCTCTTCTGTCCTTTCTTCTTTTCCAAAGGGTAACATTGCTCTTATTTTACATCTGCTAAACTTAGGAGACTATCAAAGAATGAAAATGCATGCTTAAGACAGAATAACCTTTTTGAAGACTTGTTAAGTGAAGAATAATTAACTTTTGATTGAGTTGCAGTAGTAAATTTTGCTTTCATAATTTAAACACTAATCAAAGCTATCAAAATGTCTCCATGCAGTCAATTATTTAAAAAGACAAAAAAAACCCTCACTTGCATTTAACATTTCAAAGAGGATAGTCCTATCTTTTTCCTTTTACAGCAGGAAAAGATGTTTTTGACAAAGACTTGCTGTAGATGAAAATTTTTATCACTAATACAGTATTACTGTCATGCTGACAATATGCTATAAAAGAAAGGTAGGACAAGAAAATGTAGAAGTATTCCTGTTCCACTCGTATCTTTCAACAATCTCAACAAATTGTTTTTACCTCTGTTTTTAGAAGAAGTCTCATTTTAAACTGAGCAGGCAGCTTAAAAGTTCTTCCATCAGCACAGCTTTCACTTTATAATAATAAACAGAAATACTTATAAGGAAACACCACACCTACATGTACTTGTAAAACTGCATAGCCCTTTGGTTTGGAGGGAAAAAGAAAAAACAAAAACAAAAGCAAAACACCCTTGATTCAAGGATTACATGGTAGTTTCAGGGCAGTTTGATCTGTTTGCCACCAGCCATGTGCACAGCACCTCTCAGTACTGCCCCCAATGGCAAACACACAAGTCCTCTCACTTGCCACCAGCCTCTCCCTCTCCAATGTCCCGGAGGCCACAGACATTGTGACGCACCCACAGGCTGTGCATGACCCAATTCCCCGTGAGAACAGAAAAACAAAGAGCTGGACCTGAAGGAATAACATTCTGAACCATTGCCACCTTGTGGCTACCTCAGAAATATAGCAAAAAAAAAAAAAAAAACTGCTTATCACAAGCTTTCAAACTCAGAGCTGTGGTTCCTGCAAGCAGCAATAAACCTGTGACATGCCCTAGTAGGAGCAACAATATTGCTTATTCTCTACATCAAACTAAAACAAACCTTTCCGTAACATATCTCGATATGCAAGGAAATTAGAAGAAGGTGCAAAAATATGAGAGTTGAGGAGGAGCTAGCCAGCCATTCATCCATCTCAGCTGTAATGTACATGAATGATTACTATTTATTACTATCACAATTACTATTTAAGACTCCTAACACTTCCTAAATAGGTTAGGTTTTAGGTGCTTCAAAACTATGCCATTTTGCCTGCGGTCTTCCACTAATTCCCAGCTTCTCAGTACCACCCATAGTGACAGGAAGGGCTCTGGAAAAGGACACGTACACCCATTTCCATCACAGCAACTGAGGGCAAGACATGGAGTCTTAGGCTGCACCTATTATAATCTTCTCCTTCCAGCAAAGGAAAATATCTGTGCTATGTAACCAACTGCTAATGAGCTTATCTTACCTCACGAATGAGAATAAACCTGCAGAGAATATAGCCACATATAGACAGTGATTATATCTCCATTCCCCCATTCTCTTCCGGCACCTTATCTCTTCTCCAAGTATGTGCTTACATAGAGAAGAACATTAACAGTCTTTTGGAGCAGAAAAGAGATGAAGAATGTTTATTTTTTGGTGAAATAAGAGATTTTCTTCTGAAGAATGAGACTAAATAGATAGAATTAGAGAATCTAACAACTAAAACAAGGTTGACAGTTGTGATTATTGCACTGAACTATGCAGATCTTCATAATGGAACATAACGGTTCTATATAAAAAGAATATTTTATAAAAAACAGTCTGTATTATGTCATGTTACGTGGGTGACACAAGGTAAGCTGTTCTTTTTTATTCACTGCTTTAACTACTTACATTTTGTAAACGATGGCTCAATATTTTGCTGTCACTTAGAATCTTAGCTGATTTTGACTCTCTATAGCTGAAGTTATTCCAACTCTTTTTTAGCAGAGTGACTTTTTTAGTCACTCAAATAAGACTACTGTGTATACATGTTGAATGTAGTATAATTCAGCACCTTAAAGAACTGAGTCTTAGATTTACAAAACAATTTAATTATATTTAGCAAAATAATTCCTCATTAACATCATTTTTATAAACAAATAATCAGCACAACACAACATTTATTTTTGTTGGCCTGCCAATTGTTTTAAAAAAAAACAATCTTTCCACAATCCATTCGTTGGTAATTCAATTCTACTTCTAAGATACTTTCTTACAAGTTAGAAATATTTTCTGCACCATTAAGAAGTCTGAAACTTCAAATATTTCCATTGTCCAGAGCAGCATATTCAATATTCTAACATAGGATTGTGAAATATCTCATGTGGCACAAATGGTTTTGCAGTCAGTTTTCTCCAAGGGGCAGAGAGGACTAGACAGCAAAGGCAATGTGTCACTTAGGGAGGAATTAAATGCATCTTGAAAACTCCTTTCATTTTTATATTTTGGCTTTCAAGAAGTGCAGATTAACCACCAGACAGAGAAAATAAATATATTTAAACTGAAGTGGAACAAAAAGAGTCACACTTCTCAGCTGCTGCACAGAAGTTGGACAGTCATATAGAAAGAAGTGGAAGAAGACAAAAAGAAACTATTTAGAAGTTTCTCACACATAAATTGTTTATGTGTTGTCTAAACAAACTCCTCCTTTTTCTTCTACTGCACTGTGCCACACCAGGAAAGCAAGCATGTGTTCTACATGTGTCCTAAATTCAATAACATATCACATCCTGACAAAAGCTGTCTTCTCAGAGGTGATGCTGGCAATGCAGCTGCAATCATTTTTCTTTTTTTACCTACTGCTAAGATTTATTATAGGATTTACCTGATGAGGATCTCAAAAGTATAGCTGTGGAGACTACAGTAGAGCTGCCTGAACTAACAGAAACATCAGGAAAATACATGTTCCTCCAAATTACTCGTTTTCATACACTTTCAACCACAGCTTTCTAGCTTCACTATAATTAAATAGAAGCAGATGGCCAACACCACTGAAACACTCTTCAGGTTAAGGGCAATAATTTTAAGCTTCAAAACTGTATCTCATTAATTGCATTTCTCCAACTCTAACTAATACTAATGTGAAATAAAATATAACAAGATTAACAGATAACAGAAATCCACAAAGTCCTTGTCTGTGGAAGAGATATCTACTGCAAATTATATACACAGAAATTCTATACAATAAATGCAAAGAAACCACTTCTGTAATACAAAGTTACTGAGATGAATGTAATTAGATGAATTATCATATACTCTTGTCCTATGTACGATAACAGACACTGTTAGAAAAAGCATTATTGGTAGATGGATTGTTTTTCGATTCCAAATAATAAACATAAGAACCTGAAGAAGAAGAGAGAAGTCCAGGGCTATCATGCCATTGGAAGTTATTTCTTCACATCATATAGACATGCGTACTTTACATATGACCATAAGCAGCCCAATTTAGCTGTGTAGCCCAATGTAAACTGGTAGAACTGGGATGCTTATTCTACCAAGGTATTAAGGACTGTACAAAAACACAAGTGTTGTGCAAATCCAAATTAGCTTTAGATTTATTCTGCAAGGATACCACTGCTAAGAAAAAGAAACAGCAGTCTTGAACTAGCTATCCTAGTTCACTAATATTTGTCACAGTCTCCTACCTTGGACTCCACAGGGAAAAACTGTAGCGGGAAAAGTTTCTGCATTGCAACTCATCACCAGACTCTTATGAGCATGATCCTTCAACCATTTTAGTCTCCACTTTTCAGACCAACCTAAGGAGCCCACTTACCACCAAAAAAAAGAGCTAGATAAAATGCAAATAATAAACACAAGTATCATCACAATAAATATCCTCCATGACAGAACCATCCAAGTTCGAGAATACATGTATGGAATATAGTATAGTTTTCAACCAGCACTGCAGATGTTGTCATGAAAATTACGGGAACTATTAAGTAACTACCGCACGTCACCAACCTCATTCCCTTAACAGCAAAGAGGATACTTCAGTGCATCTCTGACCTCCTAGCCCTATTTCTCAGAGCTATCACTGTAAACTAATTCTCCCAAGTGTAAAATTTGCAGTTTGAAAGCCAGAGTGGTGGTGGTGGTGGTAGGGAGGATATATCAATTCAGTATTGGATTCACGACTGGTCTGAGGACCACAGGTCCGATCACCTTCCTAGGAGCGAATAGAGTTCCCAAACAGTGGGATCAACTATAAGCTGAACTCTGGCAGTATTAGATTCACGAACAGCCTGTGGACTGTAGGTCCACTCGCAACCCCAGACAAGTAGTCAAGTTCACAAAGAGCGTGATTTATTCAAACGCAACATTTATAAAGCAGGTTTTGGATGTCAGTATAGGAAATTCTCTACTACAGCGTGGGGTTTTTAGTTAGCTCTGATGTACAAATGTGCAATCATCACTCACCCAGAAGATGGGAGAGAGCTCTCAGTCTCCTCCCTCAGGTGGCATCCCAACCCAAGGGGAGGAAAGGGGGATCAGCCCGTCGACTGACCCAAGAGTTACGATGGTTTCTTCCCCTTTTTCCTCCTGAGTTCACCTTTTATACTGTTCTTTACATTCAGGTGGAGCTTGAGTGACTATAGTCATACTTAATATTGTTACTGATTGGTGAAAAATCTCTCACTTTCATTTAAAGTGTTCAATCACAGAATCACAGAATCACAGAATGCCTAAGGTTGGAAGGGATCTCTAGAGGTCATCTAGTCCAACACCCCTGCACACACAGGGCCACCTAGAGCACGTGGCACAGGGCTGCATCCAAGCGGGTCTTGAAGATCTCCAGAGAAG
>JAWLRI010000974.1:1402618-1446088 GCA_034781795.1 Crypturellus tataupa
ACTGGACACAGTGCTCCAGATGTGGCCTCACCAGGGCTGAGTAGAGGGGCAGGATCACCTCCCTCGACCTGCTGGAGGTGATATATAAACATTTCCTTCAGTTAAGTTCTGCCTTCTTCCAGGAAGAATTTTTGCATCCCACTAAATAAACTTTTGTGATCCAACTTTCCCTACATTCAACACAACCATCTTATATAATTCTACCCACTTAGCAGAGCAACACTGTCTTTTCACGAGAAGAGTTTTCACCATTACAAATACCTGTTTCTTTCCTCCACCACAAAAGGAGAGAGTAGTGAGAAAGAAATATTCAGACACATTCAGAAAGAAATCAGACACATCATCAGTTTTACACAGATTCATTTTTTTCCAATTCTGTCAGAGAAAGTTTGGGGTTTAGATCCCTACTATTCCTGCATGAGGATATTATTTTTTCTAAACAATGCTCTCCTAAAAACCTTTATGGTTGTATTCCATAAGCTCATTTCCCATATGGCCCCTTTGTGCAAGAGATAAGGATCATCAAATACACAGCAATGCACATTACCAGTGGTGAGAGAAATTTAATTCTGTAGGGGAAAAGAAAGGACTATGAAGGTCTGGAGAACTGACTTTGTTCACTTACTCTACTTAAAAACAAGCAGAAATAAAGTTAGCACAACAAAATTCTGCTTTCCCAAAAGAAATATTATCTGAAAGAAATTATCTTTCAGTTGGGGTTTCTACTGAGGTGCAGGGGAAAAAAAAAATATCTCCGATTATAAAGCAGATTCATGTAAAATTTCAATATCAGTAATACAGACCTACAGGAGGAGGGAAGAGAGAGAGAGAAAAGTTTAATTAAGGTGTTTTCTATTGTGCAATAGTGTTAGCACTAATTAAAAAAAATAAGTATTAAGCTTCACTTATTTCCATAGAAAGTTATTGGCAAAATGTATTTCCTTTATTGCGATCTTTGATGCCTTGAGGGAATAGACTTAAATGGCTGAGTCAGTCTGTAAAACAGCAAACCAATTCCCTTACATCACATTTTCTCCCATGCACTGAATACTAAACAGGACAGAATATCAAAAACTGTCTGCCAACTGAAACACGACTTTGGACCATGCTGAATGTATTGGTAACTTGCTCTCTTCAATAAGCCAACCAGATGAATCACAACAAACGAAAAGGTTGTATGGTAAAATAGTACAGATTTATTTACTCCATACATAGGTATCCAATTCAAAAATAAACACAGGCAATTCAGGAGTAATAAAATCATTCCCTGGTAAAGACATTTTTTGCCATTTATGATAGAACCGAAAGGATCTGCAAATAATGTTACCTTCAGCCTGTCTCCATTCTTACACTGAACAGCACAGAGCAAGTACATTTTATTTCACTCCCCTTTTTACAGCCTACACGAATCACAGAATGAAGAATAGAGACCTCAAGAACTCATTTTCCAATGTGACAATCTGAATAATTAGGTTAGGCAAAAAGACACATTAGATGAATGTAAGTATTTTCATTACAAAAATACATGCATCTAAAACTTTATAATTAGCTTCTCAAATGGTTATTATTTTTTATACTCAGGGTACGATTCATGAGTCTTTGGAAGAACTGCTAAAATCTGTGAAACCTCAGTATACCTAGTTATGGTGTCCACCAGGAAACACAGGAGTAGTCCAAATGCAAGAATTGACTGTCCCCTAACACGCGTAAGCGTGTCCTAAGTGTGGAAATCCCAAGGTAGCTGCACTATTCTGCTGACACTCAACCCAGGAACCAGCCAACAAGTAATACCACATTCATTTTCTCTTTTCTAATGTTTGTTAAAGAACAAATCACTTAAACTAATATCAAAGTTCTTTTTTCTCCCCAAAATGACACCATATAGGAATGGATGAATTCTATTTTTGCCTTCTCCAAAATCTAACTCACATATGCTAATGTCCGCCTTGTTCAAAGGATGGTACAGCATCTAATAACTTTTTCAGATAAATATATTACTAAGAATCAAATCTAGCACTGCTATAAATATCCCTAATTAGCTTGTCACAGATTGTTCATTAGAGTTTTAAAGAGAACTGGATTGACACAGTATTTTGAGATATGTTCATTTATTAAACTAAGTACAGAGGAAAAGAAATAATTCAGATCAAGATCAAATAAATATTGTAGAAGTCTTAAAATTCTGATTATGAGCTAGTAAATGGAGAATAGTCTGGAAAGTACCCCACAAAGCTGTAGGACATCTAGTCATAGGAAATGCTATTAAAATTCAATAAGCATTGTTTTGGGACACAGCAGGTAAGCGAATACAGTCTGGAAATATAATATTATAAATAAAATTTGGTAACTCTTTAAAGATCACTTGTTTTTATGTACACAAACAACTTTGAAACAATTGATTTTAAATCTCATTTTGAGGGTTCAAATAGAGTCTAAGTTATAAACCACCTCTTGTCTTAATCACATCCATTAGACCCTTCTGGCACATTGAAAGCTTCGGCTTACAAAGGAAAATATTACTTTATGATGTTATGAAACGTAGGGGGAAAAAGATGCATCGAGATGAAATTCATTTGTTATTGATAAGCAAGAGAAAAAAAAAAAAAAAAGGAAATAAAAAAAAGCGTCGGGTTGACCGAAGTTTCTGGCATTGAAACAAGCCGTCTGTGAGGCCAGGACAAAGCCTGAGGCAACCAAACATGAAAGCACAGCGCTCTACACTAGATTTTCAGAGACAAGAGCAAAAAGGAGAAAAGTGGGAGCAAAGAGCTAGAAGAAAAATACCAAACAGGCACAGCCAGCAGAGACTAATCCTTAGAGAAATGGAGAATACAGAAAAATGAGGGAGGGTGTCGTTTCCTACTTATCTGAGTTTTTCCTGAATGTTCAGTAAAGCATCTACAGGGAACACTTCTACTTAGGCCTGCTGAAATTCATTCCCAAATTTATGAAGTGTAGAAATGGAATCAGTGAGCTATTCTCAATTTACCTTTACTTCTATGCCGACAGTGTGGTGCTTTTTTACAAGCTGTGGTTTCATGGGCCACTTCACTCCCTTAAAATGCTGCATCCTATTTTATGCAAAAAAAAAAAAAAAAAAGAATCTAAATAATACAGAAAGGCAGGTAAAAAACTGTGCAACATATACCTCTTCAAAGACTCATAGACATCTGCTATTCATACCTGGAAAAATGATTAATTTAAAAATTAGATCTTTGCTTTTCATCTAAATATTTCAAAAATCATGGAGAATGGAAAAACAGAAATCGGTGAAGTTTAGGGTTCTGTCTTTTTTGTTTGTTTATTTGTGGAGCTGAAAAATTATCTAAGAGTAGTAATGTCTTCTAGGATGCTCCTTTAAAAAAAAATCTATTATGCCAAAGTATCTTACCACAAGGGAGAAATTAATAACACTCAAATTTTGTAGTATGCATATAATGTACTGAAAAGGGTTTTTCATATGCATCTTACTACCTTATTCTGAAACTATTTCTTTCTCCCTCCCTCACAAACAGCAGAGTTTTCTTAAGCAAAGAAAAATAAAGAATGAAGAAACTGTTGTTTTCCCCCTAGTTAAAAGAACAGAAGGCAAAGATGATTGCAAAAAAGCAAACAGACATAGCATGATCAACCAGTTGACTACTAATAGCTAAAGCTGCTAGTTAAGCAGAGCAGCATAAGGTTTGGGTCCAACATGTTAAACTACCTAAAGCAGAAATGTAAGCCTTCAAGAGCTTACTATAGATATCTTGATAAAGTGACTGAGCTACTTTCAGTGTATGAAGCAATATCACTTCCTCTATAAATACAGTGCCCACAGGTTATGTGTAAATGGCTACTTTAAAACTGCAGAGAGGTTTCTAAGAATCACAAATAAATCCATTAATGATCTAACTAACTCAGCTGTTCTAGAGGTACTTTGCTCAAATCCTTATTTTGTTAAGAACAGTTTTTAATAAGAATCAAAAAAAAATCATGTTAATTTTCCCATATGGTTAAAATTAATTGAAGCAAATACGCTGTATTTCAGGGAAATACATAGTAATTAGGCTAAATGATAATAACTGCATTTAACTATGATTAATACAATATAAAACAGATACAGATTGATCACAGTGGGTATTCTGACATCCTCAAAATGTCAACAGTCAGCAGAGTTTTTCTATGATACAAGGTTTTACTTCCCACATGTCATTTTAGGACCAGTGGCACACTTGGTTGCTCAGGGTGAGATGGAAGACCATACATTGCAGCACTCAGGCATGCGGCCTCGTTACTGTCCTGCTTCTTGTCTCTTTTGGTCACCACATTCAACCATCCTGCAGTTCTAAATCATGTCACAAAATGAGCTTGCCTCCTCACTCCCTAGCTACTGTACTTAAAGATACTACTTTCTAGGATTTTCCTAACAATCGCTTATTTTGGGGCAACATCTCCATGATTTAGTATATCCCACGCTTTTGAGACACATCTGTTTTCCTGTACATTTCTGAATACAGCATACAGTTGGTATGCATATGCCCAAATAAATCTGTCCAAAAATTCTTGGAAGTATCCAGCATACTGAGCAACTATACATCATTTGTGCTCCTGAACAAAAGTTATGCAAAAATCTAAGTTGTACAGGATCTGTAGAGGTTGTCTAGTCCAGACTCTTATTCAGAGCAAGACCAGCTTCCCAGTTCCTGCATTACAGTTACTGCAGCTCTTGGGGTTCAGTCCAGGTCTGCACCTCTCCAGGGATGCAGATGCTGTGTGCTCCCTGGGCAATCTCTGGATTTTTTTTTAACTTATTCTTTTATTCCTTTTTCCTTTGAATGTCTTGTCTTGCAACTTGTCTATTTTTTGCATCTTATCCTTTTGCTGTACATCATTGAGAAGAGTCTAGCTCCATCTGTTAACAGTCACTTCAGCTCTGTGAAAGCTATTGGGAAATTGCTCTCAAGACCAATGTCCATGATTTCTCTAAGAATAAATTGATAAATTAAAAATGTCATGAAAAAGATCAACCAAGGGAAGACACTAAGACAGAAAAGAGGAAGATATATCAGGGAAAACCCAAATGTCTTATGTGTACAGGTGATTGACAGATGCCGAGATTATTTCTATAGTCAAGTGACAGTACTTCTTTAATTAAGTAAAGTTGATTAAATTGATTTAATTTAACTTAGTTGTCCAAAGATGCTGCACATATCCCAGTTCTGGGTAAAGCACCTTACAAACATGTTTGCACATTTTAAAGGTTCCTCACCCCCAAAATGTATCTTAGCAAAAGCAGAAAATATGGATGTAACATTCTCACTTAATAAGGTACTACAGATAAAAGACCCTGTGGTAAAACCCTTAAAAATATCTGCACAATGCCACAACCTCATTTTTTCTTGCATGTATCAGGAACTGAGTTCCTGGCATACTATTTGTCTATACATTTACAATGCTTTTTAAACTAGGAAGAGAAAAAACACTAAAATCGTGAATGCAGGTAAAAGGATTTTAGCTTACAGGTTTCATTCATTCTCCAGAACTAACTAGAGTTAGCATAACAGTTAGTAACACTAAAACCCGAACTCAAGATTAAAACAATAATTAAGGCACCCAATCCCCAAGCCTAGTTATTCCTACAGCATCATAAATATAAGATAAGTGAAAATAAATAAATAAATAAATAAAACTCCTTTTTCTACTAGAGTCAGATCAAACTTACCAGGGACCAAATGTCAAAAAATGTCTGAAAGCTCTGGTTACTGCAGGTCCACAGTGGAACAAAAGAACTGTCATGAAGATGACTTAATAGTTTTTCTTGCCATAAAAAAAATCTGTGTAGAGCAACTAATGCAATGTTTTTTCTTAAAAGAGGAAAAAAAACCAATACGCTATGAATATTTTACAAGTAACATCTTGCTATCAAATCATAGCTATTAAAGTATTCATGGGGAGAGTGGTTGGATAGTTTCTTTTTTTGGTGGAAAGGGTTGGGTTGCAGCAGGGAAAGTGGGGAGCTCTTTCAGGAGAACAGAGTGCTTAGCCTGTGTGCTCTGTGACTTATCCAGACTGCTAAATGTGTACTCTTCAAGTTTCAGTATTCTGGCTCTAAAATATTCCTATTTATTTGATTCAAAGTGAATTACATGATTACATTCAAGCAGCAAAAAAAAATAAAGGAAATACTCCCAAATAACTCAAGTCTGAAGATCCAATTTCATCTTTCCATTACTATACAATAACAAAACATGTCAAATTCCTTATTTAGGATTGAAAAAAAGTTTCATATTCTGTCTCTATGGGCTGTGTAAACAAATGATTTTTTGTTTCAGCATTTTTGAGCATCAGTTTGGATAACTACCTTCAGGTAGATTTCTTTGTTAACAACAGAACATGGTTGAGCATTGTGTACACGTTTCAATTTCAGCATCCTGACTCACCACAGATGGAAAGTGTAGTCACAACAGCAAACTTCATTAGTCACCTGTCTGTAGCATAGTTAGATTATGTCTGTGTGGTAAGCAATTTTCACCAGGACTTTCCACACACTGTGTCGGACCTTTCTGGTTCATCAATTTGTAGCTCCTTATCACATTTCCCATCTTACAAGTTTACAGTTATTTTACAATAACTGGGAAGGAGGGCAGCAAGCTCTATACTGGTACAGTCTAAAGGACTTGATCAAAGACTGAATACAACATAAAAACAGCCAACCTCATTCTACAGAAGCAAGTGAATCTTTCAAATTGCCTTAAAAATAAGTTAAGAAAAATAAAAGTACTTAATTAGAAACTACTAGTTCCTATAAAATGCATTTTCCCCGTTAGAGTGATCTTCCCCGCTCCTACTGGACTTCAGCTTTATGAACTTGTCATTAGGGTATCATCCCACCCAAAAGCTGCAACCAGCAAGAAAGACTAATCTTGTAGTTCCAGGACTTGTTAAACTTGGACTTGAACTGAAGAGGAGAAAAGAAGAACATGATTATTAAAAAGCCATGCAGCTCAGGTTTTAGATTGGTGAATTGGTTTTGTTGAGTTGTGGAACCATTTTCCTTTTTCTCCTTACTGCCTGATATTGTTCACTGAAAGAAATGAAAAACTTGACTAAA
Organism: Crypturellus tataupa; assembly: GCA_034781795.1. NCBI lineage: Eukaryota > Metazoa > Chordata > Aves > Tinamiformes > Tinamidae > Crypturellus > Crypturellus tataupa. Next base: position 1,409,712 of record JAWLRI010000974.1, read on the forward strand.
TTAAATGATTGAATCTTTTTATGCTTTTTGACTAAAATTATCTCCAATAAAGTAATATTACACCTATTTTAAACATTCTTTCATTTAGTTATTTTTATTTAAGTAAATTTAAATACTTGAATTTAATTAAATATAAACAAATTTTAAAATGTATTTATAAATGAGTAAAGAAGAAACTGGTAATGATCTGTAATTTTCATTGTATAATATTTGGTCCTTTTAGAAAAGATGCATGCAGTATTTCATGAAAGCTGTGAACCCCTACATTATTTTCAGCAAATCTTTGAAGTTAAATCGAAGTCCTAGGTTACAGATTTATTTTGTGCTTGCCCTGTGAAGCTTTGTTTAGGATAAGCAGCTATAAAGATCTGAAAGTTTCCTGCCTTTGTCAGTAGAATTAAAAAAATATGTGTGTGTGTGTTTGTCAAGATGTTTGACCGTATACAGAATGCTCACTATATTAAAAGCTACAAGTTTTGCCTCTCTCCTTCTGTAATAACAAGCATTTGCAGTCTGTTGTTAAGTTTATTCTGAAGGTAAAATACTGTAAGTCTTGTCCTGGGATATATCATGTTTGAAGACAGTGATTAGGCAACATGGTCTTATAAAAGGCAGGAAGTTGAATATTGAAATTATGTTTAAATTGCCTATTGAAATTGAAAAAACAAGGACTCAAAATAAGATCACAGAACTCAGTTTACTTTGCCTGCTTCTGTATATATACACACATATATGCACACATATACTGTCACACTGACTGAAATCAGAAAATATTTTTTCCATCTGGCTTAGCACATAAGGTACATAGAGTACACAGGAGTAGGTTACACATACAGAAGCAATTTTAATCTAGCATTACAGAACTGTTTCTTTGACTTTGCAATTAGAAAAAATATTCAAATGTATTTCCCATACACACACTACATTTTAAGTTAATCATCAGTTCTGAAATAAATTTTGTTCCCTAGCATATCAGATATGTAAAACACAGTTCCCAGTCTGAGGTGCTCTAATGACAAGTTCAGCTTGACTGTGCAGAGAGTTAAGCTGTTTGATCACTAGTTCGTTAAAATTTTATCAAAATGCCAAATTAAGTCAGTAAAAGAGCAATAAACTGACAAAATAAATGCAATAAATAGAGCAGCAAGTATGTGTCAGGCAGAAACAATGGGCTGTCCAATCCTAAAACTCAGATAACATTAGTGAGCAACATACTTCAATGTTAAAAATACTCAGTCTGTAACATTTTTGCCGTTCAAAGAACATTTAAATAACTGGCAGAAAACCAAATTAATTCATTTCAATCTCTTCTATAATAAAGTGATCCCATTTACACAGATGAAGTTGAATCTCAAGAGAAAAGCTAAATAAATAAGCAGCAAGACTTGGAAGAGAACTATTGCCTTAACCAAGTATTTTCAATCCTGTGTTATTAACCCAGACACTTCTATTAAGACTGCTGTGCAAGACTGCTCCACAAATACCTTAGAAGGATATGAGGGGGAAAAATAAGATCATTAGTATTCTAATTAATAAAAGGAAACAACAGAACACATTGAGAAGATACATAAACCAGTAGCAACTAGTTAATGAACTCTCTAAACCCTGGCAGCCTTAAATGGACAAGCAATCAAAGCAAGAGAAATTCCTAACTTCAGCATCTTCATTCAGAACTTAGAAAACAAATGCCAAGCCAGCAAAAGGAACAGAAAAATCTGCCTTAGTTTCGAAGTAGTTGAATTGTCCTTTTCCAGCCTTTATAAAACAGGAATTCCAAACTGAATTTAACCAACTAATTTCCTAATCTGCAATCACACATGTGATCAATCATGGTTGCAATCATGAAACTTTTAATATGCAATATCAAATGAATGTAATCATTTAAATGTCATTTGTTTCAATATAAGCATAGAGAAATTTAAGTTTGAAGGAGTGTCTGGAAGTCATTTAGTCTAACCTCAGACTCAGTACAACTTCAAAGACAGATCAAATTGTTCAAAACAGGAGAATTAAGGAATCCATTTTTAAAATCCAGTGCTGATGTACTATAGAAGGTAGAGTTAAAAAGTATCATAAAAACTGAAACTGTCTGCGTACTCAGAAATCTTAGAATGCTGTTTAAACACTTTCCTTAGGGAATCAAATTAGCATCTCCAATGTATGTTAGGTCCCAATGTCATAACTTGTTATATACACTGGAAGCTTGATGGTAAGCAAATGCAGAATTACCTTGTTTTACAGACTTTATCCCAAGTTTGTATTTACCCCCACTCTTTCTTCTTTATACATTGAAGATTGCTAGAAATCACTTAATCTCATTTGGTTCATTAAAATCATTTCACTTAAGGAAATACACTTTGCCACTTCCATTCCCTTTTCTTTTCCATCCCCCAAACCACAAAGTTCCCAGAAAACAATGAAAAAAAAGTTCAATCTTAGACTGAAAAACATATCAAAATGTTAGATTTGGCAGTTCATCTACTACTAAAAGTTTAATATAAACTTATACAAAAAATACTGGCAACCATAACAAAATCTTAATTCCCAAATGTTACTACGCAAAATGACTGTCCCATTTCACTGGGACCTCTCTGTTTATTCTTTTTTTTTAAAGCTTCATACTAGAAGCATTTAGACATAGAAATGAGAAAGCAAGAAGCAAGAAGAAAGAATATGGAAACTGTGAAGAATGTAAAACAGTGTGAAAGGAACAAAACAATTATGTTCAAGACTAAAAACTGAAGGCTCCTAAAAATTGAAGACAGAAGAGAAATATATCCTACACACAGCAAGCATAAAATCTTGAATTCTAACTCCTTACTGTTCCACATGGGAATGCAGACTAAGAGTCCATACTTTGAGAAGACTTTTTGGATACTAGTCAGTTATTTGATATGGTTAGAGCTTTGCTGTTGTTTTTATTTTTCTGGAAAGGACAGGGTTTGAATATGTGCAGAACAGTAGAAAAAATTATATTAGCTCCATATTTTTCAAGCCATAGTGTTTAAATCTGTGTTATTTTTAAGTGCCTCAATATTTTTAAAAGGTGGCTTCATTGCTAATGATGGGTCATCAGAAGAAATTCCCAATTTTACTTACATGGGCACAGGGAAGTCCTACCAAGGACAAAATTTAATATCTTCCATTACTCCCCAGTTATTTTCCTTCCCTCTTTTCACAGAGCCCCTATCCCCATCAAGACATTGCCTAAAAGGACTATCTTCAATTCCCTTTTTTTTAATAAATCCTCATTTTATTCCTCACAACTAAGTTGAATTACTATGTAAGATCCTAAAGCACTGGTGTAAGGGTAAACAGATTTACCCTTACACCAATTTAGGATGCTGACGACAGATACCACAGCTACTGGGAAGAATTCTGACTGCTGAGTCACTAAAGAGACATTTCTAAGATGGGAAAAAAAAATCTACCTTAATGAAGACTCTTATTACTCCTTTTCCCCAGATTGGGCTTCTTCCCAAAAGTATTTTTGCACCAGAAGACTTAGAGTTGAGAGACCTCCTAATTCATCAGACTGGATGGTAAACTCCATAGAGCACATGGAGTAAAATGTTTTTCTTTCACCGCAACAGATTGAAGGACTGATCATCTGTCTCCAGCAGAGAGTGGAAAGGGCACAATTAGGATCTGGTGAAAATCCAGACTCCACCGAGTAACTGATAAAATCTCTGGTTTGCTACTTCGTTTGCGGTACAAAGGCTAACCAGGAACAGTGCAAACACAATCAGTTTAGAAGGCTTCTTTGCTAAGAAGATTTGAGACTAATTATAAATCTCTATCAGTGTGACAAAGTGAAATTTTAGTGAAATGACAAAACATAAGTAATGCACATAATGAGTCTTACAGCTTCAGCAGGAAGTTGATTGGAACAACCCATGATTTTTAATGGTTGAGTTGAAGAGGTCCAGTGCTGAAAAATGATAATTTTCCTGACAAGTATCATCCTTTTTCATCTACAAATGCTTATGCCACGGAGATATGCAGACTGAGTTCTCAAATAAGATTTTTTTTTCTTCTCTACATTGCCAACAAAGATTAAAAATTATTACATTACTGAATATTATGGAAGAGGCCAGTGTTATGTCTTTCATCAAGAGTACTTTATGCTAATGATTTCTACCTCTTGGAAAGTGGTTTAAATTCTGTCACTCATTCCATGCAACTGCAAATATGTAGATCAACAAGCGGAAATGGATAACCTTAGTAGAATTATTATATTTTAGATTTCACATAAGATAAAAATCCACATATTTCCTTTCCTTTTTAAGGAACTGCTGGACCCCACATTCACACATATATATGACAAGGAGAAACAGGTATCTGTATATGTACATGTATACATATATGCATATGTATGTTACATATGTAAACACCTTAACGTTAATACAACAGATTTTAATATAATGTCTCATATTAGCAGATGACCCTTTGGTTCTGTGTTTTAATAGTTTGGTTTGCCCAAGAAACACTTGGTTACAGGGACTGCAGCTTATAGAGACATATTGCTTAGAGAGTTATTTCTTTAATTTATTTTACTGGAAACTCCATCCTCCTCCCATCAGTCCTCTCCTGTCACTCCCACTCTTGCCACTGAGCAGCATCTCTGCTTCCTGCCTTTGGGTGCTGGCAGCAGATTCAGCACCCAGCTCATTTCCTGCTTCGGCCTGCACCCCAGTTCTGCATCCCCTCCTCCTGCTGCTCTGGGAACAGGCTCCCCGTCACTCCATAGGCAGCCTGCCCTTTCCATGCCTACGGATGTCAGTGCCTCTCCGCTTCACTGGAGTGGTCCGTGCACGAGCCAAACGAGTGAGGGGGGCACTGCTGGCCCATCCGTCGTCCCTTATGGATGTCCCCATTGTGTGCCCTTCTGCTGTCTGCAAGACCATCGAGTGCACTGTTTTGGTCTGAACAAATACAATGAACCAAGAGAAAACAAAACAAATCTGTTTTGCACAAAGAAACTTTGACAGTCTTAGCTACTTCTACATACAGTCCTTTTAATAGTTCCTCCAGAATAACTACAGTAGTTCACAAAACATAAAAAGCAGCAACAACAAAATAACTACTTTTCAGACATATACAGGTCATCCAGTGTTGGAGCTTAAAACTTCCAGATCCAGAACAAAGTTGCTAGGAATGAATGGAGGGGAAGAAGCATGTAAAGAAGTCCATATGGGCAACATATGTTCTTCCAGGAAACCACTAACCTTGTGACAGCAGCAGAATTTTCAGTCAGATGTTTGTATGCAGCTCTGTGAACACAGTAGGATCTAAAGATGGCCGAGCCTATTATAGAATGCCCCTTTCAAGGCATGTGTAAGAAAAGAACAGGCATGAACCTCTGCTACATCAGCTGAACATCAATATGGCTGAGCGCTCTCTATATGAATCAGCAGAGTACAATATTTTCTGTCAAAAGACAACAAATATTAATAAATGTTTAAGAAGAATCTATGATACAATTTAAAAATCTACCAGTTAGCAACAGCTTGTGTATTACTGAATATAGTGTTACAGTTTACATAAGTCCTTTTCAGGAAGACTAAAAAGTAGGAAGTTTTGGAATACTTTTTAGCATAAAAAATGTTCAAAACCATAATTCAAAGAAAGAGCCAGTATGTCACAAAGGATTGACATGAAAAGGGACAAGAAAATGAGAGCAATCTTCTTTTCTATTTTATAAGCTATTTGTATCCCATTTAAATATGTAAAACCCCAAAACAGAAGAAAAATTCATGAATACTTCAGAATCTTCACAACTAGAAAAATTTATATGAAACCAATTGGACAAATGCTGACTCGAGAAGGACCTGGTGAGGACAAAACTCTTCAATGAACAAAATTGTTTGTTTTCTCTAGGTAAGATTCTCTGGCGACTATCAAATACAAATGCAAATAATTTCTAAGTCTTCAATCATTTATTTATTTGGCGTGCAGAAAGGCGTGAAGAAGCCTCCTGGAAGGATGATCACTTACATTAAAGTACTAAATTCCCTTCAGAACTCTGCATAAATTGACATGTAAGACTGTAGTTTTTAACTGCAAAATGGCTAACAGCTGCATCTTAGGATAATATTACACAATCTCGAACAATTCTAAAAGTGTCTGAGCACAGAAATACACCCACAGTCTATGGATGAGCTGGGACTTTCTTAACAGATAAAATCCATTGCTTTTTCTGGGTTCCACTTTGATTAGGCATTCAAAGATTTTCAAGTAAGCCTATGACCTTCTAAGATTAGAAATAAAAAGGGAATTTAAGATTCTTAGAGGAGAAAAAAAAAAAAGATATTATGCATAGCAATTTATTGTTTCTTTCATATTTTTCAACTTTTCAGAAGGAAAAACTTTGAACAAAGAGCTATACGCTTCAGGAGAACTACAACTCATTTCTTCCATAAACTCCTTCCTAATCTATTATTTAGGGCATTTATTCATTTACTTATATTCTTCAGGACAAAGAGATCTAATTTAATATTAGGGGATTGAATTCCATTAGTTGAAATTTCAATGTATTATTGTTTACATCACTTTTAACAACCTTACAGCAAGAACAATTACTTTTGTTTTTTTGGAAATACAAATCTGAGCTGTCTAGACAAGAAACAGGTCTTTTATCAAATACAAATAGCTCTCTAAAAGCATACCAAAACAATAAATTAATACACTTCAAGTCATTTTTATTTTTCAGGAAAAAAAAATTAAACTCAAACTAACAAGGACTCTATGATTTCAGTCTATTTCTATTCCCACTCTTAGGCGGTCCAAAGGGATTCATAGGCTCAAGAGGAACACACCTGGTCTCCCAGCTTCAGAAGATTCCCTGAAGATACAGTCCCAGTGTGTTTTTGCTTGCCTTTCATACTAACTTCCTCTTTTGCTTCTCCTTCATCTCCTCAGCCCTCCCCCCAACATATAGCTCCTTCATAAAGGAGTTCCATTAGCCCAGGCAATGACCATGTTATTTGTGTTAACTTTACAGGAGTTGGTACAAGTGGCCCTGTGGAAATCAGCTTTCCATGTCTTTCTTCCCCCAGATATTGTTTAGTGTAAGTTTCTGCGGAAATTCAGCACTTTTTTGTATTTATATTCGTACATTTTGGCATTTCATCCATCCGTATAGAAACATGCAAATACTAAATATGTCAAAACTATTTATATTCTGGGTGACTTGAAAAAAACGAATGAATAGAACCATCACAATTGCCTGTTTACTTGTACTAAATGCATTTGAGGAGATGATCCCTTAGACCTAGTCTAAACGTTAAAGTAATAGAAAAGTAAAGGCACCAAAGACAGCAAGAAAAAAAAAAAAAAAAACAGCAATTTGCATCTTGCTTAAATACTGTATTTCCCATCTATATTTACAGCCTCACAGACCAACACTCTCCTTTACAGACTAGAAAGGACAAAGGTCAATTATTCTTAAGACTCCATGGCACCAGCAGAGATAATTTCTGTTTTGAACTTCAGAATATGTAACAGATGCCCTAAGGAAGAAGGGTGCATGGCAGGAACAGCACAACTCTATCAATTCTCATTCCTCCTTTCCCATATTTTAATAGTAAGCAGTTATAAATGCCTGAAACTATTATCTTAAAGGGGTAACAAATTAGTTCTTTACCAGGGTTTATTTATACTCTACTTGCTCAAAAGAAAAAACCCAAAGCTTGCATTTAAATGCAAATTACTGAAGATAAGCCAAATATTCAGATTTAAGAAAATTCATTTTCCTACTTAAGAGAATTATAAAAAAAAAAAGATCAAAAGTATTAATGTTAAAGAAACAGAGAAAATTTTACCTTTTGCTTATTTATCTGTTTTTCAACAAATTGAATTTGCCTAACTGAATTATGGAGGATTTCATATCCTGACAAGAACTTGTGATTCCAATTCATCAATTATTTATACAGCAATATTGCACTTTTCTGGCAACAAAATTCTTGTGCCAGAAAGTCTATAGTCTCGAAATCCTGCTAATAACAGTTTTCCCCAATAGCATTAGGAGCATACGTTACATCAAAAGGCACAGATTTATAGATTTAAAAAGTTTTAGGAGAGTTTTCAAGGATTCAAATGGATTATCCACACCCTAGGAGATTTCTAAGTTCATTCTTATAATTGATGGTAGAAAGGCAGAAGAAAAATATCGACTCTTGTTTGAACAAGAGAGGAAATTCATTTGAATTCTTAAGTAGAAAGCAGCCCATGATCTACTCAGTGTAAAACAGGATCATCATTAAGAGGTAAAGATGGCATCAGTGATTAAATTAATAAATTTAACGTGATACTAATTTTGAAATGTTTTTTGTTATTGTTGTTGCTTTTTAAGGGGCAGAAGTATTTTATTACACCTACAAACATTTTAGAAAAGTGTAAAGAAGCAAGTGTATGTTAAAGGAAAAAGCATATTTCAAGCTAGATTATGGAAATCATCATTACAATGAGAATAAGACAACATTTGTCCTCAGTAAATACTGACTAAACATCTACAGCACAACAGTTCATGCAACAAAGTCCAAACAACTCTAAAAACCCAAGCCTGCAAGAACTTTGCCATGGAAAAGTTTAAAAAAATGTGAATTTTGGTTGTGGCATACAAGCAAATGAGATTTATAATTTAACACAAGCAAAGGTCATATATCATGAATGCAAGTAAGAGAGCCAAGGGAAGAATCTGTGTTCTGAAAACCAGTTAGTAGAACACAACCGAGTAAGTTTCATCAAATGCTTTTCGCTCGTGAGGATTGTTGCTTCAAAAGCCAGGTACCTTTCAGTAAACATAAAAAAAGCAGAGGAGATCTGTTCAACTGAATTCAGATAGCTAGAGATGAGACAAACTGCTGCCCAGAACTGCCTATTTTCGCTCTACTGACAACAATAGTGACCTGGTGTATTTCTCAGACCAAACATCTGCACTTGGTAATGGGAATTCCACTTCTTCTACACAAAATCCAGTTCCTTATCCTCGCAGTAACTATTATAGTTAAGAAATTAGAAGAGGATATAGGGTAAATCTGTTATTTTAAAATTAAACAGAACTTGCACATAAAATCATGCTGCAGCTTAAAAGTCTTCAGAAATGTATTAAATGATATTTCAATTGAAAAAGCTATTAAAATGGCCATTTGTAAAGCTATTAAAATTCACCAGCAGCAGAAACATGTAAACTCAGATGCAAAACATCAAGCATCTCAGTCTTCGCTTCTACACTTGAAGCCCTGTGCTTCTAAATCACAATTTTTAAGGTCTCTCAATTAGACACTGAGGTACAAGAACTTCAGTTTAACTTGCTGAAAAATTTTGGAATGAGCACTTTTTGTAGGGGGGGCACAAATTGTACAGAAAGATCTAAAAAAGGTGATTTCCACTGTTTCAAAACATTATTTTTCAGTGTGAGTTATTACAAAAAGTTCATAAAACCATATTTCTAACAAATCACTAGTACTTCTGTATTGCCTTATTTTTAGGCATGTCAATAGCCCCAAAGCATAAACTATAAAGACGTCCACAGCACCTACAGATTCTTTCTTTTTTTTCACTTTCCTTCACAGTTTCATTATGTTAAAACAGTTATATGATGGAAATACAGCTGTTGAAAATGAATATAAAATATAATGTAAATATGTTAAATATATTTTCTTGGTTTCCTTGAAGTTACAGATATTAAAACACTTGTTGGTCTAGCCTCAAAATGGCACCCATACCAGGTAAGACCTTCGGCAGATTCTGCAAAATACTACACTTCACCATGCTGCTGGCATCAAAAAGGAGTGGCGTATGCTTTGCACCTCCGAGGGTCAAGCCTCAGGCATAAGTAAAGGAGATTAATTTTGACTCATGTTCTGCCTTTTTAATACTAAAGAGGAATCAACAAGAAGAACAACAGTAATCACTTTGAAACAATCACACCTAATACAAAGAGTTTTAAGTGACTATATTTATGAGGAACTTTTTGCCGACAAGCTTAGAGTAGATGAGGGAGAAAAAAGAAAACACACCTTTCCCTGGCCACCTGTGTTATCCTCCTGCATTATTTATACTGATTATTTTGTTTGTTTGCCAAAAAATAGGAGCAGTATGACAAAGAACTGCAGTACTAGATTGAACACTACGTTTTCCCTGGCTGCCTTACTGGCTAAATAAAACAAAATGAAAAATAAGTAAGTAAATAAATAATATCTTGTCAATTAATCTAACTTGAACCTAAGGAAACAAGCAGATTAATTACCTTTTTCATATAAGAAATAAGAAAAGAATATGGATTTAAATGTTATTGGAAGAAAGTAATCAAGATTATTATTCTACCAGGAAATGCTCCAAATAGATAAAAAGCAATAAACAAACATAAACAATTGCTCTGTTGTTTAAATGTACAGTTCACTTCATAAGAAATCAGTCTTTTGCATGCATTCTTATATGGATGCATTAAGCATACTTATGTTTTGCTACAGTAGGCACGACTGACAGCACTAGTTAAAAATTTCTTAATGGAATCAGGCGCCAAAATTTTAAATGAAGTTTTTAGGCTGAAACTTTACATATATTTGCTTCTGGTAATACCCCTTACCTCAAAGAAACCTGCTTAAACCCCCCAAACTACGGCCAAAGCAAAGCACACAGTTCTCCCCACGTTACAAAAGCAAACGCATTTCTCAGAAAAGCTGCAATACCTCTGTAAAATGAAAAAGGGGTTGAAAGCATGACCAAAAAAAATGTTTCCTGAATTCAGAGGAGAGAGAAGAAAAAAAAAAAAAAAACTCGTCATCTAAATAAAACCTTCTGGTGGCTACAAAACTGTTATTTTCCAACTACTCACTCAAGTGTTTTGCAACTATGTACCTAGAATAATGGTAGAAGCCGGAGCCTCCTTCTGCAGACAAAATCCTTCGGGCTGACCTGCCCTCTTCCACACAAATAATGAGCTAACACAGGCTCGTAGGGGAAAATGTAAAACAATTCTGCCTGCTTTTTTTTTTTCTCCGCCTTCTCTCTCGTATTACTGACAGCATCCTCCTTAACTCCAGTTCTCTCAAGGTAAAACAGCAGCCTACCTTGTGAAGAAGGAATGGAAGGATGGTGGCAGGTTGGGTCAAGGTTGTGGCAAGGACGATGAACGGTGCAAACAACAACCTGCGGATGGATGGGGCTGACTGTGTGAAGAGAGTGTGAGGAGGCTGGGTGGGATCTAGAGGTGGCGCAGGACAAGGCAAGGAGGAAAGCCTAGCACAGGAGCTCCAGGAGAGCTGAGCGGCAATGATAAGAGACAGGTCAAGGTAGTAAAGTAAGGAGGGCTGCTACCTCTACAATTCCTGTCCTCTGGAAGGTGGAATGGATTCAGTAAGATAAGTAAGCAATGGCAGGGCAGAGGAGAGTCTAACTGCTGCCCATAACAGGGTGCTGCCTCCACTACACAGTCACTATATGATACTGAGAAACTTTCCTAAACCAAGGCCAACCCCAAACTCTACAGCCTTGAGCAGCAAATTTCTCCACCCCAGTCCCATAGACAGGGATGACATAAGGAGGGTTGCAGGAAAAATCACACAGAGATGTTCGGGGAAAGCCCTGGGGGAGGGGTGACTCGCGGACCTCCATGAGGCCATGGGGCAATTCCTGCAGAACAGGATGCCCCACATGGTTCAGGTGCACTGAGTGATATGGGGAGCACAGGGCTCCAGGGAATTGGGCCAGCTGGGACCCACGATCTGATCAAAATAGTTAACACATGTCCAAAGGGTGAATTTTCCAGTAGGAGAAAGGAGAAACCAAGCCCATCATTAGAGTCCTTCACCACTTCCCCAGCAGGAAACAGACTGTCAGGATAACTGGTTATCATTTAGAAATAATCACTGCCTTTACACTGAGCCAGAACAGAGAAATACCAAAGGTTTTAAGGAAACACAGAACTCACAATCATTTATAACAAATGCAAACTTGCAGCAGGTTTGAAATGTCTCCATTTGCCATCTGTAATTCTGTATTAATTAATATTAAATTCTCTCCAATGGAGTATTACTGCAAACAGTTACCTTATAAAAGATTTAAAGTGCCTGTCATAAATTATGCAATTCTGTAGACACAATGGGAACCGTTCTTGCCTTGAGAATTATTTCTTTAAAAAGAAAAAAAAAAAAACTCTAAAAATTTAAGTAAACCATATGATGAGTAAAAATATATGAATACAACCTGTTCTATGAATTACATGGGATTTTGCAGTTCTACATTAAATATTTCTTGTTTTCTTCAGTTTCTGCTTGCTTTCATTTCTCCTTAAATGCTTTCTGACTTCAAAGAAATACATTGATAATGGACATTTGGCAAATAACCTTTGAGATTCCAAGAGACTTGATTATTTATCACTCGGGCTGACATTATATACTAACCACTATTTACAATTGACCTTTGAACAGCTATGCTCAATTATGTCTTTTGGAAAAAGACTATCTTTCTCATCCCCTAGAATTTGTTTTAATGGAGCCTCCTACAGATGAAGAACTACACAGAAAAAAAAAAAAAAAACTATGGTAAATTAAGTTTACACATAAATTGCCTTTCTGGCAACATAATCGTTGTGCTATTCAAGTGAAAAGACTACAACACAAATAAGTTTCAGCTTCTTCAACTTCACTTAAAGGAACTTACAGTGCTTTATTTGGTCCTATAGTCATTTAGAGGAAAAACATAGGTCAAGATGTCATGAAAAAGAGATATGCACAGAACACACAGCTCACCAGCCCTTTCACTGACTCACTGAGACACTCTTACTGTATGGTTTCTGGCCTTTGAGCAGCTACTTAGAATATATATACTCAGAATATCTTCTTCTTTCTCTGCCCTAACCCATACTAGCATCCTGTTGCTCCCATTCTAATATCCTTTCTCAGCCTCTGGACGCCACTAAACTATTCCAGTAATGTGCCCCATTTCCCAAGACTGGCGCTCAAGATAATCAAACAGCCTCTTCCTAACCTTTAAAACAGTTATTAGACTTCAGTCTTAAGACTACATTGAAGATTGCCAGCAATTTCTTTTTCTAACTACAATTCTTCATAAAACATCTATGCTGCTTTTTGTTTGGCATTCAGGTCTCCTGTGAACCTGGACTCCAATACACATCAATTTCTCAATTACCAAGCATGGAATGACACTTTTATGTTCTTGTGCTTCAAGTCACACGTAAGCTTTCTACATAATCTCAAGTGCTGTAAACCATTGTATTGCAAGCAGCAATTCTTTGAAAAAATTACATCTCTGTACTACTTTTATTTGTCCCTAGGTCTCTGAAACTTTACTCTTTTTCATCCCTCAAATCTGTACTGCAATGATTTTGTGGAGCAGACTACCAGACAACACATCAGAAGTATCTCTGCCCTTAAAAGACACAAGTAGCAACCCTGATGGAAGAGCTCTTACAAATTCTCCAGTACCAAATCTTAGAAGGATGCTGCACTTGAACACAGGATTTGTAGCAAACGAAAGAGAAATCAATAGAAACTCTGCATTATGCCACAGTGTTCTTATTCCATCTTTAAAAGGATCTCCTCTAAGTAATTGCCTCCTTGTGCTGAAGGCAGATCGTTATTATTAGCCAGCATATAAGAGAACATGGAGAGAATTCAGACCTCCCATAGGTAAAGGCTGATTTCAAACTCTTCAGAAATCCATAAATTACTGTGGAATCCAAGGCAGCACAAACCGCACAGTGTTAAAGTGTGACCAGCTGCCGCAGTCAGCACTGTGGTCAGTTCTGCAGTCTATATTCCAGCTAAACAAAAGTACATAAAAGACTTCATAAAAACAGTCACAAAACAGACATAAAAATCTAGTGTCAAAATTATTTTTCCCTACTGTCTAGGCAATTTAAAAGAAATCACTAAATAGGGTGAGAGTTTTTTTTTCCAAAACAGATCTTTAAATAATGTTAAAGGTTATGTTTTGTTTCTTTTCAGCCATATGAATATGACTTCATGAATATAAGCAGTAACTTCTGGCTTTTCAGTTCTTTACAAAACATCTTACACTGTGTCTCCAAAGTAAGCCCTTCAAGCTGCTTTGCCACACACTAATGGCAATACCAGCACAGAGAAGTACAAAATTCAAGGAAAAATAAAAAGTTGTATGATTTAAGTTATAAAAGCTACATGACCTTAACTACACGTATAGGTGTCTTCTATCGCAGAATCTCTTTTGATGAGCACATAGGTACATTGGGAAGTCAACACACAAACTTCCCAGAATTCCTGTGACCAGAAGTTCCAGCAGGAAGGTTCTTACCCATCACAACAGCTCACGACAAGGTGACACCAATCCTGGGGCCAGGGGAAGGGACCATGGGTTTCCCAGCAGCACAGAGCTAACTGACCTGAACTGGTCATGGAAGGAGTTGTGCACAAAAGAACAGCAGAGGTGATATGCCAAAATACTGAGGGTGTTTTCCATCATCTTTTGGGTCTTGCAGATCATGTTTCTGCTCTCTAGCAGCAGCTTACTACTTACTTAAATTATGAGAATGAAAATACAACACTACTCCAGATGTACCTTCAGCTACATTAACTTACTCATTTTTACAGATATCTTTCCCATCACATTTAAAAACTCCTGATAATCCAAGATGACTTTAAGAGCTAGACAGCTGAAAACAAAAATAATTATTAAAATGAATAAGCTTTTAATGACAGCTCTGCTCTAACATTACTGAAATGTAAGAATCCCTCCTCACTATCTTCCCTGATATTAACATTCATTATAAACTTCACATCTGTTTCTTTCAAAGAAACACTGATTCCCTGAGGCATCAGCTCTGATGCTAAGAAGTTGAAGCTTGCAAAGCAGCAAAGCTTCTCACAAAGGTATTATGTCTTTGAAATAAAACTTGAAAATTCTAAGTTAAATTTTCAGAAGCCCACATCCCAAGAAAGTTTGCTTTTAAAAGCAGTAAAAAGGAAATGTAGCTTCTGTTCTTATTTTAAAAAATAAATAAATAAAACCACAAACATACCAAATCACATTGTAAAGCAATAGGAATTTTAACGTGAGGTTATTAGAAGAGGTTTTAGAGGCAGCAAGGTACCTTAAAAATATTGCCTCAGGAGAATAACAGAAAGTAAGGTAAATACTCCTGAGAACTCATAAAACAAACAAATAATGTGAAGAAAGAGATTTTTCAACACCATGAATTAACATAGACAGAAAATGCAGAATTTTATCCTAAAGCACCATTTTGTAATGTTATGTATTTGACACTGATACTCGGCCTATTACCAATGATTGAATAGTAGCATTATGGTATCAGTGAGCTCTGCAAATAAAAAGACATTAGGAGGAAGCACCTTATGGAGACTACTCCATCAAGCAAAAAGAGAGGGGAGGGGATGAATGAGGAAAGAAGGGTAGAAGGAGCAAATATTTCTTACAAAACTTTGTTTTTTTAAGCTTTAAAAACTGAAGCAGACAGGTAATCAATATTAGACAAGCAAGCAAATGGAAGCCACCCCATAAAAAACATTAAGCCAGTTATCAGCATAAAGCAATCAAAAAAAATTAAACAAAATTAAGAGCTTATTTACTTAAATGTACAATGCAATTGTTAAATAATAGTATTTTGTTAAAGATTAAAATTATTTTGGTATCATAATTTTAAAACATTTTTTCAAGTACAACAGAGCAAGCTGTGAAAGAAATAAAAAAAAAAAACAGGAGCACTGAATAAAGCTAACTGAAACAACTAATTATCAACATTAAACACCAAAGTTAAAACAGGGAACAAAATATAATATACAACAAAGTTAAATCATCAGCTGCTTAAATAAATCCCAACTCGATATCTACTATAGGAAAAGGGAAGTTAGAACAGTTTTAAGTCTATATATGAGTGTGTGGCCAACTGACAGGACATTTGTCTTTATATGTACTAGGGTGAGATTGTCTCTACCTTCAAACTTAAAACGTAAGTTTCTAAATGTGTTTCATGACCCTGGAGCATCATAGCCCATCACCTGAGAAACACTGGTCTAGGCCAATATGCTACAGCAACACTGATAGAATCACGAAAACACAGACTGAAGCATTTCATAGAGAAGTTATTGAATTCCCTTTGGACTTGGAACTTTTAAATCCAACTATCTGCAAAAAATTAGATGGGAAGTTTCATTCTTTTCACAGTAAATATGGCGACATCATTTTGGGAAATGATGTTTGCTTTCTTAAGAGAGTAGATATCTCTCAAGGCTTTTGCCACCTCTCTCTGAAAACGTATTACATACATGCAAAATAATCTTGTGTGAGCCCTAATCATATTAGGTTTGCTGACCTCTGATCTTGAAGAGATTCCATGAGCAAGAACACGATGTGGAAAAAATGCAACACTATGGCAAAATGAACACAACATCCAAATTCAATTCTAAATATGGTTTGTAATGTAAAACACATGGTATCTTGCCAGGATGCTAGATAGATTTCCTCATATGATGCAGGTGGCAGCCCTCACGCCCCAGCTAAACACTTCTAGCTGACGAGAAAATCATGCAATTCTATGTACCATCCTACAGATGAAGAACTGGATACGAGAAATTCTTTTTAGATATAGGGAAAAAAAGCTTTTTTTCCCCTTGAGGATAAACAAATTCTAGAAGAGGTGCTCAGAGAGGTTGTAAAGCTCCATCATTGGAAGTGTTCAACTCCCTTCGCTAGACACACAGTAGGGATCCTACTGGTGCGACCAAGGGAGTCTACCAAGCACATCATCTCACTCCAATGCAGATGCCTTACCTGAATCAACGGCCTTGGCTTCCCTGACCACCAGAAATTAAGTGAGAGTCCAGACAATTAACTGTGCTTAAATTCAAGTGTCTTATATGAATCTCAGTGATCCATATCTTTTTTTTCTTTTTGTGTGTGAGCAGACTGATCTTTCCAGATAAGAATGTTACAACCAAGTCATTCCAGAATCACTGGTTTATATATACAAGAACATTTGTCACTTCAACATGAGAGCAGCTGAGAAGTAATAAAGCCTTTTTATGTATCAAGCAAGAAAGAGATAATCCTGTATGGATGACTTTGTAATTCACAATATTTACGCCTATTCTCTACAAATTCTCAGTTCTCTTATATGTAAAAATGTATGAATGGGAGTTGAAGGGCATGGTAGCACACAGGAACACAGGCTCATTTCTGAGCATGAAGGACGCAGTACTACACAGTCACCAGAAAGGCTGAAATGAAGATTCAGGTCTCTGTGTTTGCATCAAGATGCAAACTCATCACACAGGTCACAAAATGATACTCTGAAAGTGAGGAATTTTACCATCCAGAAAGAAAGGGGAAAAAAAAAAAAAAAAAAGAAAGGCACAGATGTTTCTGGCATGACTGTTTTCTATTATTGATTTACATCATTTCTACTACGATTCAGTGGAATCAATCACTGTGGAAACAATCCAAATCCAGCCTATATCTCTCACTTTTAATGATTAGATGTAGGCAGGTCAGGCACTTCCACATAATTAGCCACATCATATTGCTCCTATGAACTGCTGTTACAAAAACAATGGAAAAAAAAGGATCAATTATTGATGTTGCTTATATAGACACAATACAATAAAGTCCCAGGGTCACTTATTAAAGAATAAATTCACACTCTCTATAAGCCATCTGGTTTAAAGTGTTGTATTTTTCTTCTCCTATATAAACATAAGTACAGTACATTACCATTCTTTCAAGAAGGAGCACACCTAGTAAAAATCAACAAATTCTTCTAAGCCAGCTTTGTAAACACTTTTCAAGAGTATAAATTTGCAGGCTGTTCATTTCTGACAGCATTTTGAAAGAATGCCTACTTCTGCCCAGGAAACTGAAAGAAATACAAAAAGGCCATTATTTCAGAAATCTGTCAGGGGCTGCTACTGCCATGTTCCCGACTCCTCATGCCTGCCCAGCTCCCAGTTACAGCGGTGACTTCACTCCAGTGCCACTAAAGGCCTCTTGTTACTTCGAGGTTGTTCTGCAGCTCTGGGGTCACATTGCAGTCAGTAACTGCTTAGCCCTACATTACCTGCACAGGCATTTTTTGACATAAAGTCGAAGAACAGAAGATTTACCTCAGCCAAGTAATGATTCATGCCCATGTTTAAATTACCCAAGTCTTCTGAATGTCCACCCTCTCTCCTTCTCTAATTTTGCATTGTATCTTTATAGTCATAAGCAGCAAACTCCTTTCCTCAAACCGTTTTTGCAATGCCTAAAAGTTTGACTCAATGAGTCTACTCAAAGTAGAAGGTAAACCACCTCTCTCCAGTTTTCTTAATCACATGCACATTTCAGCAGGTACTATTGTCAGAATATGTTTTTTTTTTTTAATTATTTATTTGTGAGGAAGAGTTTAAGGTACTAGTAAACCTTATGCTATCTGGACCAAATGCACACTCAGATCTGAATGATGATATCTCAAAACTATCTGACAATCTTCCCTATAAGGCCTCCTCCAGTGGGATTTCTGCTTGCAGAGCAACCAGACTAGCCACTTCACCAACTAATAACTTTCTAGCAAAGGATAACTGAAACTTTAAACAAAACTGAAGAACCTCCAACATTTCTACATTTTCTCCTCCCATCAGTTACAGGTTGGAAAGCACATTCTGTACATTTTCCTGAAAGCAAGGAGACAACTAACATCATCACACATCCAGGTCCAAAATTTCTCATTTTCATTACTACTGAGGATCATGCAGAAACTCATACACCAGCTATTTCACAATTTCTGCTCATTTTCCTCTATATCTTAGATTAAGTTCCTAAGCACTTTTTTTTTACAGGCTCTCGCAATAGTGCGCAAAACTCTAAATATTATTTTTGTGACCCACACCGCTTAAGTGGTCAGGGAATGTCCACATCATTTCAGACAAAGTCATTCTAGCCTAGTACAAAGTCCTCTTGAACAAAGACTAGTACCAGATTATTAAAAGATGTGAGATTCTTGTGACAGACTAGAGATAATTCACTTCAAATAAAAATTTGAAGCGAGATGAGCTTAGACTTAGAACTAAAAAGTTCAAAAGCCATAAAATATATTTCAATATTTATTTAAAATATGGATCATCTTGAATATTAAACACCTTAGGTTTATTTCTATCTTTAAAATGTTGCTAAATTCCTGACCTTCATATGACTTACCATTCCAACAGCTAGGTTGGAGCTTATATGCAAAGTGTTCTTGTTTTAAAATTGCTTTTCCTTTTCATTTAATCAGACATATCCTTTCTTTACTGTTTCCAACATTTTTCCTCACATATCCTATTCATTCACGAATTTTGAAAGGGAAAAAATAGTTTTCTTTCCTCCTTTCTTTTCATTAGAGAGCATAGTTTCTTCAGTCTCTCTGTGAATATGGTGGACCATTCCACCATACTCATCTTGAGATAGAGGAAAAATAGGAACTCTGACCCAGATCTATTCAATCATCCAGGGACAGACACCCTTCAGCTGGTTGGTGCCACTTCTAAAGCTCACTGTCAGATTCTCTAAAATAAAAGCAGTATCTCAGCTCATAGTAAAATGAAAATAAAGAATCTCAGTGCGCTTAATCAGCATTATTTTAGAAAGATCTATATTTCAGATAGTTTTATAGTTATTAGTTTCCCATTCTCAAGCATATCTGCATTGCATTACAATTGCCATCTAAACCTACTTATGGCTTAGTGCTAAATTACTTAAGGTTGGTACCTTGTGTTTATGGTGAGGTCAGATAAAGGAAGGCGGAGTTTTTCTGACTTAGGAAAAAAAAAAAACAGTGCATCTAGCAGGCTGTAAAAAATACTTATGTGCTAAGCCTAATTGGTATTATCTTAAAAAATTCAGAATGGACTCTTAAATTTAAAATGAAAAAAATCTTTCCTATATAGAATCTCCACTGATCTCTACTGAAAAATCAAAAATGGCATTGTCTTTACTCTCAAATTGATCTCAGTACAGAGACGCACACAGTGGCAAAACAGGCCTGCCCAAGAGACTCTCTGGTTCTCATTGCAAAGTGTGCAGAATTAGAGTAATAAAATGGTTCAACACTAAGGTATATCCCTGGGAACACATTGCACAGTTAAATGTGTTAACCAGAGGAACAAAGGGAACAAAGCTCACAAAGAGTGTCTGACATATCAATCCCAGTGCAAAATTTAATAAGTGAATACACCATGAGATAGGAGTGATAAGGACTTTTTTTTTTCACCCTACAGGATTTGTCTTTTTTGAAGACAAATTACATAAAGTTTTATGCAAAAAAATCTAGCAAGTTATTTGCTGCCAATTTGCTATTCCTCACTGATAGCAAGCACAGCTGAAAAGAGTTTCCTCTTGGAAACTAATTATCAAAATTATAATATTTAAATTGCATTATCAGAACTATTTCATTAAAATCAGGGGCAAGGATGAGAATTGCACTACTACAAAGCATAGCATGAACAATCTGCAGCTGCATTTCATGATCTCATTTAGCTTTCAGACAGCTGTTGCAGAAAAAGAATGACAAGGAATATGTGAAATTCTGCCAGAAGCGCTTCCCACTTGCCTCAGAACATCTTTAAGCACCACTTACAGTGAAATGGGGGTGGAGGGTGAGTTGGGCAGAAATCTCTTAGCCTTGAAAGAAACCCAGAAATGCAGTCCAAAAGGCTGAGCTGAGTCCCAGTGAGAAACTGGTAGGTCACTCTGCAGGCATGGCAGTCCAGATGTATGAATCCCATGAGACTGGGGACATCACTGCGCCACAGGCACTGTTGATATTGCCAAGACAGCACAATAGTAAAACAAAAAAATGAACAAAAGCAAAAACTCACCCACAAAGCCTCCTCCTAATATATACACACACACATACACACATATGTCTATGCTTCACAGCCATTAATATTTTGAATATAGTAATAGTACATCCATACTCTTATTTATTTTAGCATCTAATATAATGGCTGGCTCCATAGCAATACTGTATTATGCTCCTCTAAACTGCCATGAAAAGCTGGTATTTGCATATTGATAAAAAACAGAAGCCCTGGGTTAAAAAAACAAACAAAAAAAGTAAAAAAAAAACACAGCTTAGCCATTTTTCACATCTGTATAGATAAGTACAAGAGCGTAAATATAATTCTAATTCTATAAAACTTATGACTTAATTATTTGATTTCTGCTTAAATAGAAATGACAGAATTGTCTTCCAATGCTTGATGCCTGGAAACATATTCAGAAATAAGGTCTTTAAATTAAACATTAAAGTTTGCCTGCACTTTTCTTTACTCCCTGATCATTGCAGAGTGCTACCATTTTTCTCAGCAAAGGTTACCACTTAAAAAGCTCATGGAACAGTCTCAGAAATATTTATTTCAAAGTGTTGCATAATGCCATTATTAGCATTTTATTTCAAATCGTGATTCATGGATATTCATTCTGTAAAGCTATAAAATAAATGCACTAGGAAGCATGCCGCGAGAGACTAGGCCAATAATGAAAACAAGAATGGAAATCAATAAAGAGAAAAAGAACGAGACCAATGGGAACCAGACCATATCACAGAACATAATTCACTGGTGACTAACTTGGACAGAATGCCAACGCCTGAATGCTAGCAGGAACACATTTGATCAAAATGTACCTGACACAGCGCAGAATTCAAAAGGCAAACTGAACAGTTCTCTCTCAAGCTCTGCTATGGTAATTAGAGCTTAGTAATGCAACTTTTTTTTTTTTTTTTTTTTTGAAGGCAGAAGAGAAAAGGAAATTAAAAAAAAAGGAAAATAGCCTGAAATGTTGAAAATGCTTATTTAGAGCTTAACATCATATTATAATTTAGAAACCACATATTTGTGCAAAATCCCACTGAAATAAGAAAATAAAAAAAGGCATGTATTTGGCAATGTGAGGGTTTGCTTGTTTTTTTCTCAGGGTCAGGATTTGAGTAGAGCGTTGCAGGTACGCAAGAGGTTTCATGGTACAATATGTAAGTATATAAGTAACTATGTGCAGGTAGACGGAGTAACATCAGTTGTTTGGAAGGAACAGTGGAAGGCTGTCAGCCAAGAGCTTCCCAGCCTTTCCCTCTACAAACACGGCGCACAAGTCCAGTCAGAGACAGACCAGGAAAGGAACCACCCCAGCAGAAACCAAGCTATGAAAACACGATCCGAGGGAGAGCAAAAGAGCAAACATACTTTAAGATATGAAGCACTGCAAGCCCGTATGCAGTGCCCCAAGACATCCAGATCCATAAGTCTTTGTCAAGATCTTGACAGAAAGGCTCTCCCGATCCCTTCAACAGGTGGTTGTTGTTCCCAAGGAAAACCAGGAAAGGGGACCAGCAGTCTTCCCTCAGTAAGACAAGAACAAAGTGGAAACATAAATGTACATGCGGCAAGAAAAAATGGTCCTAGGATCTGGTACCAGCTGGTAGGGTAACAGATTCATAATATGTTCCATTTATCTCTAGCCTATGGACAGGAAAAATCAACCAATGCCCTGAAGATGCAATTTCCCTTCCTAACTTCTGATTGATGATTATATATGCATATGTTAATATATATTGAACTTTCAGCATTTCTATTACTTGCAAACTGGAGGCAGAGGACCAGTACTTCTCTATCTTTTATGTTTTGAGTAAGCAGCTTAGTAATAAAGGACTGAAGTGGACACAAATGTGCCTAGTCAAAAGTGAGATTGAATTTATTCTTCTAGCTCTCAGTTCTGTGCTGTTTTACCTAAACTACAGGTAATTCAATAGAAAATCTCTTTCCTTTCTTCTAACACATTTCTTGCCTCTAGCACAGAGGTCAAGAAAACACAATCCTGAAACAGAATAAAATAAAATAAACATGATATTCTGTGAAATTCAGTGTGAGAAGTGGTGGAGAGTTATGGCGAATGAGGCATGCTTAATTCTGTGCAAGTAAACCTCAGAGGAACGAGAACCAGAGTTTCAAGATGATTTACTCGGTCCCTCCTGCAAGTGTGAGCGCTGTCTCCAAGCAGCATAGGGATAATGGCTGACCTTTAGGCCAGTGGAAGTTACGTTCTTTATAGGAGCTTTTCTGAAAAGTTGATTATGTAGAAGTGCCGAGTGGGAGTAAGGCAGGCCGAGTTGTGAGCCGCCTGGATTGAAACATTACAGGCAAGGCCGAAAGACAAGCTAGACACAGAAGTTCCACATTGATATAATCAGTTCTCCCATAAAGTTGTAACGTCAAAGGAAGTTAGGAAGGAAGCATGGATTTATGCTGCTGCAAGACAGAAAAACAACGTGTGTACACTTTAGTGGATTTGAAAACAAAAACATTGACTCAAGTGTATCAGATAATGTTTTACCTGGGAGAATTAACTTCCAAATGCCACAGCATAATTGTTGTGTTGTTACATATGCTGCCTCCTAAGCCATGCAAAGCCATATGCAAAGACATTCACAGGGCTTGAAGCACTCTAGAGAGAGAGCTGCGTGCCATGAGCACTTCGTTTCCCGCGGCCAATTAAAAGCTTGACCCAGCAGATGTTTGCTAACACTCTGCTCCGTGGCTTGCCAGACTTGGCCTTGGCAGAATCCCAGGAATATCCTCTTGAGCAGCTACCTGGCTACCTGCAACTCCAGACTTTTGTTAGCAGTTTGGCTAAATACAACTTAGGAGCTGCTTTTGTTCTCTATCACTGCAGCACTCAATTAGAGCTTGCTGAGCTGCATGGCTACTGAACAGCAGTTTGTGTTTTGTCAGAAAGATCCTTTTCAGTGTGAACATTGCAAAGTGATAATTTATTCTCTGTGTCACGGAATTAAAAGGATCGAGTCATTTCAGTCATAGATTGAAAAGTTCAGAGACCTGAATGAGGCAGCTTAGAATTTCATTAGGTCAAAAGTCTAAAAATCATCCAGCATCTCCCCCCAAATTCCCCTTTCCAGAGAGACATGAGATCCTGCTATATAAAAAAACTCAGAAAAAGCGTATTAGAAATAGACAGCTTGGGTAATTGGGCAACAATGGAGGCAGATTTCTAAAGAAAATTCACACAAAATCCTGGACCTGCTGGAAATATTAAAACCACTATGAAATCAGATTATCTATTTGCCTTTAATTCATGTTTTCTAGTTAAAAGAGTGCAGCAGATCGTATTTGGACAACAAAGCAGCTGAGATACTGCCACACAGTGAAAAAGAATTAAAAAAAAAAGTAAGGTAAGTACTAAAGGAGAAATAGCAGACCTCTGGGAAGATAGTTGCAGATTTCTAGAATGCTATACCTAGGAATTAATCATAAATGTAGTATTTCCATATTGATCATACCAGAGAGAATAGGAAGATGATGCTGAAATCTGTTTAGTCAAGGCTGGACTGCCCTGTCAAACAGAAATGAAGAGACCCCCACATCAAGAGACACATGCAACCTGAGAGCTGAGGTAGCAGAGTGGGTGAAACTCATGGAAGTCTGACGTGTTACACACGGACTAATGAGGAGTTCTGCTGGATTCGTTCTCACAGCTCGTTCTCATCACTGCTTTGAGTTTGGATGCACTGGGTCAGCACACCCCAGACAAAATGCCAACATAAAAGGCAGCATGAAAGAGCAAGCAATAACACCGGCTGCAGAGCTACAGAGCGAGGCCTGTGATCAGAGGAAGAGGAGGAGACAACTGCATGAAAAGTACTTCAAAGCTTGGGTCGTTTAATATAATGAAATAGGGCACTGCTCTCCATTAAATCCTTCGGGGAGAAAAAGGTGTCATTTTAACTGTGGAAGAAAGCCGGCAGAACAAAAATGTGTATAACATAAACTACAAATACATCCAGTCTGCAAATAGATGTCTCACAAGTATTAGGGTAACTAAAAACCGTGTGGACACCTACCAGCATTACGCAGAAGTTTTACCTGTTTACAAGAGATAACATGGTTCCTTTTGGTTATAAGGCTGTCTCAGCACAGGAGGTTCCTTCACTTTGGTGCCCAGCTAAGATATGGAGCAGCTCTGCAGTTTACCTCTGCAGTGCAGTAAACTTTTTAGCCATCATATATCACAGGGTGTTTAACAGGTGTACTCGATGCACAGAAGTTTTGCTATCTTACAGAACATTTTGTTAAAAACAAAGCATTTAATTACACAAGTGTCACTAAAGGCCTAATAAGATAAACAGAGTTGGCCAGTGAAACTCTGTTATTTGGCAGATACAGAGCAAATCTTCTGAGCTTCTGGTGCATAAATACCTGCTTTTACACAGGTGCTAGAGGGAAAGCATTCGGACAGATACCCTCTGTTTTCTTTCAAAAAAGGTTCATATTTTGCTTTACTCAGTTACATGCACATAATTTGCAAACACAGCGGATTAGAAGCTATTGCAGACAAAACTTTATTCCTTAGTCTACTTAGAAGTAACCACAATGTTATGAGTTTTCTTAAAAATCTACATTAAACACCATTTGTTATTTCAGTCCATTCTGATCTTCCTGACTCTTTCATACTGATGGCACATACTGGCTTACTTGCCATACAAAATCAAGTGAGTTATTTCAACATTTTAATATGCTTTAAACTCACTAGCCAGTCTTGAGAATATCTTAAACTCTGGGGTTTTTTTATTAATCACTGACTACAGTGATTAATACTCATATTTGCCTTAAACATAAAAACATGCATATTGGCCAAAAATGGGTTCAGCCAGGTGAAAAAAAGGAGCTAGTTTATCACTCTGAATCCTTCATCCTTTTTGAAAGGTTAGAGGCTACCTATTTCCTTCTGATGTTAACATGCAACTCTACCGATTTTCCAGGCTCTCCAGCACTCGAGTCCTGGAATGGACTTGCACACTGACCACCCGTACTACTCTGAGCTTCGGCGTCTCCCATCTCCTCCCAGGTTCTCTCCATCCATATATCACTCAAGATGTTACAATCCCATTTCTCTTATTAGCTCTGTGTGTGATTTTGATCACTCTTACAAAGAAGCTGTTCTGCTGTAACCATATCACAGGGCAACTTCTTTCAAAGGAGTGACTTCTGGCAGTTGAGTTAGGTGCTCCATAGCCTCATTAAAGTCAAAGTGGGGAAAAGACTACTGTCTGCACAGATGTGCAGTAAAGTACATATATTTTTAAATATACAATCGTGATAGCTATTTTCCTGTTGAAACTAATTATTTCTTCCACAGCAGGAAAAAGATACGAATTGAAAACAAATTATCCTTCACACTGAGAACCATGCTACTGAAACACAGGCTATGTTTCAATGCAGAACAAATTTCTAAAGTCAAAGTCTAAATCTGCTTCAAATACGATAAAAAAATGAATATTTAGGTTCCATATCTGTAAATAAGAGAGCAGAAAATCAGTGTAGTATATTTAACAGGGCACCTTCTGAGCTAGCCCTGAGGTGACCAGGTCAATTCTGAAATGAAAAAATAAAACATTTTAATGGTAATAAAAGCCATAGGAATATCTTTGCTTCCTTATTGCATGCTTTCAGAGTAATGGTACTACAACTGTGAAACAAAACAGTACTGAACTGTGAAACAAAAGAGAGTATCTGTCAAAACGTATATGGACAGGCATTACTAGGAGTTTCATTCTATAACACTTCCTAATAAATTGAGCAAATGAAAAACACAAAAGTGCAGACACATGAAGAGCAGAGGAAGAGGAAAGATATCTCCTTCCAAACACTGCCACAAGCTTCACATGCAGCAAGTTAACCCCAGACCATGCTCAACAAGAGTGCTTACACAAAGAAACCAAAGGCTCCTCTGCCTGCCTCCCCTTGCATTTGCAATGCTCTCAGAATGAAATGCAAGAATTAAACCTAATGCCCGTCTGGAGGGACAGCGTAGAGCCGCAGCTTTGTCTGAATGCCTCATTACTACACTTCCCACCTTGCCTCTGGCAGACACTCAAAATTGGAATAGGAAATCACACAGAGGAAAACATAATTTCCAAGTAGCTTGGTCATTTCTCATCTAAAATCCTATAAACATATCGGAATAATTGAGGACCAAGGCTATTAGATACCTGTGAAGTTTACAAAAGAAGGACTTTCCAATCAAGCACCAAAAACAAGTGCCCGGATAAAATTTAACAAAAAACAGATTAGCCTGTTTAAGAACGGGATGGATTTAAGTATGGGCGAGCCGTGGAAAGAGTCATTAGTTCAGATTTTTGTAAGGAATAAATTTTTAAACTTTCCATTTTTCTCCTGTCGAATGAAAACCTAATAATCCCAAAATTGCAAGATCTAGAAAATACAAATCACAGACCATTTGGTTGCCATGCACATATATGTGCTAGTAATCAGTAAAGAGGGAATGCTAACCAAAAGTCTTCTCCAAGCACTAACAGCTGCCTCGACTACGAGGACATCAATCGAGCGCAAAGCCAACTACCAGAGACACACACACTATCTGGTCATTATATTTCAAAAGTAAGTCCTATCGAAATCCTACATAACTCTATGAGAGTATCTGAAGTTAAAATGGAAATACTGTTCCTATTCTACCTGTCACGCTGCCCACATTAATCCCTCCTTCAGCATTAGAAAGCAGAAGCACAGACACCTCTTGCAAATCAGTTCAAGTCTATCTGCTGGATTAGATTCAGTGGATGACTCACAGTGTCACAATATTTTCCAAGGGCACTTTATTTGCTGTTTGAAGATGTTCTTGAAAATCATTTCCCAGTCATTAATTATGCATACTATTTCTTATAATCAGTTCTTTTAATTAGCATCCTAGAGAGCTTTGTTGAGGATCCCACACTTAGTAATTAGGGGCAGTTTATTGCCCCTAATTAACTTCAGGCGTAGCGAGAACATATTACTTTGTTACTTCAGTTGTTTTTATGTTTGCACTGCATATTCTATCCTGCTTTACTGGCTCAAGCAGGAGACTGCCTTGCGATACTTACGTATTTCATTTAGGTTCCAGTTATCTTTCTTGACTCTGTGTTAGCTGCTTTATTGTAAATCCGACCGACTGACTCTGCTCTGAAGTTAAATCTTCATAGGCAACCAATGTGACCCAATAGGATTGACTCCATAAAGTGCAGCAGTCAATGCTGAAGAGCTAAATGCATTTCAGGAAGCTTTATTCAGACCATTTCTAGTTTGGTCGCACAAGCTTAATGCAATCCTGCAATATACCTCCTGCTTTACTGTCACACACAGACCCACAGATCATGTTTGTGCACGCCAGGTTGTTTGAGATACAAACCAGGACTCTGTAAGTGGGGATCAGAAGAAGGGTCACTCTAGTTACTGCCTACAGTGTGGTTGTCAATGGTGAAGTCTGCTAGCTTTGGGGACAGTCTTATCTTTAAAAAGTCTCAAATATTTCATCTGATCGTACTTTCACAGTTAACTGCACGGCAGCCATGGCCACTGCGCATCAGGCAGGGATTATGGTCCATGCATTAGCACCATCAAGCACGGATTAGCAAACTACAACAGTCAGGGTTAGACATACATTTTTATAATACTGGAAGAACTCTGCCAGCCTGTGCAGCATCTTTCCCCCGTGTACTGCTATGCATAATTAAGTGCACTTGTAATAGGAACGGCTTTATAATATGGAGAGAGGGTCATATATGGAGGCATTTGGTGGCTTAGTGATTTTATCACATCTCTGTGACCTCTTGAAACCCATCCCAGACTGAGTTTTGACCAACTGCAGTTAGCAAATTAGTGCATTAATAATGTATTAGAAGATAAATATCAAGAACATAACTAAACAGACAGTAACCTTGTGAACATTTGAATAACTGTTTCATTTTAAGCCTATAATACTTCTCATTCTTACATAATGTTTTTCACTTGCAGACAAGAAGTCACATTAAAGTAATAGAAAGACCTCTGTAATACAGTTTCTTCAGTGTGATTTTGAGGAACAGCCAAGCAAAGACCACAGATAATACACAGTCCTTTCAGTGTATCCCTGTCCTTCCTCGCAATTTGGAAAGCGAAGAGGTCTTGGCTCTAAAGCAAGTCCTATTCCTTAAATCCAACACCCTGTACCTGTGGGAGGTGGGGATGACAAGGAGCAAACAACTCTTCATCTTGCCATAGCACTAGTGCAGAAAGATGCTAACCATACCAGAAACGGTATGTGTGAGCAAGAGCTGTACATTATAATAACCACAGAAGGCACCTTAAACTGATACTGCTTGGCAGCAGATCTTGTATAGTGATCATCATTAAATGACAAAGGCATGAATGGCACTTTCATTTATTTTTTTACCTATTTCATTTTCAGCAGCACATGAGCAAAATATATCTAGGGGATATAAATCTGCAGGTTAACCAGATTTTGCAATTCCCAGATTACCTTTACAATAATAGTATTTGTATTTAGTATTAAGTCATCCCAAATTGAAAACAAGCAGACTAGAAGCAATGGCAATATCTGGCCTAAAATTATTTATGAAGCTTGTTAAGTTCAATCTCCAAATAATGTCAGTATTTGCTGTTTCCAATCCTTATTGGTAAAGAATTGAAAAATGTTGTTACATTCATGTCGCTGGAGAAGGGAATAAGGAATCAGAAGAGAACTGATCACTATGATGCATTAATGTCACATCTATACCAATCAAGCACTGCTTTTTTATATATTTTAATTTCTTTTGTTCTAGGTTATGCTCCATCTGTAAGGGGATCAAAATGAAAAAGTGGTCAATATTAATATTTTAGCACTAATACATATTTGATGCACTAAACAGTTGTAATATTGAAACATTCTCAGGATACTTTTGTATAAGAAATAGCCACCAGTAACTTGCTACAAGGCCTCTGAATATATAATTTAGAAATAAATGAAGGAAGAGCTTTCATTTGCCTAAGAGCAATAGGCACAAAGTAGATACTCCTGAACAAAAGCTAGCAAGATAAATATTTGGCATATACTGCCTGGAGATTTTTTTCTTAATATAGAAAGCTCATGAATACACTGTAAAAAGAAATAGATAAAACAACTGTAAACTTCTGCAGAAAAATCTCTGAGACCATGAAAACATTGTTTTCACCAAGCCCATCATATCCTACCATTCAGATTCCCATGAAATCTAAATCCTGAGCTTTGAGTTTCCGAATGCCTATTTGCCCTTGCAATTCTTCATTACACTAACACCAATGTTGGGTCTATTAACTTATTTCCTGCTTAATCCTCATCTTCTTTTTCCTAGCTCACTATCTTCCCTGCAAACTCTCACCTTCAAACTTGTCCCAGAAGACAAGTAGATTTCTCTACTACAAATTCCTTCCTCTTTTCACTTTGTCATTTTCCTTGCTAAAGAGTTTCCTTGCTCTACTCCAAAATTAATTCAGTCCCACCTACTTTCTTAACACTTTTAACTCACTCCATGAAACTCTTCCACTGATTTCCATTTCTCCCCTAACTCTTCAAATACTGTACTCTGTATACCATCCTTTTGAAAACTGCATTTACACACTGAGGTCTATCCTTTCTTTTGTGCCCTTTCCCGAGGCCAAATTAAGTCCACTGGAAGTCCTGGTACAAGGATTATTGTTCTAAGTAGGACAGCTTGAGTCCCCTTCCTCTACTTTTGTGTTGCAATAACCAGAAGCTGCCTGCCTTTACTTTCAGAGCTTCACAGCCAAAGCACGGAACATAAACGAAGAAATAAAGTGGGAAAGAAATATGAAAATAGATCTGGGAAAAAAAAAAAAAAAAAAAAAAAAAAAAAAAAAAAAAAAAAAAAAACACTTGCACAATCACCTTCTCTGATCTTAATGCATTTTCACCAGGACAAGGAGTCAAAGAAGTACTTGGTGGAGGTCTGGTCATCCTTCACAAGGCTGCTTTAGTTAATGCTTTTCCTCTTCCTAACAAGAAAAACACTCAGGAACATTCTGACACTTACGCATACAAGTAAACACGCTTGAGGACATATAGAAGCCATTTCTTTTAGCTGCAACATAAGAAACAGAAACAAGCAAGTTCTTCTGTGCAAGTATCAATTTTTACATAATGTAAGATGCATTTAAAAAAAAAAGTACTTCAGTGCTTAAGGCTATGAAAATAACCTTCAAAACACGAAACTGTACTGATAGAGACTGTATCCACATACAAACACTCCCTCTCCTGCTGCTCAGAGTTTCCCCCACGCGGCAACAAACTAAAAAACTGACTTCACAGCTGCTATTCCGAAACCTGTGGGAATCAGCTGCAGCTCGCAAGCGCTGGGCTGCTTTCAGCGCGGTGCCAGCATTTCCAAGCAGAAGCAGGGGCTGGAGATAGTCACTAGGCAAGGGGAACAGAAGTTTGGCAGATGCTGCTCATCCCTCTTCCTTCCCTCCTCTAAAGCAATTTCTAATAAAAACAAGGCGTTTAGGTATCAGACCTGAACATGTCACAGCAATCAGCAGGCACCGTGAGAAGGAAGTTAGCAAGAAATACAGAAGGCTTTAAAAAGCAAGTATCATCTAAAGTGGGCAGGGAAAACAAAAACAAACAAGGACACTGATGAATTAATTGTTTCGTATAATAAAACCAGATTTACAGCTTTGTTGCTGTCCCTAGATATCCACTTCATTACACAGCTATTTACCCAGACTTGTTTCCCCAGCACATTGACTCGCTTCTGGTGAAGCCGCCCTAATCAATGCTGAACTGGCAGGCAAGGAGAACAGTTTAAGATTAAATCAAAACTCTGACATCTGCCATTGCTGAAGTGGTGATGGACACAGGATCTAGAAGGTGCTGCTTCACTAAAACACCCTTTAGTATTTTTTCAGCCATGATCCATAGCTGACTGGTGTCTTTAGTGAGTAACATTCCCAGTGCAGACAGGAGCTTATTCTTCCCCAGACAGCAAGCTCTGACTGAAAGGAAAAGAAATCATTTGCCAATAAACTCAAAATATATAAAGCAAGGTAGGCCTATATCTTAATGGACTTTGCCACGATTTACTGAAACCTTATATATTAACTTAACTGAAAGGCATTGTGATGTGTTACCAAGGTGGTGAGGTAAGGAGGCAGACAAACTTAATTTCTTTTTTATAAAGTGATCCAGACAGTAAGAGTAGTAAAAAAGGCTGCAAAAAGACATTTTACAAAGGAGATTCAGGAGCCAAGGGATTATTTTCGTTCCCAAAACACGCTCGGCCTACCTAACTACCAGCACTTTTCTGCAGGTTATTTAGACGATATATATCATTAGGAACCTCTCCTTTAGTGGTAAAGTACGAGAAACAGGGAAGGGGGAAAACAGTCAGGAAAGAACACACTCATGGAGTTCAAATGAAAATACATTACTGAGTGCTACCAGTTTTACTTTTGAGTAGTAGCTAGAAGTTGGTGGTTTTGCTTTATTATTGTGAGCAGGGGGAGGAAAGAGGAGAAACGTAAGGGAAAAAGTCAGCATGTTTTCAGGAAGTAAGCTGATGTAGTTGACTATTTTTACACAGCTAGCTCAATTACTCCTGTTACTTATTACCTAACAAAGTAAAATTTGAATTATTAACCTTAATGTCTTACGTTAGGAAATCTTGTTTAGCATATGCACATTACTTCCTCTCGTTCGTGAATTGCTACTTTGTGACCAACTGATTACTACAGAAAAATTTAAAATGCTGAGGAAGAATGATACCCTTGCTGTTAGTTAATGTGCCTTCTACCCAGGTAAGTTGGATTCTGATCCCTCTCCCAGACACTGTACCTCCTGGAGCACCGAGTCCGTGAATTGGGTACAGCTATAAACACACACAACTGGCTGGTACGAACCATAGTTACTAGGGTCGGCACCTAGCCCTTGGCCCAGTGAGTGTGTTTGTCGCATACATTATTTTCGCTCGATGAAAAACAGCTTCACTGAGAATGCATTTCTTTTTGCCAGATAAAGCCCGTGAACTTTCTGAGTTTAAATTCCAGTCATCCGAGTGTTTTGAGCTTGGCTAGGGTGGGAAAGAGGGAGGAAAAGGAACAAGATTACTAATTATGGCTTCTCCTTTGCTGGGGCAGAAAGGAAGAGGAGTGAAGAGGTAGAAAAAAAAGGCTGAAATATATTCCAGAAGACATACTAAAAAAAAAAAAAAAAGAAGAAGAAAAAGAAAATTTCAAACCAAAGACAGACAAACCTTATTGAAAAAAGACCTAACATACATACACCATTGATGCATTAATCTTTCTCTAGAAGCTTGGAAAACACATAAATATCTAAGTAAAATGTGTAATTAAGTACAGATTTAAAACTCTTTAAAGCTATCTTCATCTCTGGCAGAATTTGCTATGTCAATGCAACAAATCATTATGCCATGCTTCCACTTCACATCTCTAGCGTTATTTTATTCCTCCCCCTTTACCTCACATCCACCAATAACCAAAATAATTCAGGATTTAATAGCAAGTCACCAAATCGCTCTGAATACTTAAAAGGAATATTCCTTATATATATATATATATATATATTAGGAGTACAAAATATAGAGAGTACTACAGAGTAAAAAATAAAAATACCAGAGTTGGATTTTTTTTTCTTAAAGTCACATTTCTTTTCTTTCTTTTTTTTTTTTAATTAATCTTATATATCACAATAGAGTAGAACTAATTTTACTTGGCAGGAAGAAAGGAGGATGAAAAAGGACAAAGGAAAGTACAGAAATAGAGTGAAATATTGCCTGCATTTGAAAGTCTTTACATTCACTAGCACAGTTCAATCCATTAAATGTAATGGTTTCAAGATACCATATAGTAAACTTTAATATTACTGAAACAAGAAAAACATAAGAAACCGGAAAGACTATAAACCATTTCCTCACTGATATGACAGTGAAATTGAGCATATTTGATATGTGAATTCCATCTCATTTCCTTACTGGATAATATGTTCCACATTAAAAAAAGAAGCAAACTGCATTTTGCAATATTTGCTCAGCAATATGCCAAATGAACTGGCAGAAAGAACAAATTACTTCTGCTCTCAAGTAGGGTGGATACTATTCTTAGGTTATCGGAAAGACTATTGGTGCAAAAGCGTTACAAATGGAGCACGATTCCGGACAGGAGCCCAGGTCCAGGCGCGGGGCCCAGGAGCATCCCAGCTCCTGGTTCAGTGCCACCTCGGGTCACGTCTCAGCTGCAGGTGAACAGCACGTGCACTAGTTCTTGCTGAGTAACTCACGTAGATAATCTCAGTCCAGCTCACGGTAGACACACAGCCCCATAGCAGAAATCAGAAAGGAAGAAAAAGGGCAAGAGATTAAGAAACCAACTTCTTAATAACAATCTTGGCAGTAAGAAAACTCATCCAGTAAGACATGCAACAGTGTTACTCTGTGGAACACATCTTTAACTATCACACATCCAAAAGCGTCGGTCTTGCAACAAGACATAGTGTAGCCTACATGGTTGCCCCGCCACCCCTAAACCTGGCATGGTGCCACTGTGCAGCACACAAGGCAGTGTCTACAGCTCAAAACAGGGCTTCTCCAGAAGGCTCGCGGATGATCCCAAACTACAAAATCAGATTTCCCAGTATCTCCAAATTCAGGGACGGTTCTGCTACCTTATATTCAGTACTCCACTGAGTGATATATCAGACTGTCAAGCAAGAGTAAGGATGTTTATGTATATTTCATTACTTCTACAAAGAAGTGTAACTCCTAGGGAGAATCATTCTTTTATGCTATGCATTATTAAAAAAAAAAAAAAAAGCTAGCTCCTGATCACCAAAAGACAAAACATCATCCCAGATTTGCAGTTAAATGGCTAAACCTGACAAAAAAAAAGGAAAAACAAACAAAAACCACTACTCTTTCCAAATAGAAACTTCCAACTGAAATCAAAAGTCAGACATCACTCAAAAATAGTAATATGCACCAGTTTAAGGTTAGATATCAGGTCAATTGTGTCAATCAGCAGTTCACTGCCTGTAAGCTAAATTCACAAACATCATACTCTGTATATCTGTATATGCTGAACATCAGTAATTCCCTTTTACACATCTCTTCATTAACTAATACTAGAGTTATTCTTAAAATGCAGTTCCTATATTAGGTGTCCAAGACAGTAAGAACTTCTAAGTGTTTGGTGTTTCCTGGGGTTGATAGCCACAAGTTCCAGCTTGGGAGGTTCATTAGGAAAAAAAAGATCTTCAGTGGGAGGACAAGGCAGCAGAGGAGCAGGTCACACAGAGGCTGCAGGATCTCCCTCATCCCTGGAGGCTTTCCAGCCTCAGCCAGACTGAACCGCGGCTGATCTGGTCTGGTGTTGATAACAGTGTAAATTCAAGCAGGAGGTCAGACTTGATGACCCCTAGATGTCCCGCTGAAACACCATTTCTCTGATTACTCTATTTTGGGGCAGGCTGGGGAACGGAGGGCAAAAATTTTGATTTTGTCTGATTTTCTTTGGCTTCCTGCTTATGAAAATCCTCCTGTAAGTTTCACAGCTATACACAGCTGAAACTTCATAAAAAAACAAAATGCTTTTCCAGTGATCATATTACCTTGCCAAAGAATTCACTTAGCATGAATTACCTACAGCAGGCACGATAACTCTGGCACCTCAAAACAGTTAGCACTGGATTTTAAAAATCCTTAGAAACATAGGAGTACCAAGCTCATAAAAAGCCAAGTGCAAATGAATCCTTTTTTTGCAACTTATCAACATCCCTCCAGAAAGTGTTTCTTTAGGGCTTAAAAAATGAATAGAAAGTAAAAGAGATACAAAATGTTTTTCTGAGCATTTCAAGAACTGAACTATCAGGGAATGTAGTGTCATGTTCCAAAACTTTAAGGATCTACATGTTCATCAGCATGGAGGTGATGGAGAGCGGGCGCTGGGTAAGACACGCACATCACACCTGGCAATTTTCACCAGGTTGTCTCTAGCGCACGGGAGGCAGAGGGCAACCTCGCTTAGCCTTGGCTAGGAGGCCATTCCCACCACACTCGTTCATTTTACTTGTGTCTCTGTAGAGAGGATGCACTTAATGAATGAAGCAAAACAGCTTTCCAATTCTGCTTTGTATGACAGCTGAATGTGCTTGCACAGATGGTCCAAGGAGGATCTGCACGAGGCAGGTGCCACAACCCCCCTAAGAGCCCAGACCTCACGGGAGCTCCGCTTGCCCTCCCGCTGCAAACCCCTCGCGTCCTCACGCCCGCGCTCTGCGCTCGCACTCGCTCCTGGCAGCGAGTTTAAGCGCGGCTCTCAAAACTTGGAGGACTTCACCCGCGTGGCCGGCCGCTTCCTGGGGGCTGCGCTCCCGCACTCCGGCAAGAAGCGCCTCGCAAACGCCCCGCTCCGCGCAGAGCCGAATCCAGCCGCCCTCTCGGGCCAACCTGTTGCGGGGCCCGGCGCGGCCGGGGCTCTGCGGGCGGCCGCAGCGCGGCGCGGGGCACC
>JAWLRI010000974.1:1446580-1465648 GCA_034781795.1 Crypturellus tataupa
GGGGACACGTCGAGTTTACACACGGACTATTTCCTAGCGGCGGCGGCGGCGGCGGGCGGGGAGGGCGAGAGGCGGGGTTTGGGAAGGGGGTCGAGCTTGGGTTGCCGTGGGAATTGCTCCGAGCGAGCGGCTCCCAGCGGAGGCGGAGCTGGAGCTGGAGCTGGAGCTGGAGCTGGGCGAGCGCGGGCCCGCAGGTGGCCGCAGGTGGCCCGTGCTCCTCGCCGAGGGCAGCGGCGGCGCGAGAGGGCCGCGTGCGGGCGGAGTTTTCCCGTATCCGGAACAGGGAAGCGGGGAAACACAGCCGGAGGCGGCCCCGGAGCCTCTGCTACGTGGTGTGGGGAAAACACGGGTGCCCTGCGTGACTCCAGGAGGGGAAGCCGCTAAAATCCTCCAAAACAGAGAAGTGGGCATTGCTGCCACGGGACACGTCCTCTGGGAGCCCCTGGGCAGAAGCGGGAGCTTCACATTCCCTCGAATCGCTCATCCCGGCTGCCTGCAGCTTCGGCTGCACTCGGGTTCGCACCACTTGTCTGCACTGTTAGTACCGTGAGAGAGATGAAAGACCGATAAGATCCCCAACAAAGCAGAGGGGGGGAAAAGTGAAGAAAAAAAAGCTCCAGCGTGCAAAAAAATAAATTGTGGAGTCTGTGCATAGGCCCTTGGAAAGGTAACCATGGGGAGAGAGAGTACGTTAGGTTTCACGTGGTCAGCAAGTCCTTCCTTTGCGCCCTGCACTGCCATGCACAGTGGTGCCGATCGCCAGGCAGCGCATGGGGCCAGGGACAGGGGACAGAGGTCCGGCAGGAAAGGACAGGCCTGTCACCATTTTAGTCCATTAGTGATGCCAACTGAGGCTCTACCCACCCAACTCTTGGCCTTTGCTGCCTAGCAGGGGCAAATTTAAGAGCCCTGAACTGAAGCTCAGCCTACTCCAAGGCCTGCTCAGGTCCCACTGCATGAAGATAGTCGCTCATCCCTTTTAAGCTGGTCTAAGTTTAAAGCAGTGGTTTAAAGTGGCTGTAGTCTGTGACTAATATTTTGAAGCATCCGGTGCTCCAGTAAGAGAATTAGGAAGCAGGCAGCTGTCTCCTAAGAGAACCAGCTTGCGAGGGGAAATTACTCCTCCTGTGGGCAGCTATTTGCTAGCAGGATTAACTCTTAGGATTCTGAGTTCCTGTCACAGGAATGAGGTGCAGTGCTAGCAAACACACTGACTTTCGTGGGGATTTGGGTGGCTAAGTGTAGCAGTTATATAAAAATAACTTTTTTTTCTTTTTTTTTAATATATAGCTCTTAGTACGACATTATAATAGTGGCAGAATTTGTGAAATGCATAATGCAGTGAAAAGTATGAAATGACCAGAAATTCTTAAAGCCAGTTTTTGTGAGTACCACCATCACTAGTCGCATATCAGTACCTTGTAATAGGCAAGAGGAAGACGAGGATTAAGAGAGGGGCTAAAGTATCTTTTCATATAGAAAAAAAAGCCTGCCTCATAAGGGCAGGCTTGACATGATGAGTGCACTGAGGCAGTTTTTTTTTTTTTTTTACATGAAGGTATTAAATGAAAGATTAAAAATCTTTTTCTTTTTTTTCCCCAGCACTCAATGCCTTCAAAAATTTATTACTGGTTACTATAAACTGGTTTTTGACTAAGACAAATACAGCTTCTACACTGGCACCTTTGCATGTACCTTTCCCAGTATTTTGTTCTAATGGCACATACAAATAAAATATCACTATGAAGAACTTGCCTGTGAAGATACACAAATCACCAGTGGGGACATGGACTCTTTGAAGCCCCAAAGCAGGCAAGTCTCAAACATTTTAAAGCTAGAAGGCACAGTTTGGCAGTACCATCCCACAATTAATCCTGCAATTCTTCTCTATAGGAAAGACTTCATTTTAGTAGCACCTTCCTAGGGTCTGAGGGTTGCTGACAAACCTGTCCTTCCTCCTTCTTATCTTCTTGAGCAAAATTGGGCAATGCTTATCCATTTGCAAGATCTTCCCTAGAGCTGTGTGAACAGCACCTCTAGTAAGGTAACAAAAGTCTTGCACTTTGCTTTCATCATTTCTATCTCCTTATGTATAGAATAAAGAAAAACAAGAACAATTTTAACTTGTTTTCCACCAGACCATGCTCAAAATAGAATGTTCTCAACTTGGAATTAATTGCATTGATAAAATCAATTGACGGTATCTAGGAGCATATTGCATAATTAAGAATGAGCACCGTTACCTTTTGCTCCTTTTAATACCCAGCCAACCTTTTTATCTGACAGTCAGAGACTTATGTTTACATTATCCAAGGGTATTCTTATCTAACATTATTTGATAGTTTTTGTTTCTGTTCTTTTGTTGGTTCTTTGTGCTATTTTCTTCTTCAGGTGTATTTAAATGCAATATCTTCTTTTATCATACAAACATAGCTACAAAGCATGTAAGTCACTCCTTCCTGAATCCACATTATCTGCTTTATAGATAACGCTATTGTCAGATTTCTGGGGCATCCGTCTCATAAGAAGCAGTCAGAATTTTCCCCTTATTTCCTGAGAGGCTTACATTCAAATGCTGCTGAACCCGTTATGTGCACAAATGTCAATGTGAATCTGAACCTAAGTACCTTGGTACTTAAAAAATCTAGGCATAATAATGAAAACTCATTCATTATTTCTCACAAAGATAATCTAACCAAACCTGTTTCATCTGTATCTCCTGTTTACTTCTATAATCTCAGCACATTTGCTTAAAATTATACTCTTTCAAGTGCATCTTTTCTGCCTAAATGCTATATTCACTTTGTACAGCATATTTATTTTAACAGAAGAGCATTAATAAGCAAGTGGGATATTCTTGCTTATATAGCAATGCTAAAAAGGTTTTGTTAGTGGAACTTTAGGGGATAAAAGAAGCAGTAAGAATTGAATACTGTAAAAATCATTTTTGAACTTATGAATTTTTTTTCAAGATATAGATAATATAGATAATATACTTAGGAAAATATACAACTAAAAATAAAGTTTGGAAGTATTTATACTTAGTAAAGCCTTCCTATTACAGTATTAATGTCTTGTAATTCACTTATAAACTCTCTCTTGTTTATTAAATCATTATTTTGAGGCTCAGTAGTTCATAGGAACAATTTTTAGCTTCATGTAGTCCTCAGTATAAATAATTCTTGCTAAGGCTTAGGCTAAGGCTTATCTTTCTGTACTGAACGGATCCTCCCGGCAAACACGCAAGTCCCTGGGATTTCCCACGGTGTGAGAAGCGCAGCTGGCTCAGCTTTTCCTGGGGTGCTGGACAACGAAAGGAGAGGTGGTGGGTGCCAGGCACAGCGGAGAGGGAAGGAGACGAGCAGAGACCCCTCCGGGCAGCACTGGCACTCCATTTCCTGCTGTAACCCGGTGCCCTTCAGTTCCCTTGCACGCCTGGAACGCGCCACCGTGCAGAGGGCAACGTGAGCGGGCAAAGAGCCCGCTCTTTTCCCTAATGCTTTAACATTTTTTCCCTAATACTTTAGCTGACTAAATCTTGCAGTTAACCAAGAATTTTACATTATATTATTTGCAAGTGTGTAGCCAGACTGTGTTGTGTGCAGGGTGCTTTATAATTGCCATGTCATGAGAATATACCACACTAGATAGTGCTTGTGTGGTGGGTGAAGTAGTGCCTCTTTGGCGCTGTGGCCTCACCCAGTGTGACCGCATTTATTTATATAACATGAACTTGTGGAGAAAAACTTGAAAATATGAGTGAGAAATGCCAGAAAAGTACAAAATCTGAAAGTAAACTACAAGAATTGCATTTTATGATTATTTTTTAAACAGTGTAACTGTGAAGCTGATCATGCATTACTTTTGCAGCCTGGCTCACAGTCCTTGGAGGCCCCTGACTGTCCATACTGTTGTCCTTTGACATGAATGAGTTTCTGCCTAGACAAGAACACAATAGAGGTGCCATATGCACCTATGGAGTAAGTAATGAGGATTTGCAATCCACCTGGAAGCACCTACATTTGGAAGAGCAATAGAGTTTGCATCCTGCTTTGTGATGGGCAGTGTCCAGTAGATCTTCATAATGATAAATTTATCAATG
Organism: Crypturellus tataupa; assembly: GCA_034781795.1. Lineage (NCBI taxonomy): Eukaryota > Metazoa > Chordata > Aves > Tinamiformes > Tinamidae > Crypturellus > Crypturellus tataupa. The sequence continues at coordinate 1,450,683 of JAWLRI010000974.1, forward strand.
TTTGTATGCCACTACTGTGTGGCTTTATAGTGTGAAAGTTTGTGCATAGTTAATACATTTTCCTACTCTCCAACTTCCCCATGCAGGAGATTATTTTTATTGCTTTGTGAGAAGCTTGAGAAAATAGCTGCAATTTCTGCATCTTTCATTTCTGGATGTTACACCTCAAATGTTTTAGGTGTTCTGTGCAAATTTAAGTATTTGGATAGGAAGTAGTGGAATTAAGTCAGTCAGTGATGTTGTGGTTTTGGCAGTGGTAACATAAGCATTACAATAAGGAGAGCTCTTGAGCCTATCTTAGGAAAAAAAGTGCTCAGAACTCTCCCTGAAAATCAGGCTTTTCTGTCATTTTGATTTTATAGCACGCCCCACAGTCCCTTCTAGGAGCACTATGGTGGATGGCAGAGCTCCCTGAGTGAATATTCACATATCTGCTTTCTAAACCCTGAAAGAAAGGGATTTATGTTTTTCCTGTCTTTTAATCTCACAAGCAAGTGGCAAAAGATTTGCCCTCTTAAAGGATGGAGGAGACACTGCATGGCATTAATGGCCTTTTTGTTGCACTCCTGAGGCTGCTCTGCTGCAAAGTCTTTTGTCTGCTACGACCTCTTTCACTTGCAGGCAGCAACAGAATATCTTCTCTTACATAAAGACTGTCTTGTCAAGGTTGCAAAGTTTGGGAAAGTGTTTCTTCCAAAACTATTCTCTTTTCACTTTTTGAAACCATAAGAGTAATCATTAGACATAAAAGTAATCATTAGACATAACGACCTTATGATTCTTTTATGTCCTGGTAGCATCTTTTGACGCCCAAAAGCCAGTGTGAAGAATCTAAATAGGTCTCATACAAGATCACAGGGAAGAATGAGGGTCCACATGCTTGATTCTTTTCTACTAGCTTTTCCAACCCCTAAGTGAAATCCCCATCTTCTCTTCAGATGTGTCCGTAAAGGAGCCAAGTCACCAGGCAGGCAGGGGCAGCTGAGAAGGGTAAACGGTATTAACAGCTGACCCATGTAAAGAGTAAACTAAGTTTGATCTAAGCATTTTCTTGGGCAGATTCCATTTTTGTAGCTCAGGCCTTGTTCATATATATGTCTGCAAATATTCAGACATACATGAAAAAATACTAGTCATATGTCCTGTTTCGCTGGCACTGCATTACTCACAAGCTATACAGAATCGATGTAATGAACAAGTTATTGCTAAGAGGCCAGATTAAAATGTATATCACATCATCACTTAGTACTAAAAGCAATTCTAAAGAAAGAAGATTTTGGAATTAATTTGATTCCATGTGGCTCGTGTCTGAAATGCAGTATTGCTCTCCACCCCTTAAGTTTCTAGCCACAACAAACCTCTCTAACCTAAACTTGTGCTTTTTGACTAAGGAAGTTAGGACCCTAAGCATCATAGGATGTGTTGTCCGTTACCTTAACAATGCCGGTGGAAATCTTAGAATAAGTCTCAGTATAGATTAAAGAACCCAAATTAGCAACATTGAGAAATGTACAGAACCATAAATTAGCTATATTTTAACACTTTGATGTAGTTGCTGTCATTAAGATATGAGTAGAATTGTGCTTACTAAGGATGTTACTGCTGCTTTCTAGGGATTCTCAGCAACCCCAGGTGACGCAAAACTCCCTGTCAGGAGAGGTCTGGAGCACTCTGAGCAACATAATAGAAAACAGCATCTCTTGTGGGATTATACAGTTGCTGTACATGGGACACTGGCAGACACTGTTAATGCATCCAGTGAGTCCTATTACATTGCCAAAGGTGCTTGGTTAAGCCCTGCTCAGTCCTATAAACAAATAATAGAAAGCAGGTTTAGAAAGAACCTTCAGGAGTTATCTTCTGAGTAAGAAGTTGTTTTTCTATCCCCAGATAAGAGCTAGTATAGCTAACTCATGCCTGATGGATGCTGGTCTACCTTTGTTCTTAATACTCCCACAGCGTTTCATTTCCCTAGGCCAACAGTTCTAGGATTTAACCCTTCTTTCATTTCAGAAAGCTTGTCCTCTCTGAAGTTTCCCACTCTGGAGCTGATGTCATCCTACAACACAGGAACATTCAGCCTAGGAGGAAGCACGAGGTGGCTTTGTGGGCAGCAAGAAGAGGTGACATATGAATTCATCCAGGCTCCGTGGCTCCTCCAGGAGCTGCTGCCAGGTGTGCAGCCTGCTGAAGGACTTCCTGCGCTGAGCTGCTCGTTCCCATACCGTTGTCCCATGCTGCAGTGCAGGAGTCTCTGCCCTGTGGGGAACAGAGCAGAGGGATGCGGGGAAGACTCCAAGTAGGAAGAGCAAAAGGAGTTTTAAGCCCTTTGTCAACAGTGTGCTTAGGGGCCACTGAAAGCTGCACTGTGTCTCTGAGCAATCTAAACCTCTTATTCTGACTCTTTCTGTAGTGAACATTGAAAATGGTTTATTCCTCTCTTTTCTATAAAAGGTTTCTGAAAAATAATGAATTACCCTGGTTCTCCTCATCTTTCTTTGAGCTAAATGACCATAATGCCTCAGTCTTTCTGTGTAGGTGATCGGTGCAAATTCTGATTATTCTTGTTTTTTCCTCATTGAAATAGATTTCTCTTGTAATGGCATTCTCAAGGCATTCCCACATCACACCAGACAGAAAGCCCGACTACTTTGTGAGGTGTATAGACAACTGTCCTTTTTATATATCACTAAGAGATCTGCTTTTCTTGCTAGCACTGAGAGCTGCACAACTGCATTCTGACTGAATTAGAAATTTGGATCTGCTTCTCCATCAAAGTAGGGATTTGTGCAGTGCGATTGCCAGAGAGGACTGTTCTGCAATAACAGTGGTGCGAGAGAGGTAGATATGTTCCAGCACTCTGAATTCCTCCTCTTCACATTCTGGGAATCCAAAAGGTTTTACTCAGCTTTTCAAATTCTCTTTCACACAAGCATAACATTTTGCATACAGTCCACTGACAAATGTTATTATTATGCTGTTAATTTTGCTTGGCTTGTTTGCTCAGATTCCCAGGCTCTGTACATAAGTAATTAGGAATGTACAACTCCTAATGGACAGGAACTGAGCTTGTAACTCCCTAGTTTGATGACTGCCTGCCTGCATAGTTCGTTCAAAGCCGTTTTTGTGGAGTTGCAAATGCTGGACTTCAGTCTCAGTCTAATCATCTGTTATTTGTCTTCCCTTAAGGTGAGTTTTGGCGTTTAGGTGGATTGACAGTGTCCTTTTCATATTTTCCATTCTATTTGTTATGGAAATTAAATGTCATTTAACATGGCCTTATTCAGCACTTCATTGACCAGTGAGTGAAGAATCAACCTTCTGGAATATAAAACAGATAGATAAACTTCAAGCATCGATGCCCTCATACTTAGAAACAGTCAGAGTCAACATTTGTTTTGTCAAATTCTAACTAATTAAATAAATGATACACAAGGCCATTAATTCATATCCCAAATGATGTGTGAAACAAAAATAGGTGACACAACAAGGTGAACTATTTAATCAAACCATTATACAAGGATGATGTGCATGTATGAAAATTTCTTCAGAAGTTTGAAATGAAATAAAGAACAGGTGGTTGTGACCAGATCCTCCCTCTGCATACAAGGAAATCACTTGTTTCTAACCCTTATGAAATGATCTGTAGTAATTTTCTCTTTCATGATGAAGGGAATGCTTGAACACATTGGCAGACCTTCTACAGCATATGGTCAAAACAAAAAGAATCCCTGCTGCCACATTTGAAATTTGCATTTTAAATACTTGGACAGTCAAGCCCTGCTCAGATACCTGCAAATGAGTTTGACTTTGAGATATATATATATATATAAAAGTGTATATATATTATTATTTTTCTCTTAGAATGATTTGCAACCAACTTATCTACCTTAGAGCATAAAAAAATCTGTGGAGAATCTACATACAGGCATCAGTATTTTTGCTCTCTAGAAAATACAGAATGCTCATCAGTGTGATTCTGCCTGTTTCAAAAGATAATCATACCCCGTTGTCTATTTTTTGCATGTAAATCGTCATGAGTTAGGACTTGATCCAAAGTCCACTGCTGTCAGTAACAACCCTTCCTTTCTCTGCTGTGGGATTTTCTCCCTTCATTTTTTATCAGGCACTTAGACTCTGCCCTGCATTGAACTCAGATGAAATTGCTAGTTGAATATATCAGAACATAGTCATTTCTAAGCCAGAGATAAGAAAAGTCTTGCTAGTACCTGGATTTACCATTGAGAAGACCTTCTTATAGCCAGCCTGTCTTAACTGAAAGCAGATATTTTTAGAAGCAGTAAATTGGAGTCATTCTTTAATCATAGCTGGAAATTCATAATGTATTTCTTCTGATTTTGCTTAAACTGACCCACTAGCTTAAACCATGTAAGTAGAAGTGATATATCATGCCTCTTCTCTGAACTCCATGTGAAAATTCCTTGCTTTTACCAAGCTCCTTTTGGTCTTTCAACACAATACCTTTGGTTAACAGAAGGCATGTTTTTACTACTATTGTTTTAATACAGTTATGGTACATCTTTAATACAAATAATTTTGTAATACAATACAATCAGTTCAGCTAGTTCTTCAGAGGTCAAACAATTCCCTTTTTTCTGATTTTTTTGGTTGTAGTATATATAGCTGATGTATTGCCAGTTCATGCAATTTGCCACAAGTTAGTATCATAGTAACACCATATCTGGGCATCTTCAGCATCAGCAACTGCACTGAGTGAGAATCCAGCTTTCATACTCCCTCATCTCCCTTCCCAAAAGCCTTTCTCATGCAGAAAAGTCAAAGTGGCTGTACTCTAATTGCTTATCTTTTTGATAAGGCAGTTAAAAAGAATGTAATGTAAATTTAGCTTTGTTCTTACTTCTCAAACTAAATGATTTTGAGACCGTATTTGAAGTCCTCGATTCCTAAGGACTTGGGGTTAGCATTACTACATTTGGTTTTTATCACATTTGGCTTTTCAGCATTTTGTAATCTTACTGTTTTTGCAGTGTTCTGATGATTCTGTCAGGGAGGATGTCATAAATTCACACTTATTATCTTTCAAGACAGGTACAATTTTGATTTGTATTTTGAACGAAGCACTATAGTGATTTCTCTGGAATTGCCAACTTTCTGACTGGCAGTAAGCTGTGCAAAAATCTGTACATTTGCCTCTAAAGTAAGTGCGTAAGTGCACAGTTAATATTTTGTTATATCTTTTGTTTTATCTTTCAATACATATAATATATTGCTAAGGGTATTTCAACTAAGGTGGCCATTTATCAAACACTTATTCAATTAATTCAGACGTTTTAATTTAATTCTACTTTTTTTTTCTTCCAAAAACTAATTTGAAGAGAGTCCTAGATTAAAACATGTCTTTCAGTACAGGTTTATTGACGTATATTTAACAGATTGGAACATGCTTGACAGATAATGCAAGCAGAAGGTGACATTTTTCTTCATATTAACTATATTTAAATATTTACATTAAACTAATTCCTACAGCAAACAACAAATACAAACATAATTTCTTTGTGCTGTTTAGTATCTTAAAATCAGTCCTTTAGATTGCAGCCTTTGGGAATGCTTGCTAAATCATGACATGAGATTAGTGTCACGTGGGAAGTTAGCAAAGGAAAACAGCAGGAATAATGCCAGATTTGTCTGCCATTTGATGCTAGGTTTTGCAGCTGGATTTTTTGTCTCCAGCACCACCTGTCTGATCAGCTGGTGAGGAAGTTGTGATCTTTCTGTTATGATGTGGAGCTTCACCATGGTTATCCATTACTAGGACACTGCACTGGTTTCCAGTGGATTTGAGACATTCATCATGAATCATAAAGCTATAAATTGGCAGGAAGAAGTCAAGATGGGGGAAGCTAGCAACATGTTTTTAGTAGCCCAAAATCCAGAAACCTTTCTCTTTATGTGGCCCACAGTGACATTTCAGAAAGGCTGCAAGAGTACAGTCTAATGGAGTTTTGGGAGCCTGTGCTTCCTAGAGTTATGATATCCTAGACAGAAGCTAGTCTGTTAATAAATCAATGTCTCAAAAGTTGCTGTGATTTCACTCTATATCTATATTGATGCTTATTTATCAGGCCTCCTGGAATTTTTAGTAGGTGTCTTTCTAATAAAACATAATAATATAATTTAAAATATACATGTATGATACACACTTCCTACATACACAATCTTCTCCATTCAGGAAAACTTATCTCTTGCCAGGAAAGTGCCTATAGAATGTCAAGATTGCTGAGTGTTTAATCAGACTAAAATCTATCTAAGTTTATAGATAAACACGTACTTATGTGTGTTTTCAGCAAGACTTTTTGTTGTTCATTTGTTTGTTTTGTAGTAGGAAATGTATCCTTTCCCTGTAATCAGATGTTCAGCAGGAGATCTCAGTATCATATAGATCCACTCTGATTTCATATAGAGTCAGGGTTTGCCTACAAAATTATTGCCAATCAACTGGGTCTTTCAGTTTCCCATGCTTAATACAATGTTTTAATAAATGCCACAAAATCAGTTATATTATTACTTGACAGGTAAGAAACTTTAGAAATAAATGATTAATTCTTGTAATATCAGTAAAATGAAAAAAGCATAATGTTGAGTTCTTATTTGCACAAAAGATTCTGTGTGGCACTTGAATGATTAAAAGGGCACACCTCCTTTAATTACAGGCCTTAAAAATTTGGGAGTTAAACTGGAAAATGACTCCCAGTCCATACTGTTTGAAAGTGTTGGGTTTTTTGTTTGTTTGCTTCTAAAGGTCCAGCCTCTGCAATCACATAAATAGGAAAGGACTTCAATTTCCATGGACAGAAAAATGATTAGATGTTGTTATTTAAAATTACTGAGAAAAAGCTCGAAAATATGACTCAGCTTTATTTAAATGGCCCAGGAACTCAGGACAAATAAAATATAAATTTATTTTTAACATTAGAGTTAACAAATCTTAAGAGTTTTGAGATCTCTCACATGAAACTTTAGTATTTATTGAAAGCTCTATACTAGAATACTGGGAATACTTGGCATTGTGATAGACTTTGTAGTTAAGTCGAAATTTTGCCAAAGTAACTTTGCCAGAAAAAGTGTTCTTCCTTATTCCTAGAGATCATTCTGACTTTTCATGTATAGAAAGTGTACAGAGACTGTTAATTCTTCCTTATTATGTTTTGTTGGCAAAGAAAGGTCTTATGCATGAAACGTTTTGCCAGCAGAGAAATAGTTGCATTCATTTATCTATACACAAATATCCATAAGATGGTGCTGTATCTTAAATCTGACTGGAATCATTTGCATTGAAAAATAAAAATCGTGTTGCAATTTTAGCTAAGAGCTCTTGTTATAAGCTGAGTGTTGGTAACAATTTTTTGGCAGGCATATTGCAAACGTTAGTTTCCAGTCACTCCAATATGTTAATTTATATGTATTAAAATATTAGTCACAGCATCTTTGTTCAAATTTGAACAATTTAAATGCCTGTAAAAGAGGTAGTTTCACTGGCACCTTGCATATGAGCTGCCAGTAGGTTGCTTTCATAGCTGAGTTTCATTCCATCCATTTTTGTTGAAGGTAAGTGCTCGTCCAGTGACTGGTCCAAACGCTACTGTAATGGGAAAAGAGACAAAATTGAGCACTGGTGGTTCTATTTAAAGGGGAAAGATAACAGATTATGACTGAATCTGGCCAGAAAAATGAAAGTCTGTGGGAGAAATGAATCACCATCCACGCAAGCAGGGAGAGCAGAAATTCCATGTGCAGCCAACACGGTGTTGTGGGACTTAGGGAGAACAACGACATGAGTGGAGGACTGGCTGGAGGGCAACCAGGAGAGCTTTATTCTTCTGCTGATGGTGCCGTGTATTAACGCTCAGTCGTCACCTTCCCCATGGCTCCTGGCTGGAGTCCTGCACAGCTTGGTCTGGCTCGTGGCGGGATCATGGCTCCAGCCCAAGCTGACTGGAGAAGGGAAGAGAGACTCCTGGAGAGGGGAATGCATCTCACACCCGCCAGTATCCTGGCAGCTCCACATGCGTTTTAGCTTCTCCAGAGAGGAGGAATGTTAAAATCCAGACAGGATCCTTGCAAAGGGGATTTCACCTGCCTGAATCCGTCATCTTTGGCAGTGGATTTACCCTCTGCTCATTGCTCTGAAGGGGTTAGGTGGCAAGAAGAGCTGATCAACTCTGGTTCACAGAATTTATTTCGGCACTTCTTTCTGGAATTATTTGGGCATCATCTGTATCTGACTGGCTCCTTGAAAACAATGGTCAGAAAAGACGACATGCAGAAGGAAGTGAGGAAGGGAAAACATATTAGGGGCAGTATCATTCTCTAGATGGTAGGGAAGAAAGTAAAGGGAGAAGAGGTGGCCCATGGCTTGGGAAAGGGCAGAGCACTCAGTGAAGGCAGTGAACTTGGACAGGTCTAGGGGAGGCAGGGAGATGGCATGAGCAGAAGAAACTGATCTCTGATCATCTTCCTTCCCTCCATTTCTGTGGGACAGTGGTTATGTCCTTCGCCCTTGACTCTGTGCTTACTGAGCTGGTGAACTTCCCATTATTGCCCTAGGAACTTAGCTACTCCTTTCCAGCTAGCTAATTAATTTCATTCACAAGGAAATTTTGTAATGAAATCCTATGTGTTCAGACTCCTAGCTTTGTTCCCTAGATTGCAAAAACACAAATCTTCTACTGAAGGTACAGCACAAATCTGAAATCTGCTTTTATTTGTCTTCTTTACATTTACCTGTTTAAAGAAAAAAAAATATATATATCATTCTTGATAGTACACAATATGATAACGCCTCTCCCCAGTCAAACTGGTTCTTAAACCAGTTCAGATGACTGAGGCAGAAAAGAAAGAAGCATAAGCTACTTCAACTGAACTAGTATAAATTGGAAGCTAAAAATACACACATGTGTGTATGCCAAATTATTCATCAGATGCCACAGGATTAGTTTCAAGAAACTACATACTAATAATATGACTCATTCTTCTACCTGACATCGTCAGCTGTCAATATATTTTGTTTAATATTAATCCTGCAAATTCTTGTTAAACACTCTTCAGATTTTTTTCTTCCTTTCTATAGTGCCATCTTTCAAAAAGCATTCTGATTGCTTTTTTGGTGTAATGATGCAAGACCTGATTTTAGAGACAGCTAATGCTGGTGATGTGCTGTGTTATTATAATGCCACCTGATACCTCATTCATTTGATACATTAGCTAGTGTACTCCATCAACAAAACAATGTGCTCACATCATTTCTATAGAGATGGATTTTTTCAGTGGCATGAAATCAGGGTAAAAGCTGTATCTACTGCAGTGCCAAAATGCCCCTTAGCTTAGTCTTTTCCACATTGTGAAACTTGCTAGGCAATTCAAAATCAAGAAGACCTATTAAGAAGAAAAGGTGAATTCATCCATTATAATCTTAACATGATAGAATTGTTGGTCTTCTTTGTATATATGTACCAACATCAAAATAAGAAAAGGAAGAGTAATGTGTTTCTGGAATACATTTATTTTATTGTCCTATAAAGCAGCTGTCTCCGGGACAGCTAAATACTGTATTTTGATCAAGTAAATAAATGTCAAACAAACAGAAGTGACCTCTAAAATAAATCTTAATATACATCAAAAAAATCATAAATGTCTTCAGTTAACAGTCTTCCTGGGAAGCAAAGGTATCAGAGTGTCACACAGAGAACAGGTTCCCCAAGGTTTTCCCCTCTGGAGAGAGGAACTCTAACCAAGTGCAGGGCAACAGAAACTGCAGGGACAAACGACTCACCTAAACTCAGGTTTTGTGAGACAACGTAAAAGGGAGGTGATGAATCAAATAACTGGCTCCCATACCATGAAGAATATTTAGAATATTGTCCTTATTCCTGATGCAGGGATCATTGAGGCATCCTGAGTCCTGTAGCTTGCATCCATGTTTGGACTCTTACAGTGCCTCTGTAATTACCAGATAACCACTCTGATCACTCACAGGGGATCTCCCAGAGTATTTCCACCAGATTCCCCCTACTTGCACCATTCCTGATGAGAAAGGCCTCCATCTGTATGTGGTTCATGCATCTGCAAGGAGAAACTGCCTGCCCGTGGCAGAGGGATAGAGCTCTCCCTGAGCCAGGCTGCAACCCTGACTGTCACCTGTGGTTCACTTTTCCTTAAAGGTAAAGAGGCAGCTGTGTAAGAGAGGTGAAATACTCTCATACCCAACGCACACCCAGTGTACCTGTAGCTGGAGGTACAAAATGTGCCTTTCACACACAGCCAGTCCTTTTCCTTGGCCAGGTCTCATTGTTTGTGTTTGTTATTCACATGTCCTAGGTCATCTCCTAAATTCCCCCAGCTTCTGCCTTTCTTCTGTAGGCACGAATGGTTTGCTGCCATGGAGGACACCTTGCAGCCAGTTGCTGCCTGTTTGCCATCTTTTGTTGCATGCCTGTGAGCACGCAGACTTGTAGCTGCATACATGTGTGTGATGTCAGACTCCTATCCTCAGCAGAAGTGGAGTGAAATCTGAACTTCAGGCATCCTAAGGAGGAGGGGAACTAACTTCACGGATTGCACTGCTGTTCTGTGAGGGAAAGGCTGTGGATGTGGTCTACTTAGACTTCAGTAAGGCCTTTGATATCGTCTCCCACTGCCTTCTCCTGGAGAAGCTGGCAGCTCATGGCTTAGATGGGTGTATTCTTCACTGGGATGGCCAGGCCCAGACCCACCAGAGTGGTGGTGAATGGAGTTACATCCAGCAGGTCACGAGTGGTGTTCCCCAGGGGTCGGTGTTGGATCCAGCCCCATGCAGCGCTACAGACTTGGGGCAGAGCGGCTGGAGAGCTGCACGGCAGAAAAGGACTAGGGCATGTTGGTTGACAGATGGCTGAACACAAGCCAACAGTGCGCCCAGGTAGCCAAAAAGGCTTCCTGGCTTCCTCACTTTATCAAGAACACTGTAGCCAGCAGGACTAGGAAAGTGATCATGCCCCCACCCCTCAAACACTATGTTCAGTTTTGGGACTCTCACTACAAGAAAGACGTGGAGGTGCTAGAGTGTGTCTAAACAACAGCAATGAAGCACAGACATTATGAGGAGTGACTGAGGGAGCTGGTGTTATTTAGTCTGGAGAAGAGACCTTACCACTCTCCAGAATTACCAGAAAGGAGGTTGTAAGTGAAGAAGGGGTCAATCTCTTCTCAGGATAACTACCGATAGGACAAGAGGAAATGGCCTTGAGTTGCACCAGGTGAGAGTCAGGTTAGATATTAGGAATTTCTGCATAGAAAAAGTAGTCAAGCATTGGAAAAGTCTGCCATGGAAGTGGTGGAGTTCCTGGCAGTGTTCAAGAAACGTGTAGATGAGGCATTTAGGGACATGGTTTAGCAGGTGTGGTGTTGAAGGGCTTATGACTGGACTCGATGATCTTGAAGGTCTTTTACAAATCGTAACAATTCTATGATTCTATGGGTGCGGTGATGATGAGCAGCCCACCTCAGAGAGATAAGGGCTATATTCTGTTTTTGAACCCAAACCCACTAGCCCATCATTTGCCTGACACTTTGCACTGAGGCTGGGGTAGTGAATCTGAGAATGTCTTCAGTAGATTTAATGCTATAGAATGCAGCATGTCCTGAGGTCCTGCAGAGTGGGAAGGGGCAACTAGAAGTTGCTCTTGGTATGTTTTCAATACATGTCACCTGAAAGTACTGCTGAGAACTAAGTTGCATGGACTTTAGTCTTATAAGGAAAAAATGAAGTGGGAAGGAGCTTTGCTGATTTGCTGCTCAGAGCTGCCCGGCACTTGAGCAGAACTTATTGTGCTCATTTGTCAGCTAATTCATTAGGGTTCATATCACGCTGTCAGGATCCTTGGCTGCTTTCTGTAATGGCATTTTTTCTTCCTCTGCTGAACAGCAGTTTTGCAATTGCTGTATCAGTTATTACAATGTAAAATATTTGATATAATATTAGATAAAAAAGCAAACATATCTTGCACTTCGAGTTGCCTCAGAAGGTAATAAATGCACTTGATTCTCACTGGGGCTTTATAGAAGGAGGCACTTGAGATATAGCAGATTGTCTACAATGAGGCTGCCATCTGGAAATTTTCTGTGATGCCTGCTTACAACTGGGGTTTAAAGGTGTTAAAGTTAAAATTTATTATTAAAAATATATATACTTGAAAGAAATACATCTGCATGGGCAATTTGAAGGCAAAGTTAAATTTAATTAATTTCTGATAAAATGTAGGTTTTAAAGAGTATCTTATCTGTATTCCTTGAATATTTAATATCCAATAAGATCTAAACATAAAATGATCCATAGTGTAACAGCTAACTTGCTTTACATGTAAAGAACACTGAGCGAGGTGTTTCTTTTTTTTTTTTTTAGTTACAATAGGAAAAGAGATCTGTGTATCTTCAGATTTTTTTAGAAGGTTTTGTGCAAATTAGATTCTTAAAAAAAAAGGCTCCCGTAGAAACTATGAGTTTGAAGAAATTTGGTTTAGAAACACGTGCAGCCCAAAGATCCAAGCAATGATGCGATGTGCTATTCCTGATAAGTCATGGTGTATCACAATTGTATGCTTTTTCATTATGAGATATTAATAGGAAAATGCGAGTCACAGCAAAGCTCTCCCAGTTTCTGGCAGTAGTTCTTTATATGACCCAAATAGCTAAAACTACATGTGATTCCATTTCTTCTTCATTTGTTCTCTGAGGAGACAGAGTGTATAGTGCAGTGGTTTGTTTTAATGGAATTATGGTTTAAAATTATATATTTATTTATTTGTTTTCTATTATGTAGTCTACTGTTTGATTTAAAAGCAGGTAATTCTGAAGATATTTTCACTTGGAGCAACGGGGTAAAATTTGCAGCAGTCCTTAGTAAGCATAGGAATTCATATCACAGCTTCATACTCCTGGAACATCTATGTTCTCAGTTTTAGTCTTTTGGAATAAAATTCTGTTGACCATGAAATATAAAGCATGATATTCTTCTTGGATATAGCCCTTCTTGGCCCATACCACAGAGCACTGCCAGGAGAAACATGACCTGAATGAACCTGAATGTTATTTTGTGGGAAATCAGTGTTGCATTGCCTGTTTTGCAGCAGGGCAAGCCGTTGAAGACACGAGCAAGGGCAGTTTGAGCAGTTTGGGGTTTGCAGCTGACCTGGTGCAGGCCGCTCAGCCTTAGCAAGGCTTCATGCAGGTGCAGGTAACAGCTCTGGGCTACGGCTCGGCGGGACAGAGCAGAGGCTCCCAGAGAGCGGGGGCTGGAGGGAGATACTGGCTGTGAGAGCCAAATGACACTAAGAAATGAAAGAGCAGACCTTAGCAACAACTAAATTGGTAGTAATGGGTATGTACTTCTAACTAAGGAGGCTGCACTGGTAGCTCCTCAAGGTGGTATTTCTTCTGCCTACTAAAATAACTGCCCCGTTTTCCTTGTATTCAGAGTCAGCCTGCGCCTTCCTCACTAGAGGGCACACTTGCCTGGGCAATTCACTAGCACTGGCACGATCAAACACTTGAGAGTGTGGGCAGAGAGGCGTTGCCATCTGCTTAGTACTAACATGCAAGGCTATGCCACTGTCTCATCTGGTTCTAGAATGTACATCCTGATTTGGGTCTCCAATAAGCATTATTCAGCATCATCAATAGGACCTTATTAAGGGCAGGAGACCGGTCACAGGGGAATGTAAAAGAGAGATTGAATAGCAAGTTGCCCACAGGGCTGGCTTAAAGATATTCATTAATATAGATTTCCTGTTGCTGGTACTATCACCTGGCAAGTAGATAAGACTTATTTGAACTATATATAGTAAATGCTCCATCAAGATTAGCTACACTATAACACAGATGCTTTAAAAAATGACTATGTGTATATGTATATATGTGTGTATACACACTTTGTCAATTCAGAGAATTGAATTATTATACTTTCAGTTTTACTTTCTCTCCCATTCCTTTTAAGTTCTAACAATTTGTTTGCTACTTAACTGCCCTCACAGCCACATCGGAGATCTGTATTTCACTGTCCACAATGATTCTTAGGCCCATTTCCTGAATGATTACAGTTAATTTAGAACAAAGTAGTGTGGCAAATGGTTAAAATTGCTTCCTCCATTGTGCATTAATCTCACATTTAGCAACTTCCAAAAATCTTAATTCCTTTAAACAATAATTAGATTGCATGAATGTAAGAATGGAGAAAATATATGCACTTGTGTCACTTGAAAACCCAATTCTAAACTAAACCACTACCACATCAAACTGAAACTCTACTATTTTCTGTGTAAAAATCAATTACTTCTGTTCACCAGGCTTTAGAAAGTGTTTTGATTAAAGAAGGAAAAAAAATCAGGTTAACTTCCAGAGATAAATTTGTAGGGACTTATTTATTTTTTTAATACAATAGAAAGAACTGATAAAGAATGACACATTCAATATATAAAAACTGAGTTAAGTGCAAACATGCCTAAGGTAATATATATAATTGGGGTCATATTCTCTAATGACTATCTCTGTTTCCGGGAGGTCAGCCTGCTTTCAAATCTCTATTGCTTTTTCCTTATTAGCATTCCAAAACCTGTTCTCCTTCACCATTACAACTCCTGCTCAAAACAACAGTCTCTCACCCTAATATTCTGTGTGTTCACAGCATAATGACCAAAAGGGTGATCCTAAATTCATACTTATTTTCAGACTTTCCAGTCACATTATGTCTCTCTGTAGTTTCTTAAATTACTGTCTTTTTCCTTTTTATGTAAAATTGAACCTTTTCTTCAAAGACCTACATAAATTCTGTCCCAAGAGATTAAGGTTTTGTCCCAAGAGGGCACAAGAGATAACATGAGATAACTTGTATCTCATATTCTCAGATACCTCTTTTTTTTCCCTTCCCTTCCCTTCCCTTCCCTTCCCTTCCCTTC
>JAWLRI010000974.1:1465679-1484303 GCA_034781795.1 Crypturellus tataupa
TTTTTTTTTCCTTTTTTTTGTTTGTTTTCTTACTGCAAGAACACTAGTGAACAGTGAATATTTTTATTTTTTAAAATCTCTTTATATTGGTACACATCAAAATCTCTTATTTTGACCCACATGATATTCTTGATATATCATGTGCCATATTTTCAGCCTGTGGAAATGAGTTTAGCTGATTGACTGTGAAAGATCTGTGATTTTTCGCACTGGCTGAATATTTCATCCACACCAAGCACAAGAATGTGAAAGAAAGGCAGTATTTCATTATTATTAGCAGTATATCTATATATCTGTTTAAGGTATGAGCTAAACATTAGCTATAAGCCATAGAAAAAAAAATCTTAGAGCCTTCACAGCTGTCATTCTGGATCTGGTAAAACATTGTGGAGTGCGTGTGTGACCATTGAAGTCCCTCCAGTTACTATTATTTTAACTGTTTTAAATATGTTTCTGGAAAGGAGGAATAGTTTGTAAGATTAGTGTTTCATTATAAACACTGTTACGAAGGGCAAGCATCAAAGTTCTTTTAGGTCTATTTTCATTTCTACAAGCAATTAATCAAATTCCATCAGCTGAACCACTACCTGCCCCTTGGATAAGTTATTCAGGTTAACAAGATTCACAGGTTCTATCTGTTAATATTGCTAAAACTTCCACAAGAAGAAGAAGAAAAAAAAAGACTATGGCTAGCTCCGTTTAAAAAGATGAGAATTAGAAAGTTAATCATAAAACTGTTCTTTTAAGTAAACACAGGTTTTCACATCTAGTAGCTGCATCTGTGATCCCTTCAGTGTTAAGGGATTTCCACATGGGGTGTTGGACTTGGAACCAGCTGGGGAAACTGGGGAACAGTCTGGCAATGGAGTGCTTGAGCCACACAGCTCATCTCACTCCTGGAAGGATTATGAGAAAATTTTCCCATGAAACCTCCCCAGTTTTGTAATCCCAACCTCCTCCTTGTTCACACAGGCTTTCCTCTAAGTGAGGCCAACTGAGACTGTAAAGCCCCCCACAGACTGATTCCTAAAGTAAACAAATAAAGAAGAACAATGTTGTCAAACAGGCATCTAGGAATTGGACAGTTGGTACTGGAATTAACTCCAGCCATCTGGCTTGCAAAGGAGGAGCTGGCTGCCAGTTCAGCTCCAAAAGAAACAAATAATCCTGGGAATCCCCCCCTCTACCTCTTGAGCTTTTTTTTCTTTATTTATGAACAGAGGGAAAAACATATCTGTTTGTCCTGACTATAGTAAAGAAACCTGTTTCACAAAGTGAGAGTGAGATACCTAAGCCTAAGCAGGCAAGACTACACTCAGATGGAGATGCCTTCTGCCTGAGTGATCCTCAGCGCTCACTTATAACCCCCTACGCAGCTCTGGGCTTTTTCCTCTCGCATGCTCAGACAGGAAGGAGCAGGAGTGCTTTACTGCACTGTATGTCATGGCCATCTGCTGATGGTCCTGATGTTGGACCACAGCTCCCAGAGTAAAGGAAACATCTGATGCTTGGCCATAAATGTAGACTAGTACCTCTGTATCCACCTTTCCAGTTCACACATTAACACTTGCCCAATGCTTTCCAGACATCAGGCTTTGTCTGGACCTTAAGGAAGCCAAAACATTTTCACTGACCTCGCTGGTTTAAAACAGAATCCCTTGCTTTAGCTAGAAGTTTCTCTTCTAGCTTTTTCTAGCTTAGCTAGAAGGATGGAGAAATGATACAGCCTTTAGTGCTTCATGGGGTAATTTATCTCCTTTTGTTTATGCGTGGCACTTTTCCAGTGACGCTGCTTATTTTTCCATTCAACCTGCACATCACTTAGATTGCTTGAAGCCATTAGACTTGATGATTTCTTTGCAAAATGAAGTGGAAAAACAGATTCAGCCAAGGCCAGCCTCTGCAGAAAGCCATTGTTTGCAGTGGTTCAATTTAATTTGAAACGTAGCACATCAGTTTCTATTGTTAAATTCAGTATTTCAGCACTATGGAACCTGATGAGATTAAGCTGCATTTGCACTGTAAAATCAGATTTAGCTGTTTGAGTGATGAACTGGTGAGGGATTGTGTTTCATTAGGCATATTGCAAAGAAAAGTGCGTGTCTTGTCACATAATAGTAGCTTGTACCTTGACAGTTTTTCTTTCCATATACATCTGAAGAGTCTTTGATTCATAAACTGCCAATGTCGCTAAATTTAATCTCCCTAAAGTTGGGTACTGTTATGGTTGCTAGTTTTCTACAGCTTGAACCTACAAAATGGTTACTATATGTCTTTAAAGTTTTATGGTGTTCTTATAACCTTGGCTTTTGCATCACTCTGTAGCCAAATATTGTTGGTCATATGCTTAGAAATACAATTTGTAAGAGATCATATAGAAGAATTATAGGAGTTAAAAGATGCAAGAATATCCTGTATTTTCATGGTGTATAATTCTATATAATTCTAGCATTTCGGGTTTTGATTTGGGAAAATATTCTCATGAAGGACAGTTCAGATACATATATTTAAGACAATGAGACCTTAAGGGGATGTTTAATTTCTGATTTTAGCATTTGCATAAAAACATGCTTAAAAGTGTATATTTTTCCTGAATTGTAGCCACAGCATGGCTGAGCACATGAAGTCCAGTAATTGAAATACTGTTAAATACCTGGATGTAGGACGCCAAATAATCAGTCTAATGTGCAGACACTGCACATTAATTAGAAAAAAAATAACACAAAAAAATTACAAACTCTTTGAGGCATTCCATGACTTAGATTTCTATAGAACTGCAGACTCCTTAGAATTTCCAGCATGGACATGCTTTCTGTTACAAAATAAGAATATAGTTGTTCACACACTATTTCAAATTGAGGTCTTACAGATTGTAATGAAGGTGGTCCCTTCTCTATAGCTAAACTTGTGAAAGGTTGATAAGCTATTTGATCTACTGAGAAACCCAGAGTTTTCATTATTGTATTTTTATATAATCCGTGAGCAGCAAAATCTATCAAATAATAACAACACATTTTTCCTCTGATATGACTGCCATTTATTTCCAAGAAATTCAAGAAGTCTTAAGGCAGTCTGGAAGAATTCATTCCATTGATCTGATGGGTAAAAACTTATTTATTTATTTATTTATTTATTCATTCCTGATTGAACTTCATGGGAAGATAATTTTTATTTATTTATTTGTTAATTCTGCAACTGCCAAAAAATCTCATTAAAGAATGGAGTTAAGAATTCAATAACTTTTTCACAGAGAATGAAATCGACTGTTACAGATTTAGGTCTGTTTACCTGTTCTGATAGCAAGTTTATAAAATCTAATCCTGGTAAGCAGATCAAGAAATGCACTGCTTCCCCCTCAGTGTAAGAGCAACATGAAGCCTAGCAGCTAAGCACACCCTCCAGCCAGCTGGTTTTGTTTGATGGATTCCTTCTCTCTTACGGTGTGAGTCTCCAAACCTCTGCAGATCCCACCTTGCACGGTTATTTATGTCCATGGCACCATGCTACTGGCAAAAGTGTAAATTAATGGACCATTCTCCTTTAACCACATCATCATTTTGCACTGCTTGTGTCACTACAAAACAGAAAACTACTTAAAGAATCAGATGTCAAGTATAATCTGCCCTCTGCACGATCACTCCTGTCCTTTGCTGAAGTCTCTGCTTGACCTGTGCCCAGGTCCTTCCCCCAAGCACCGCTCTGGTGACGGGGCTGCAGCATTGCTAGAGCAGAGCGGCTGCTCCATTCCGTACAATGTCACCTGCTCTGTCTGTAACTGTTCTGATTTGTGTTTGGAAACCCATAATCTTCTCTCTGCTACCCAGAAATTAACTTCACTCATTTTTGAAACTCATATTTTGTCTCTATCAGATTTCCTACCCTCAATTGCCATTATTCTTCTCATTAATTCTTGTTTCTCCTCTAATGCAGCTCTCTCTGCGTCATGATGATACTTCCTAGTGAAAAAAAATATATCTATATGAAGAAAGTTGGTATTAACATAGTAAATAAATGCTAGATTGCATTTTTATTCACACAATTTCTCTAGTTATTGTCTTGGGTCATAAATTTGGAATGATAAAATTTCAGCACAAGAGACAAGCGAGTTATCTAGGTCTATCTAGCTTTTCACCTAACTTTCACATCTGGACTGTCATCTTATTCTATACAGTTCTCCAATTTAGGTATTTCACAGACACCTATGCACCAGAATGGAGACAGATACAGCTGCTATTTAACAACCTGTTCCGTGCTTTTCTCTTTTTACAGGGAAGGGAAGGGAGGGGAAGGGAAGCGAAGGGAAGCGAAGGGAAGGGAAGGGAAAGGGGAGGGAAAGGGGAGGGGGAAGGGGAAGGGGAAGGTTTTCCTAATATACTCAGGACTTGCTGTAGCTAGAATTAAACTTTTTAGTGGTTAAGTCACAGAAATTTCTACTAATCAGTCATAACTCTTAACATAGTTTAACAGAGCAGGCATTTCATGTGCACACACACACACAAAAAACCCTTTTCAAGGCTTGAAGGCCTGTCTTTCCAACCTCCACCCAGATGGCATTCTTTAATGAATAACACTGAGAGAATAAACATGCTCAAGAGTGGGAATATTCTTCAAGATCAGCTTGTGGAAAAACAATAAGAATTAAAAAAAAAAGAAAGGAACAAAACAATCACAAGTGAACAGTGGCAATATGCTTTTCTCTAAAATCTCTCACCCTGGAAATGTCATGTAGAACAAGAATTTGCTACTATATTTATTTTAGGAGACCAAGGACTTCTTGAGATTTGTTTTTCTCATAGTTGGAATACTAGTGAAATACCTTTACTGTTTTTCTCTTGTCCTTGTGTTGAAGTTAATGATTTCTGTGTTTGTCACAGCATTTGCATGCAGCTCTACATCGCTCTGTGCACCATAGCTCTTAGGGAGCTTGATCAATCAGACAGCACCTTAACACAGCAAAAAGACCCAGTACGGTTATTATTAAGCAATTACAGGCCTGGATGTCTTGGGCAATTATCATGATCACAACCCTGTTCTGCCTCTCGTCGGCAGCCGCCCTACCTCAAGCTGTGATCTTGTCACTGATCGTAAGCAAAGTAGAGCCCGGCTGGCGAGGCAGCAGGATGGATTTACTCTGGAAAGAGGGCTGAAATATAAAATAAAATTAATTGGTAATCCAGAAGATAGCATCTTACACGCCCAGTATTGGTGATTTATGGAGTCTCAGGTTTGTGGTAGTGGCATTTTTCTTGACTCCCTATTTTCTGGTCTAAAAAGGAAAAAATATATATTTTTGACCTTTCTAGCAGGAAAAGAAGAGTGGAAGGAAATCCCACCTGCAGACAGTTAATAAATCCTTCCTAGATCCCTCTTTTGAATACTTTTAACTAAACTGATAGCACAGCTCCTGAGCACTGAATACTTGGTGTTCCCATCTACCTTCCAGGTGTAACATATAGTCAAAAAGCTCACGGTTATTGTGCTGGTTGTGGTTCTGATCTTCTTTGATGCCTCACCAGTCCTTGAAGGGAAACACTGTGAATATCCTGCTCTTACGGAAGGCCTTGGACCACAACTTGTCCTGTGCTATGCCAAAGGCTGTGTTTTTCTACAGCATGAAACCAGAATAAGCCTTCCCTACCACAAGAGAAAATATCCTTGCCCCTATTTCCCATGGCTGCCTCTTGCCCCATGTCTTTAGTGCCTTTATTCAGTTAGCTTACAGTGAAGGTCTTAGGACCTGGGCTGGGTTAAAATAAGATCTGAACAGGGTTAAAACTAACCAGGAAGAAAAGAAAAGCCCAAAGAAAAGAAAGAAGAAAAAAGAAAAAAAAAAAGTTAAGCTATTTTTAACACAGTTCAGTGGCTTCAGAAAGCTTGCAGACTTTAAAAACCATTGCAGCCTTCTTGAAGAAATAACAATAAAATTATGTGTAAAATTTGCAGCAAAGTCTAAGCAAGATAAAATTTCAAAGCAAAAAAAAGTCAGCGATAACTGAATGTGTCACCATACAGCGGGGCATGACCCACTGGGCATCCCTGGTACATGAGATCGGTGCCTGGAGAAGCGGTGTCAGCCCTGCGTGTGCCATGGCCCCAGCTCCGCTGCTAGCGGCTGGCGGGTTCCGCGGCCCTGCTGAGAAATGCCTGTCCCAAGCAAGGTGCTGGAAGCACTCTATCAATTTTATTGAACTGATTTTAAAGGTCTTCAAGTAATAATTTCTGTTTCTGTGCTGCAAGGGAATTCATTCTGAGGTTAATTGTGGACATAGTTGAATAGTTTACATTTGTGCTATAGTAAGGGTATGCCAGAGGTTTGTTAAAGAATAATGTATCCAGTAGAAATTGAAGGTGCCTTATTGTAAACGCTGGAGGCAAAAAAGTCCCCAAGCAAAAGATGTGATGAACCAGACAAATTCTTTGTCACATAACAGGCTGCAGTATTCTTTCATGTACTGGAAAGAGATACTTTAGAAGACTGAATAAGAGCAAGATAAAAAGTCCTCGCCCACTGTTTTTGGCCTTTTTGTACTAAATAAAAAGTCTGAAAAGGTAGAAGGGGTCCTAAAAGTTCTGAATCTGGCTTGTGGCAGATTCTCCCTTTGCCAAATATAAACAACAGGTAAAGATGCCTTTGGAGGCTCTGTTACAGCTTTGGCATAAAAGCAAAATCATTTTGGGGTGGAGATGAGCAAAGTACAGTGTTATTACATATAGTGACATAATAATTCCAGGAAAGACTATTTTAATTATAAAGATTTTCTTTCTCCCTTATCCCCCCCTTGCACAACCTGAATTATATCTTTTCCAAGCTACAGACAGCCAAATCTTATGAGAGAAAAAAGATGTCATGCCCAGACATTAACTTTGGAAACAGCTGTAATAATTTAGAGAAGTTATTACCCTATAAGTATTTCTTACATCTTCTTCTCTGGTGATACACACTCTCTAAGGTCTGCTGCTGAACAGATGGGATCGCACAACCATTCTCTTCTGGTTGCTGAACCAGCGATCCAAGTCAAATTGACTGATTTTTCTTGAACTGGATGAGGAGGAATTCACCTCTCAGTCCAGCAGAGTTGGAAGCTCATCAGCCCCAGCCGGCGCGTCCTAGCAGGTTTCCCGCTCCAGCTACACCTGAAGCTCGGCAGGTCAGCTGTGAGCCTTGAAACGCAGTCCAGAAAATCACCTAGGGCAACAGCAGGCAGAACAAAATTCTTATCTCTTTAAACAGAGAACATTATCTTGGGTCAAACATTGCACTGAGAAAGATCATTGACAGTTTTGTTCTTTGGGTCCATCCCTTAGCTTCCTCTTTTTTTCACATCATTATTTTTCATATAGACAGTTGCTTTTGAATGCCCTTCTGAATGACAGAGTATATTGCCTTCATCTTAGACTATCAGTCATATTAAAATGAACTCATCTTAAAAACAATGACACTTCCATGACAAATATGTTTTTAATATAACTGTCATTGCATACTGTAGCTTGGTTTTAACTCAGAATTTATAATAAATTAGAGCACTTAGCTAATGAGAACATACCTAAGACAGCTACCAGAATAATTAATGGAGTGCAGAATTACTTAAAACCGTTAAAAGCTACACTTTGTTTCTGCTTAGATTTTATACCAGTCTACACTGGAGTGTACTGACCTGTGGGTAATAAATACCTCTTCAAACCCAAAGCCTATCTGTCTGATTACCTATTTTTCATGCATAATTACTCCTAGGTAGTTTAATAATAAATAAAGTCTTAAACTACTTCAGAAAAAGAAGAAAACAGATTTATCTTACATAAAATGATAACAAAACTAACTTTTTTATTACTATCTTAATTTTATTTATTTATTTATTTTTATCTTTTATGTTTGCACTGGGTAGGGATGAAAGTAACTTCCTTTATGGCGTCTAACGTGACAGAGAAAAGCATTCCTGTTTGCAGCTGTGCTAAGCCAAACAGTGCCATCTAGTAGTCTCCGAGACAGTGATTCCTGGACAAGTTGTGTGCCTTGCCTAAACATGCACTATAGGGCTCCATAAGATATATTTTTTTTAACTGCTGGTCTTTTTTTATGGACAGATCCTCATAAACTGCTGTAGTATCAGCAGCATTGAGGGATCTTCATAAACTGTTGTGGTATCAGCAGCATTGAAGTGGCTTCAGACTAACATTTTTTTGCACCATTTGGTAAGTCTCAATACCCTGGTGTTGCAGTTTGAGAGGGGGCAAATTTGGTAAGAGATGAACCTCCTTGCATTCCAACCGATCCTCAAAGGTTAGACGGACTGGGGACGTCTGGACTCATCTCTCAATAGGGATACCGAATACTGTGTTAGCTATACACCCAACTCTGGCAGTGTTGGAATCACCAACAGTTTGCTGACCATCAGCTCGATCGCCTTCCTAGGAGCGAACCGAGTTCCCAAACAGTGTGATCAACTATGAGTTCGATTCTGGCAATATCGGCTTCACGAACAGTCTGCTGACTGTAGGTCCGATTGCCTTCAAAACAAGTGCTTGGGTTCACAAATAGCACAATTTATTCCAATGAAACACTTGGAAAACAAGTTTCAAATGTCAGTATAGGAATTCTCTACTACAGTGTGGGGTTCTTAGCTAGTGCCTAGTGTAGAAATGTGCAATCACCACTCACCCAGAAGATGGGAGAAGGCTCTCAGTCTTGAGGAGTCTCCTCAGGCAGTGTCCTGACCAGAGGGGAGGAAAGGAGTTCAACCTGTTGACTGATTCAGAAGTTATGATGAAGTCTTCCCCCTCTCCTCTTCCTTCTTCCTTCCTAGTTCTTACCCCTGCTTCTTCCTTCCTTAGTTCACCTTTTATATATTTTCTTTTACATTCAAGTGGAGCTTGAGTGACTCTAGTCATACTTTTGTTATTCATTGTTTTTTTTTTAAAAAAAAGTCTCCCGAATTAATTGAAAATCTAGAGAGCATGCTCCGTGAGGAGTGGTCGTGCATTGGTATTATAATAAGATTAGAAGGGGAAGAAGCCTGAGCAAAGCCTATCAGATGGATGTGCTAGGAGGGCAGATCGCGTTGCCATGGGGAATCGTGGAGAAGTAGATTCCACACATACCAACCATCCTGGAAGTGGTAACTGTCCCTGACCTCAAGCAAACCGTGGCAATGTGGATCTTCTCTTAGGCTCTTATTTTTCTCCAAATCCCCCTGCTTCTCAAGCAATTCTCTCACACCTGACCATAAAGGAAATACATTAACAAAATATTTCACAGACTTTTAAAGTGGTGACTGGTTATGAGCAAGCCCCATCACAGGACTGACACCCTGGCCAGACAAAACCTATCATCTACTCCTGTAAGTTTATATAAAATCTCTTTACCTTATTTAAATTGCATTGCTTTAGTTAACAAAAAACAGTCCCACACAAAATAATGTATGGTTCAAATGCAGCAATGAAGGATTCATTACTTAGAAAAGACCTAAGACTAAGGTAGTTCTCTTGCTTCATGACATAACTTCTTTTCAGTTTTATTTTCTTATTCTATCTTACTACTTTATCTTGTAGATTTATTTAAGACATCTAGTATTGGACTTGATGAATATTTTAATGGACTTTTTCTGGGTATGTTTTAAAGAATCAGTGGATGTAAACTGGTAACTCAGAGCCTGAAACCTAGAATCATTTATGTTGACAGAATTCTGAGCACAGATAATTATTTTTATTTTTACAAGGTGTTGTATATTATAGCAAGACCTTATTTTAGGTGAGGGAAGGCACTGTGATTAAGTGATAACATTTCATTTTCTTCAGCTAAAGAGTACATTAGAAAGTAAATGATCTTTGCACAGTGTACAGCCATATTCAGATCAAAACCGTGCTATACAGATTAAAAGGAAAATCACAATAAATAGTCTGATTCCTTCTCTGCTTTGATCTGATTTAAGATCAGAGAAGTTTTGCTGAGACTATTGAATTCTGCAACAAAGAGAATGGGACTCGAATCTTTAAATATCTCTCATTATTTGCATCACCACCATGTCTAGGAAACCCAAGATCCCTGGTTCACACCTCCGTTCACCCAAAGAAACAGGGAACAGGAAAATTAGCCTCACAAGTGAAATAAGAAACAACAGATTTTGCATGAGGTATAAGGCATTAGAAACAGCCAACTGAAAGCAGTGACCCTAAATGCCCATTGGGAACCGTGTGCAAATTTTCATGGGACATTTCGTGCCTTTTTTACAATTAGGCAAGGGCATGATGGAAGCTAGTGTTAAAATCAAAACTACAAGCTAACTCCTATCACTGAAAAAGGGATTATGACAGAATAGGCAGATGCTGAGTGAAATTTAAGACATGGTGAGCACACTGACAAAAACAGAATCCATGGAGAGATACAGAGGAGAGTAACAGTCATAACCACAAAGGAGGAAGATGCTTTTTGAATAAGGATTGCAATAGATAGGATTGGGCAAGAGGACATCTGCCGATATTAGAGAAAAATATGTGTATATGTCACAGTAATCAGATATGAGATCATAAGAACCTGATCAAATATTTAACTGCAGGGTAGTAAATAAAAAAAAAAAAACATAATTTAGAACTACGTTTTAGGAGAAAGAAAAAGTTTATGTTATGGAGTTCTGGTCAAAGGTGCTGCTTGTGTGACAGGCTTGAGTAATAGTGAAGATGGTCTTGGCTTGCGTGATGATGATCAAATGTGGAAGAGACCAGAGAGCTGATGTTTAAACCTTGTGGACTTAAAGCCATAGAAAGATTGAGCAGAAAAAGGTGATGAGTACAGGACCGACAGCAGCATTGACAAGACATGGCAGTTAGAGAAGCAAAACTGAGAAAACAAGAGGCCTGAGAAAAAGCAGCCAAGGTGGCTGCTTCGCAAGCCCAGACAGCAATATAGCCCTTATGGCCATGTGGAAAATTGTAAACCCTGAGGCTGAGAGAAGCTGGTGAAACAACTAGTGCTAGGGAAGTCAGATGAGTGGTAAAAACCCTGTAATCAGTGAAGGTGAGTTTGTGAGGTGTTCTGCAGGTTAATACAAAACAAAATTAGAATATGTTAAGTTTCTCAAGTTCAAGGAGGGTATAGACTGCTTCTTAATTAAAACAAAAAGAACTTTAACAAAGGAGTTGACGACTATGGTATTCTTCCTAATGAAATGGGAAGACCCTGAGGGAAAGGTCTCTAAGAATTAACTGGTAATTGGAAGCAAGATGGGTAGAGCAGTGAACTACAAGAAGGGAGAGTTCCTGACAGTGGCATGGATGAAGGAGAGTGCTGTGACATTTCTGCTCAAGTAAGAATGAAGCTAGAGCAGAAAGAAGAGACAGGATTTTAAAAATAGTTTTTACACAGACTTGAGAGATACTGAAATACACTCCATATGTAATAGGTGGAGCTCTTTTCTGAGCTACAGCATCAAATTGAATTGTAGCCCTGGAGTTGCAAGACAGATGGGTGTAAAATGCCATTTGATTTCAATAGGGTTTTCTTGACCAAAGAGTTTTGTAAGATGTGAATTGTAAATTTTTCTAGAAGTCATTTTTCTGTGTAAATTTTTCTGGAAGTCATCTTTCTATCTATCTCCTGAAGGAGAGTGTTTCTTTAAAATTAAGGAGAAAAGGTAGAAAGAAATAATATTTGTCCTGGTCTCTGCAAAGACTATACCATAACTGAAGAGATATGCATCTCCTGTGCGTGACAGAGAAACAGACAATAAATGGTAGTAATAATAAAGTACACATAAACTTGTCTCATACATATTTCTATCTATGTTTATATATATGAATCCCAAGATTATGAAATCACATCCTAGTAAGTAACATCCATCACGCAGCACCTAATTACATGCAGAGCACATCACTTTTGCTTAGCTTATTGTGAGTTGCTCACTTGGATGGGAGGATCTATCCATCCTAACCAAACCTCTCATTTCATTCAAGTAAACAAATACAGAATTGCACTGGTAGCTTCCTGATATAAATGGAAACTGACTGTACACTTCTGTAGCACCAGCTCTTTAACTCTGTGGTATGTGTACTGTAGTCCAATATATTGTGCAATCTAAAATATCTCTGTTTTGCTAGCAACTTCTCAGAATTATTTTATGCCATAACAACACAGATATATTGCATTCATAATTTTGTTTTGCATTAGGGGCAGGGGGAGCTATTCCAGAAACGTATTTCCAGGTATACAGTTGTTTTCCTGGCATACTCTATTTACAGATGATGAAAATATTTCTCAAAAAGTAACAACTAAAGGTGGAAAAAAACTCTTAGTTCTGAGTTAGGAAGTGCATAATCAAATGTGAGGAGGCATAATATTTCTGAGTCTCAGCTGCGTGTATTCACACTCGTGGTTCCTATCCCATACTGTGGCTACCTCCATGCCCTACGTCAAGGCAACCACGATCTGCACCCTGATCTTCTTGAAAGGCCAGAGAGGGGTCAGGCTGAGTCCTCCTGCAGGCTCCTCCTCAGTCTGGGCAGCTGC
Source organism: Crypturellus tataupa (assembly GCA_034781795.1). NCBI lineage: Eukaryota > Metazoa > Chordata > Aves > Tinamiformes > Tinamidae > Crypturellus > Crypturellus tataupa. The sequence continues at coordinate 1,478,176 of JAWLRI010000974.1, forward strand.
GTGCCTCTGTAACCAGCCGTCTGGACCACAGCAGAGGCACGGCCAGCAGGAGTTTGCATTTACTAACAACCTAGCGAGATTATTTTATGTTCTATGCCTGCAGGTCTAGATCTAATTAGGTAGCACTCGTTCTTCTGCTCTGCAAAGCGGTCTCTTGGCATGACTATTCCAACTATTTCTGCTATATTGTTTATTGCTTAGTTTTCTTGCTGCCATATTTTTTCTTGCCATGATCTTATCAATTCTCACGCTCTTAGTGAGTTCAAATGGAGAATATTAAGGAGTACAGAAATGATACTAGAGAAAGTGTTAAAAATTTCATGAGTAGCATTCTCCCCCATATATCATGCTGAACCAGTACTCTGGCGTAGGCTTGCCTTTTGGAAAGGTTGCCTCTTCAATTATAGATTAAGTTACAGGTTTACAGCTTGCAAGCACAGTACAAACCTTCCCTGAATTAGCTTAGAAGAATGTGTATGCCCTTGATTCCAGTTATGGGAGTTAAAGGAGGAAGGATGGCCTTGTCCTGTGCTAAGAAACCAGAGTGAAGCAGACCCAGATTTATTTCCTGCCTGTCTCACACGCTTCCTATGCAGTGTGAGATAAGTTCAGAAGATCTTTGTTCATCATGTCATATTCTGTGAAATTGGGATAATAATGTTTTCTTTTCCTTTTTTATGCCCCTATTTTTGCTTAATAAAGTAGTATGCTTTCTGGCTTAATACAGATCTTGTATTTGTACAGCAAATAAGCAAGTGAGCGTGTGAATGCAAAACTCACTTTCCAAGGCTTCATATTTGTTCATATTCAGGGCTCACTTATAAATGTAAATGGACTATGAATACTTGTATAAATCTGCCTGTGTATCCAATTACAGCTAGACACTGATTGCAATAGTGACCTAGAATTGTTTCTAGCTGGACTTTATAAATAACGTAACAGTTTGAAGACTTAAAAGTTCAATCTCACGTTCAACCTTTTTCTTTACTTCAAGTTCATTATCAATTAATAAGGAAGGTTCATTTCATCATGCAGCTCTATGGCTTAAGTTATTGTCCCAAAATATTACATTTGATTAGAATCCTGAATCTAGTGCCTCCATTTATCTATTGCATTGTCCCGAGGAGCTAGTAACTTCAGAAATCAAGAGGTTATTTCTCCTTCTCTGGAAACTTTAGAATAAAAAATAACATTTTAATGTAAATATCAACCGAGATTTGTTAACCGGTATTTTTGTGAAACAAAGCAAACAACAAAAACTACAAAAAGCAGATGTGCATTCTGTAAATGGCCACATTGGACTTTGTAATTTTGCTCAGACAATTCCCTCACAGATTTGGAGTGCTGAGAATCATGTAGGCAAAGTAAAACAGTTGTGGCCAATTTTGATACAAAGCTCATAAAAATAATCAAAATTAATTCATAAAAAGATGTACATTCAGACATAAGTCTGATCATGCTACTGAGTTGAGAATTCAAGTAAAGTTATTATTTACATGTCTTTGCAAAAAGCATTATAACTACAAATTTTAATAGTGTGTCCTAGCTTAACTCAATATTGAGTAAATATATTTATTCTCTTCCCCAAAGACTCCTCCAGCAATTATGACTTTTCTCTTTATGAGTTTTAATCCCCAGCTCCCACATCGTTGGACACTTGCTGTCCAACCAGTGCTGCAACCTGTTTCCAACTTGGCTGCAGGGAGAGGTGCAGAAGTGGATCTTGGATGAAGAAGTGTTGCCAGTAGCATAAACGTCACCTACCTATTAGCCACGTCACTGCTTGAACCCAATAGAAGGAGAAGCCAGGCTGTATAACAGCACTGTCGTTACTGCAGTGTTTAGTCTTGGGTCTCATCATTAAAAGCAATGATTTTTTTTCCTACAGCTGGGGCAAAAGAAAGATTGGTCCTTAAAAAAAAAAATGTGTGGACCCAATCTGTCAGTGGCATAGTCTGGAAATAATAGTGACTGTGCTCTTGGTACTTGATCCTAAGAAATAAAATCAATATCCACTGTAGGTGTTCTGCACATGTAGCCCTTAAGGTTTTTATATTGATTATTTATAATTATTTCGCTTGTTTACACAGCTTAAGGTTTCGTTAATCTTTGCCTGCTTTTTCTTGGCAAATAGAAAGTATCACCCAGTGTCATGGAGGATACCAGTGTAATTTAGTTCAAATTGCTTGCTTTGTTACTGTAAATATTGTTAAATGTTAAATCTGAAGTGTGGACTGCGTCCTGTGGCTTGGCATGCAATAAAACTGCAACTCCATTAGCCTCTAATCAGCTTAACGTTTTATTTTATTTTGCTGGGAAAGCCTTAATGATGAAGAATAGCTACTCTTTGTTCTCTCTAGAACATGAACCAACACACAAGAGCTGCCAATATTAGTTTAGTGAATGTTGTTTTCAGAGTTTTGTAGTGCAGACAACCTGCCTGAGCTGCAGGTACCTGCACAGAGCTGCATGGTGTGTGATACATGTTCCTTTTCAATACTCTGTCTGACAGAAAAATGATACTTTGATATGTCTTTGGTGTTGAAGCTGGCAAAATCAGGCTGGTACCTGTGATCGCCTAACTAGAATGCAGGAACACTTTAAACTACCTATGTAAGGTCATTGCGGTCTAACAAGCTGGTTATGTTTCAGATCACTCAACATGTGACTGTCACTTTCCTGTGCATAAAAGTTTAGGAGAACATGTCTCTTCTGTGGGATGCCAGTATGAGAACAACTAGAGTGAAAGTAAATAGGAAGGAGAAGAGGTGATCACAACCAGAACTTCATCACTTCTATGTGTGTTAAAACCAGCATAGGAGGCCTGAGGGGGCATGGTGGGCAGGGGGCCAAGAGGGAGCATTGTATTTACATCATTGTGGGCAACTCACCTCTCTCGATGCAAAAAAAAAAGGCAATAGATCATGATAGTGAGCTTTTGGATCACATCTGCTTTTGGATCACCTTCAGCCATCCAATAAACGAGGCAACAGAAAACTCCTTTTTTTCTCAAGTCAAAGCCTTGGCTTGCCTTCCTTCAGCCATATCAAAAATAGAATAACTATGAAGTTATATGGCATATAAAATGCAGTAAGAGAAAATCCCCATGAGATTCTGTTCACACAGATGAAAACATCTTGTTATATGACAGTTGTTATCCTGGAAAATTGTTCTGGTTCATATTAATTCCATTGTTAAAACAAACAAATCAACAAAAAAATCTAAACGAACAACCCCCCCACATCTGTAGAAAGTGTGAGACTTCCTGGACTCCTAACCTCCTAACTCTACATCTCCACTGTGCCTCTGAGTCCTTTTTGGCATTTGAACTTGTTCATTTTGAAGAGATTCTTGATAGTTATACACTGAATGAGAAACTGTCATTATATTTGCAGAAGTGCTATTTACCTTTGCTTTGATGTCCTTTCTGGTAGCCTTGCCATCTGCAGATATATGAAAGTAACACCTGTTCAATGAATTCAAAATAAGGGGAGTTATGGAAGCATCTACACAGAACATTACAAAAGCTGTCTGGTAGCCTGGAATATTAAAAAGAACATTAAGTGATAAAATACTGATGTTATCAAAACTGTTGTTACAGAAACAAAATCTAGACAGGCTTAGGAACCAGGCTGAACTTTGAGAAAAATAGAGAACTCAAAGACAGACTTCAATGTCAGCAAAAATAATGAAAATCTGGAAAAACTCCATTGAGGGGGAATTTCTCTGAGTCTACACTCATGAAAGTGAGACCATAAATTATTCTTCAGACTCTGAATAGCCTCTGCCTATCTTCTCCTCTACAGTTATCAAAAGGTTTTCTATTAAGCTTATATTTCACTTCTTAATGCATCTCTTTTTTTGGAGAGACTGGGGTTTGTCATCAACTATCTGTTGATTGACTTTACTGAAAATAAATATTTAGTCTATATTTGCCCACTCATTTAGTATCCTAGGACAAATTTCTCACACACTCTTATGCACTCTTTTGAACTGCTTATGCCTGGACATGCTCACAAATCAAAACTCAAGTGAATTGCATGATTTTGTATATACTCAACCCACACTTCTTTAGGAGGGGCTGGATTATTTTTTCTCCCTTGGAGTTTATTACTTTTTGATGCAAAACCATCCACTTTAAAAGTTTTCGTTGTATGAGGGTGTTTGCTGCAGAGATTCATTACATATGGAGAGGCACGGATCTCTCTTTATCGCAGTGAAACAGAAATGGATCAGTGTGTAGTTAAGTGCTGCCTAATAGAGTTTATGGTAAGCAGGACAAACTCTGTTTTGATTGAGTTTTGTTATGCTACAGCATGATAAATATTATTATATAAACATAGCCTTGAATCGCTAATGGGCTAACACCACTCAGGTGTTGCTGTTTTGTGCAGTAGTTCAATTAAACACAGTAAAATTTAGTCCAAGGAACACCATAATTTCTCTTCTGCAGTTGTTAGCATTCCTTGCTTTAGCAGCATTATGACAATTTACTACTGCAGGACCAGAGAGGCAGAGACCAGACAATATGCTTTGTTCAGGGATCCTCTTCATCTCTGCCAGAGCCCTTGTGATTCCCACCATTCTTCTTTTATGCATTTCATCCTTGAAATGTTGAGAGTTTCTAGTTCAGGAGCAGGGAATGGAACTAACATAGCAATTTTCTTTTTATGATGCTGCTCTCCTTTGTGTTGGCTGATCTTCTGACTATGGCTATAGGCATGGCAATAAAAAATAAAGGACATGAATCATTTCACAGTTATGTTAGTATAAAAAGCAGCCAGTGTTAATAGACTGATACAAGACTCAGACTGGTTTCAGACTCAGACAGGTTTCAGATGCAGGCTATGGTGCTGGGAATGGACTACCTTTCTTCATTTCCTCGCAAATAAGTGTGGAAATTAAAAATGTTAGCCAGAGTATATTTAGAGTATATTTAACCACTGGGTGAAAATGCGAAAGGCAGAAAAGGATCTTATAATTGGTCACAGTGACTTTCATCCTATGGTCACAGAAATGTTGAATAACTCAGGCTGGAAGAGACTGAGGAAATCATCCAATCCAACAACACAGTTACAGAAGAGCTAGACTCATTTGAGTTGTGTTTGTCCAGTATTTGCTCCTGTCCTGAACTGAGATGAAAGGAAAAAAAAGTATTTAAAAGAATTACTATTTAAAATAAAGTGTTGATTTTAATTCTGACATTTTAGTCAAAAATGTCACTGAGTCTGTAAGTAAGATTTCTCTGAAAGCTCTATGTTTTGGGGTATAAAAATGCATGCTAACAGATTTTGGTGACCATCCATAAACGGAAGATGTCCCTAAAGATTTCTCCTTTTTAAAGTTATGCACATGTAATTACTGTATTATGAAATGTAATTGTGACACCCTCCGGACTTTTCTGAAGCATTGTCAAGCCACCCAACAGGGAACTGATGAGCTGCAAGAAGTAACTCAGTAAAACAATTTGTTTTTACCTTATGTTACAATATAAATTTAAATAAATGCTAAACTATTTAAGTATGACTGTAATATTGCAGGTGCTTGAATGTCTTGTAACAAATTTTACAAAAATCCTATCCTTATATGTAACAATATTTTAGAAACAATTAGCTGTATTCCTATCTGGAGAAGCGGCCCTCTCAAGACAAGAAAGCTATATAAGAGGACCAATTACATTTATCATTTTAATGATCCATTGCACAAGGAGTTTGCTAATGACACAAATGACACAATAAGAAAGCATTGACAATGCGTCACAAGGCAGGTTATCATCCAAGAAATTTGGGTGAACGGAGAAATAAAAATAAAAATAACCATTGGAAACCATGTTATCCTGATCCACTATTGGTATGAGTAGGAAGCAGCAGGACCAAAATGGGGAGAATTTAGACTCCTTTCCACTGCTAGTTCCAGGCCAGGTTGGTCTTCAGGGCAAGCCATATCAATTTAGCATAACTTTAAATGCTCGTCTGAATCAGGGCTGGTGGGTTAAGAAGCTTTCAAGGATTGAGCCCTTAATGCTCTTTTTTTTCCCCTTCCTGTGTTCCTTTCAACTTGTTCATCAATGACCTGGATGAAGGCACAGAGTGCTCCCTCAGCAAGTTTGCAGATGATACGAAGCTGGG
>JAWLRI010000974.1:1484403-1509014 GCA_034781795.1 Crypturellus tataupa
AGGGGGGTTGGACTAGATGACCTCTAGAGGTCCCTTCCAACCTTAGGCATTCTATGATTCTATGATTCTATGATTTCTGCACACATGTGACAATATCCATTATCAGGCAGCTAGAGAGGAATGTCTTCTTTGCTGAGCAGTCCGGATGAGCACAAGGTGATCTGCAGGCGGGACCCTGGTGTGAGAGGTCTGTCATTCTGGCAAGTTAGAGTGCCAGCTTCTAAGAATCACCCTCTCACCTTCAACACAGAGGTGCCAAGGAAAGATAGGGGCTGAGCCACCATCCTTGCCCTGCTGAAAAGATTACTTCATCTTCTAAGCATGCCATACAAGCTGCTTTAACTATGAGCTAATTTAAATTTCTTACGGTTTGGCTAAGATTAGCTCATATAGTGACATTTAAATTTCAGTTACTGGCAGTGATTTTGTTGTGCAGAATGTTGCAGATAACAGAGAAATAGCAGATTATGTAAATAGCCATTTAAAAACACAGCAGTTTTTCTACCCATTGTTATGAACATCCTACCCAAATTGCCTTGTACATGCTCCTCATTTTAAATACATGCTTCTGCGACATGACACTTTGCTTCAACATTTTATTCACCTACCTCCTGACAAGTTTGTCTGTTAAATTAAAAATGCTACCAAAAGCTATATTGTTCATCAAACAACAATAACAATGAAAATTCCTGCATAAGGGGCAAAAGATATAAACTAGCCATCTGCTACAGAGAGCAGCAGCAACACTGAAAAGTGTAAGAAAAGAATGACAATACTTGCAGTGAGATTGCTAGAAAACTGCCGTAAAGCCATGTACACTTCTTTGTTCATTCAGATACTTTGAAGCTTTTTCAAATTGTGATGGTGAGAACTTGGGATAGATGGTTCGGTTAAATATTCATACAAATTTTAGTTAAACCTGCACTGCTCCGCACATCAACATTTCCTTTAAGGACAGTTCTGTCACACAAATAAGCCGTGTTGTTCAGCAAAGGGTTTGTTAGAATGGGTAGAGCACTTGCTGTCAAGGGCAAGGCTTCTCAAATCCTACTTGAAAGGAAAAAAAAAAAAAAGCCTGTGGAGTACAAAAAAGACTGTGAAGCCTGCTAAGTGCAATTCCTGTTTTGCTGATAATGTTTAGAAAAAGAAAAAAGAAAAAGAAAAGAAAGGAAAGGAAGAAAGGGAGAGAGAAAATGGAAGAGGATGGGTTTGTCAGAAAGAGATGATATGATATGAAGAATGAACAGAAATCCTCAGTGCTACAGAAATGTCAGAGGGAAAACATAGGAAAACTGTACTTCCAGTTGTATTCAATGAGTGTTTGCTTGAACTGAATTTTGCCACTCCAACAGCAGTTGTGGTGGCTCAAGATGAGGCATCTTGTGGTCATGTGTGACCAGAAGCACCAGGTCCCAATACCCCTGCCAGGCTCGGCAGCAGCAAGACCCACAGCAGCTTTTGGGCCAGCTGCTTGCCAGGCTCTTCCAGAACCCTCTGCTCTGTGCATCTCTCCCCTCCACCTCTTCCCTTTCTTAGCCTTTAAAGGGTGTTCGGAAACACTGAGGTTCAAAGAGGTGACATGAAAAGGAGCAGAAGGAAGTAGCTTTAGTATGAATGTTTTGTGTGAATCCAACTATTTAACTTGCTTTTTCTTTCCCTAGGTCAGGCAGCCCTGAGGAAGAAAGCTTCCTTTCTTCTTCCAGAGTAAGGATCACCCACTGCCAGCCCTGGAGAAAACAAATGTAAATGAAGAATGATTCAGCAATAAGAAAACTAACTGGAAATGATTAAGGCATGAAAAAAAGTTTGCCCTAAATCATAAAAAAAAAATATATAACATAAATACATGGTATGGAAAAAAGAAAGAAGTGAACCAGGGTTGTATAAAGACTGAATGTACAATTTCACTGAAGCTATTTAAATCCACTGATGCATGCATAAATATGGGAACAGAGAGTAAAAATAAGCTTTTAATTACATAATGATATCAATCCTTATTATTCATGTAATATTAGAGTATTTGTTATAATCAGTTTTCCATATATTAAGACTATATTAATAATTGATAAAATGTAAACACTGTTTTTATTCATAAGATTTTCATTATAGCTCAGATGTGAATAAATCTACAATATTTTATTAAATTCTACATAACTATTATTGTAAATAATACATCCTTTATATTAGTGATAGCAGAATTGTACAAACAGGACAAGCAAGAAGTTTAACTATACGTAATATTGCAAAGTGAAGTGCTGTACAACTATATACATAAGACTCGCCTAGTTGTCGTTTTATTCTGAGGAAATAGAAAAAAAAAAAAAAGCACAGAAGATTTTGGTTGTAATCTGCAAACTATGAATATTTCCTTAACATGGATCTGATAAGCATGACTAAAAAAGAGTGATGGAAAGAATTATCCCGAGAGACACTCATTTTCATCTGGGATCCATGAAGATTAGGATGTAGCTGGAGTGTGCTTCAGCAAGTAGAGCGTGTTGAAAACTGCTCTGGAAACTGTGTCCATGTTTCGTTTGTGGTATAACTGAGTTTATAGCATCACCACCGGGAGACATGGCTGCTCTGACACCACATCAAAACTACAACACTTTTACTTCCATTGAGGAAGAAGAGATTAAAGGGTGTTTTAGGCACTATTCAGAGGCAGAAATGTGGCTTGAGAGGCTAAAGAGAGGGATGAACTCTCTGATGGATTCCAGGGGAAATTTCAGGATCAGCAGCTGGAACCAGAAAAAAAAAAAAAAAAAAGAGAGAGAGAGAGAGAGTGAGAAATAAAAAAGAGAGAAAGATATTTGGAGCAGAAATGGAAGAGCAAGATTCATGCGCTGCACTTGCCATTTTTGTTCTTTGACTGCTAATGGGACTTATCCATATTTTTGCATGACCTGGTCCACCCTGCTTTGATGAGGAATATGTAGGTAGGTCTATATACTGAGTCTTTGGCTTTACGCTGAGTTTATTAGTTAAGATCCATTACAGCCAAAAGATGCTGCTTTGAGATATTTATAGGATAATAACAGGCTCCCAGTTTTGATCTCATAGGTCCCCAGTTCCCTAAAAATAATTTCCCAGAAGAAGCTATTCATGAAGCAATTTCCAAAAGATATAGAAGTCACAATGAATTGTATCCATTTTGTTTGCTCACATAAATAAATTTCCCATTGAATTTTCTATTAGAATGGCTATTTCCCATTGCCATTTTCATAAAATCGTAAAACAAAGTTCATTTAAAAAAACAGTAATATTTTAAATGTCATAATTTGTTTTCCAAGTTTTTCAAAACTAATCTTGTCTGTGACAGGGTATTATATATCAATTGCAAAATATTTTCTCTTTTGATAGAAATTAGAAGAAGAAAAGGACAAGAGTTGAGATAAAACCATATAGAAATACATATTCAATATTATCTTTAGAAAGGATATTAGCGCTCCACATTCAGTTCTGAGATTTTATTAAACTATTAAATTATGAATTGTAGAATTAAGCTCATCCAAAAGGTTTTTGTAATCAAAACCTTTATATCTCCATTCAAATACACCTCCTGCCTCTTCAATTTTTTTTTGTTTTTCCTTCCTGAGGTTAAGTGAAAACTATATTCAGCTTCTCTGAAATATTGCAGAAAATCTCTTTTCCACTTTACCTCTGAATCTCTTTAATCTTCCTATCCCTACCTTCCTTCCAAAGTCCCTTTTGCAGTCTTCAGCATTTTCATGTTAGACATGATGGGGTTGTTCAACAGACTCATCTGGGGGCTCTAATTTAGAAAATTAATTTGGTAGCCCAGCTGCCTCTGCTCTTGAGAGAGAAAGGTAGATACCTCCAGAGGGTGATGCAAATTTCAAAGACAGACTGTAGTTAGACTCCACATTTAGTTATTTAACCTGATTAGTTAGCCTACATCCAAGTCAGATTCTGTAAGTGATCTACCCTGCTAGACCCCTGACTTGTAGCTGAATATAAAAGACCTTACCGAGATTTCAAGACTTCTGTCAAGATGCAAACTTTCATCTATACTATTTTTTTTGATGCTTATAATTTAGAGTTTACAACAAGGATATTATTCATATCATGAGTACAATACAGAAGTTGCACGAAAAATATCTGGAAGCAGACTGATAATGCAGTTTAGCACTTTCAGACTCATTTTCATCAGAACCAAAATAAGCAAATTCTTTAAAAAAATACCATTTAAGCATTTTTGATTATCTGCATCACTTTATTCATTTCACTTTCATCAAAATAAATATTTTTCTTTCCCAAGTCCATTGCCATGTTATTATGTAATGGATAATGAAATATGGGGTTGAACTATCAGAATTAATACCAAGTAGGGTTGATGCTCATTAGAAAAATGATTGTTCTGATAATTCGTCAGCACTTTATCTGTGGCCTAATTACATTACTAACTAGGCTTGGTGAACTTTATATAAGCAACTTACATATTTTCAAGCATAGAAAGGCACATTGATCAAGCTAGCTACTTGATTAAAAAGAGCATGTAAAAAATGTTTCAGTTTTTTTTTTTGCACTGCATCTGTATTTTTCTATTTAAGCTACAATGTATCTTTCAGAAAGAGTATATTTCTGATGAGAAAGATTCAAGTAAAGGAAAATTTACTATATAACTTATGTGCTGTATCACTGGCTAAATGAAAAATCTCTCACTAGACTTACTCTAAAAAAGGTGTAATTTTTTACGTCAAAAAGTACAAACTTGCGATGACTGGGAAAAACTTACAACCTTTCAGTTCATTTTGTGTACTTTATTTCCAAAGTTATGCTTACTTAAAAAAACCTCTTACATAGTATAGAATTAAAACCAATTGCCAACCATTGCTATTATATTTCATTCTGATACTATTTAAACCAGTCTGTCACTCCTACACTGTGTTATTGTAATATATCACCAGCATGTGGCTGGTAGACCTGTCAGTTCCAAAGACGGAACAGGGACATAAATTTTATTAAAAAGAAAAATATAATGAAGGAGGAGTTACTCTGGGAGTTTTGGCTGACATTAATTTACTGTAGAGACCTATGAAGATTCTTTAGAAATGATAGAGGCTGTCCTGTTAGGGAGCAAATTACTTTTAAACATAATTTAAAAGTAAAAATTTGAAATACTAAAAAAAAGTGAAAAGTCGAATTTGAAATAGACTTGTCCCGCAAGTGCATGGCGAGACAGCTGGATGCTTCTCATGCTCTGCAGTGCCAGGTGATACTCACCTTCAGACTGCCTGGTGGAAGGAGCACTGAACTCCCCAGACCTCCCTTCACCCTCAGCCAGTGGCTCTTGGAATCGTTGCCCCTCTTTACTCTTTTGGCATAAAACACAGCACCTCCAGCATCGTAGAGCTGTTGCACTGCTGGGGCCATGTTAAGTCTCCCTGTTCTGTGATACAGCATGTCTAAAAGCAGAAATGAAATTCAGATAATTGCATTTCACCACTAGCTGTTATAGTAAGTTATGTCAAAAGCTGAGACACAATTATCTGAGATGGGTTGTTAGTGCTGGACAGCTTCCCACTGCTGCAGACCAAGCAACAAAGGGCATTACCTGGTGAACTGTACCTGGTGAACTAGCATTTTTCGGTTGAGTACAAAACTACAGCTTAAGTGCTACCTATCGGTAAAGTGTAATAGCTTCTAGTTACTACCTTAACACTTAGCACAAGACCAGGCACTTGAACATGGATATCACCCAAACAATCCCATTACCTGCATTGCTGAATGCTGAAAGTCACAGTGTGCTGATTTGCAAAAAAAGCAGCTGTCATCCGTGATGGCTATTAGGAAGAGTTGCCATGTTTTCTCATTCTTTCTACTCACAGGGTGCTATGATCCCTATTGCTCAGGCAAACACTCAGGAAATAACACTCGAGCATTGTTTACTTCTGCGATGCAAACCAACATTTTTATGTCATCTCAGCATAGAAATCCTTCTTAGTTCTCTAACTCAGGCTGAATTCTTTCTAGCATATGTTTCACTAAAAATATATCCCCTGCTAGTCAAATTCAGTAATAAATTCTACTCATGTATTAGACAAGCGAACATATATTTGCTCTATTTATCTTTATGGTCTATAATCTATTTGCCTATATGGTCCTACAGTGTCACCATAGTATGACAGGAGGACATTTTTTTTTTCTTTTTTTTTACTATAGGGAACTTAACTACCATAGGATAATGCAGAAGTCACAATAAAACCTCATTAATTTTCCCTGAAATGTGTTGTTGCTTTATTGCTTACTGGAAAAACGATCATTTTCTTCCTCTCTTGAGAAAGCAGACAGCACTTGGACTACTGAAAGGGATGGATTGCTTAAATTTAAAAGAGACCATAGTGAATAAAAGGGTACTAAAGCACAGTTTGATATAGCTCTGAGCTGCAAGGGGTGGGAGGAATGTGGTTGCCATGTGAGTACTCTTGAGTTATGTGACTCCATAGGCAAGGCTAACAGTGAGGGAAGTGGGTAGAGCTCCCTTGCGCATCCTCTTCAGAATAAGAAATGCAAAGAAATGTAGCATCTCTCTCGCAGCGAAGCACTAGTATTCACTGAAGAGTTAAGGAGGGAAATACTATTTGCAGTACTGAGTTATCTCATCTAGTGTAGCCTCACAATGTCTGCTGGTGTAGAAAAACAAATGCTTTACAACAGCTGTTAAGACTACAACAGACTTGTCTCCCCGGCCCCATTATTGCTTGTGATGGGAAATATGAGCTGAAACAGCTGAACTGAACTGAAACAATTTTGTTTCATGCTTGCCACTTAACACAAGTGTTACTGTGCAGAGTCCCTGGCTTTCTAAAAGATTGCCACAGTTTTTAAACTGCTGATGTTGTTTTCAATATCAGACTTCAGATATCTCTCCTACTATCGAGGTAGAAGGTAGCTTGAATGTTTTCACTGTGAGTTAATGACAGAAGAAACTTTGGCTTAGCATTCTTTCCTAGAGGTATATCATGGCGATGTGTTGTGCTGTTGTGAGACATGCAGATCACTTGGATCAGTCAGCTAAGCTGACTCACACAGCCAGGCTGTAGGCCGGCTAGTCTCCTCGAGGGCTGCACGCGCTGGCTCCCTCATGGCCTGGGCATTCGGGCTGGAGAGCACCCGAGTCTTAGCTTGGTGTGGAGCTGGGTTGTGGCTGATGCATACCAAGAGCTCTGGGTTCCCTACTCTACTGGTAGTCAAAAAAGTTGTGGTTCCCATCCTTTGCTGGCCAGGTAAGAAATGTATTGTGACAAAATTACTTTTTTTGTGTGTGTGTCTGTTTTTCATTTTTTAAATTTTCTGTGTCTCTGATTGATTAACTTTTGAGGGTCTTGTCAACATCATATAACCACAAGCTGGAGACCACATACCTGAAGTGTTATACTGAGCTATAAACAACTGTTTATAAGGAGCGGGTAGCCTGTTGACAATACATTCTTTGAACTATTGGCTGTGCCAGAGTCATGCATCCGCAGAGGATGATCAACCTCCTTCAGAATCGTTTGCGTGCGTGACATCAACAACCTCTTTGTAAACTCAATCTCTCCAGACCCTTGGGACTAGAGCAGTTCAATTCCAAGCTCATTTTTGTCTCTAACTAAAATCTAAATATGCACAGATGTTTGGTGTTTTCTTCAGTTCCTGAAATTTTGAAAAATTTACATGACAAAGCTATTGATCCTTAAAGATCTTTGCATTGCTCAGTAAACTGTCTCAATTTGAACAAGCAGCAGGAGAGTGAAACTTTTTTCCTCTCTCACTGCAATCATTTTAAATTGATTTGCAAGAGGACATAGCAATTCAAGAAGCTTCCCTACTTTCTCATGGCAATTAGGAGAACTTTATTTCTCAGTATATTGTTACTGATGTCCCTTATTACCCTGAAACTATTCAGTTTATCTCTACCTAGCTAGTGTCGAACCATGATAATGGCAGGAGAAACAAAGTGGAGAAAATGTGTTTAAATTATGATTAAGGCAGTATGCTGTCTTAACAAAAATTGTAAATGAGCAATGCATATGACATTGTACAAATGTATAGAAAACAAAGAAAGCCTAGGATACTTTTACTTTTCTCTCCTATACACCTCTTTCTTCTACCTCTATTAATATTCCTTTCTTTTCCACCACGGCAGGCTACATTTATTGATTTGCCTTTTTTTTTTCCTTCAGCTTTCTTCTCACACATATGTTGAATGTAATGAGAGAATGGAGGGTAGGGTTACAACAGGGCAAGATAATTTTTATTCATGGAGATTACCCTGTCTTCTGTAAGACCTGTGGTAGATGAACTAGTGGCGAGAGTAAATGAAGGTTTTGGAGCTTCTCTTAGGTAGCCTGGCATCAAACTGAAAACAAGATACAATTTAATTCTGAAAACATATGCAACTACTAGGACAACATTTTAAATAACAGCCTACAAGCGCTGGCACAAAATGTCTTCGACTGGCAAAACAGAGCCCTCCCTGAGAGAATGGCAGGAGTTCTTTATAGAAACATACAGATTTTTTTTTTTCATTGCAGATTTTAATTGATTTTCCCTTGGCGACATAGCTTTATTTAAATACTTGTTATTTCTCAAATTATGACAGCGTGTTCTATTTTGTCAAGATTGTTTAGAATGTACACTTAGGATATATATTTTAGGGTAGATATTTTTAATAAATAAGGTTTAGATAGTTCTCTTCTGAAGCCAAATGAAATTATTCAAGTGAATAGAGATTTGACAGTGCTCTAACTTTGCATTTGATGCGTCTTTTGTCAGGACTGGATGCAACTGAGACTGGCTGGAGGCTGGAGGTGAAGAGGGTCATTATGTGTTCAGCAACACAACTTCTGTCCTACGAGATGACATAATGTTACATGCTGTATTTGCTTAGCTCTTCTTCTGCCTTTCTTATATCATTTTTGTCAGTTGTCTGTATCCTATGTATTAAAAAGTCTTTACTCAGTCACTGTAGGCTATAGGATATAGGACTATAGGACTATAGGATATAGGACTATAGGAAGTGGTTGTTCAGCATGGGTTATGCAGGGATCCTAAGGTGACTGTGCTCTTAAGCTAAATGTCTCACTTACTTAGGAGCCTATTTATAGATGGGATAAATGAGACCTGCCATGCAGAGTACAGATTACAATTAGAATAACTTTTTCCTGCTGCCTCTCACACTTTTCTTTACTGGGAAGTGGGGATAGCAGGAACAACAATGGTCTGGTTAGAAACATCCTTGCCCCTTAGAAAACAGAAAAAGGAAGGAGAGAGGATTTTATGTGTGTATTCCTCTTTATTTTAGAGTTTTCTTTTAAATGATTAATTTAATTGTTTAAGACGACTCATTTCTTTAGAGTAAGGTTGGTCCATCTGATTTTCAAGTTTATGATTATGTGGGACTAAAGTGCCCTCAGGATCTTCATCTGCCAATGATCTTAATTGCAGTTTGCTGTAATTGACAACTTATCCATTTCATCTCCTTCTTTCCACTAGAAAATTTAAAATGCTGACAGGCTAGTTCTAGTGTTTGGTAAAGTGCTAATTAAGGAGGAATTGGCAACTATTTTATAGTCAGACTGTGTTCTGTTTTTAAGCAAAGTATTACAATTAAACTCTTGGTATAACCATAACTAAACTTATGGTCCCTTCTTTATAGCTGGTGTATGTGTAAGTCAACAGAAGTTAGCCTTTCTCTGCTGTTTTACATCAGTCAGCAAAGAATGTGATTCATAGATCTTGTTTTCAGAGCTTTCAAGAAAATTACCTCCTTTCTCAAATACTCCAAAATAAAAAATGAACTTTTAAGCATATTTTGGCTTTAGTATTATAGTTTAGAATCTAGAGAACTAGTTGTGCTTTAGTTTTTCCATTCTAAAATAGTTATTCTTTATTTATTCTTAATGTATAGTCTGCTTAACAAACAAAAATAAAAGCATTAAAAAAAGGAAAAAATTCTGGAACAAAAATTTTAATTATTAATAATTATAATGATATCAAGGAGATTGATAGTTGATACATTTTTGAAAAGATTTGCCTCTGAAGTTCTATGTGGCACTGCAAATTCTGCATCTTTGGTGGAGATTAAAGCGGTTGGTTGTCCTCCTTCAGAAATATGCAGAAGGGAGTAGTTCAAATTCTGACCACACTTTGAAGTACCATGAAAGAGATACCTTTTCTGTCTTTGAAAGTCTCTAGAAAATAATCTTTTCCCTCCTTTCCCCAGAAAATCCCTAACCAACAGCCACTTTCTTGTTGCATCCTAAGCTAGACAAGCAGTTGTCTTGCCTCTGTAGCATTTCTAGAAGTTGTGAGGAACAGAGCAAAGGCAATTGTAGAAAATCATGCTATTCCTAGGCTCTACAATCTAGGGGGGAAAAAAAAGCTTCTGTTTTTCTGTTTCTCTTTCTTTCCTTCACTGTCTTTGTCCTCTTCACCCATACCTCCCTGATTTCCACTATCTGCTTATGTGATTGACACCTTTTGGTTCTGGGATTACCCTCTGAACTCTCCAGAGCAGAAATGCATTGTCATTGTTTTACTTTATTTTTTAAAACTTTCCAGATGATGGAAATCACTTAAATAATGACAGCATAAATTTTTCTAGTGTTTTTTTTTTTTTTCTTTTTCTTTTCTATTATTTTTCCTCAGACTGAAGGCTGACCAAGCTTTGATGGCTAGAAAGGACAACAGAGTATGTCTTTCACTCTTCTTATTGGTCTTTGGATGCCCTGAAGCTTAGTGAAAATTTCAGATAAAAAACATCATATTATTCTGTGAGCTTCAATGGATGTATTTTCATGTACATTCATGGCATCTTGGCTGTGCCAGACTGCTCAGTTGAACCTTTGTGCCAATCCAGCAAAAGATGGATAATGTGCAGACTGAGAATGATGAGGAAAATAAAATTTACACAAAAGGGGGATGGACGTTCCAAAAAAATCAGACAAAGAAAAAAAGGAAAAAAAAAAAAAAAAAGAGAGAACTGCTGAACTGATGTTATAGTGTA
Organism: Crypturellus tataupa; assembly: GCA_034781795.1. Classification (NCBI taxonomy): domain Eukaryota; kingdom Metazoa; phylum Chordata; class Aves; order Tinamiformes; family Tinamidae; genus Crypturellus; species Crypturellus tataupa. Next base: position 1,495,418 of record JAWLRI010000974.1, read on the forward strand.
CACAGAATCAAAGCTTGCATTTAGACAACTCCAGATGGACAAACTTGCAACAAAACCTACAAGCTGTGGCTCAGTGGTCATGACTGGCCCATGGGGAGCTTGAAGTTTTTTCTGTGAAATGGAAGAAAGTTGGAGACATCATAAAGCATCAGCATTAATCTTTCAAGAACATATTGAATATCTTGCACCAGACAGGGACAGGTTATTCTCTGTGTTATCACAGAAAGTTCCATTAAGCATGCTGTGAGGTAGTCATGGTGGATCACTGCACCAAACTATGCTTGAGTTATTATGTGGTAATTTGCATTGACACTCCAGCTACAGACAAAATCTCCCAGATGTCTGAAGGAAAGGAACTCAAACAAGAAATACACAGGTTGCGGAAGGAGGAGAGGAGGGAAATAAAGAATGACAGGCTCATCAGCAGCCAAAATTAGCCCTGGAAGGGATAGAATTTACTTCTTCTCTGAAGAGGAAGGGTTGTTTTTCTTCATAGGAGGGTAAAAAAAGGAGATAAGAAGTACTACTTAGGGGGATGTTAGCGCAGATGTAAACATGCTTAAGGGAAACTTAACTTGAAGATAGAGGCATGCCTTTTTATCATGGAAAGGAAAGGTTGAGGTGAGAAAGGGGGGCTGTACTGCCTCCTAATGGTTTGCCTAGTAGCAAAGGTTGTGCACACAGATTTATGTATCGCTCAGGTACTGCTATTTTATATATATATGTATATACCTGTATGTTTATTATATTGATCTTCATATATCGAATCAAATAGCATGAGAGAATACCCAGGGTGGATTAGGTCTGGGATGAAGTTTAGTGGCTTGTCTCTGACCCAAGCTATGCAACATGGGTGAGAGAAAGGCCAAAGCACCCAGCTTTGGGCAGGAAGAAGGTCGTGTGCCCTCCATCATGCAAAGACTCACCCAGGCTGCCGGAAGCACTCCTTCCTGCATGTCTAGTTCTTATGGTGACAGTTCTCGGTATCACTGCAAACAATGCCTGCTCTGGATTTACTTGTTTTGTCCTGTAGCACATTCAGAGATGCCTTCAGTGCAGGGCTTGACAGGTGGCAAACAAGAATGTGATAACTGGTTCTTGATGGGGGTAGGGAGTGTCAGAGAAGCAGGGCAAGGCAGTCTTTTAAAATGGGAAAATTCTTGCGAGTTTCTAATGAAAAACACAGGCTCTGTAACCATAGAAACCTGATGGTCCAAGGATAATGCCGAACTTCTGATAAATTTCTTTTGTTTAGCATAAAATGTTTTTCTCCTGGAGAAAGAGATACAGTATAGATAATGTGTAGTAATAACACTGATTTGCCTTCTGTACTTCCTTATGCTTGTAGGTCTTGGAGTCCTTTATAGAATTCTTACTCCATTTTACAAAAAAGGAAACAGAGACCAATGGAAGCAAAGTTGGTTTCCCTAGGATCACATTGCAGGATCCACAAATGAAACAAACCAAAAAGAAAAACAAACCAAAAAGAAAAAAAAAAAAAACCAAACAAAAAAACCAAACAAAAAACCCCACTTTTCTGAAGTTAATCAGGAGTGACTTTAAGAGGGACTATAGTGCTTACAAAAAAATTTGTGGGTATTCCAGCAAAAGTTATGTGAGATGTGATATGTTTTCCAACCACAAAGATACTGCACTCAGTCTTCTGCTCCTTGCCAACCTCTGTACCTTTTCAAGATGTGTTATATACATCTGTTTTAGCAACTCTGATGTATCCAGACTCTGAGCAACTGTCTAGATGTATTTCCCATGATATAGGCTCATATAGGCTTCTATAGGCTGCCTGTCAGTTTCCTCTGCTTTTGGTGTCTGAAGTATATAGATTTTTTGGTGTCAATCTGGGAGTCCCTACATGCTGCAGTCACACTATTAGAAGAGAGACAGACAGAGACAGCACCAAATGGCCATGATGTGAAATCCAAAGAGGCAAACTTCCAATAATGCTTTGGTATAACACCTAAATATTCACTCAAGATGAAGGACTAAATCCTATCCTTCATTTCATCTAATAAACTCCACTGACTTTTGCTAGTTTTAAAGAAGACACAAATTTTCAATTAAAAAAATGTAAAGGCGAATTTCTATAAAAAGCTAACAGTAACACAGTGAGATAGTCAAAACAAGATAGGTTTTTTTGCAGAAAGCTGACTAGTCTTGCTGGCTTGTTGGTCTTAGTGAACAGCAGAGATCATATATTACAATGACAAGAAACTAAGGAAGAAATGTCACTAATGTGTTGTCTGGAAATATTTACAAGGAATCTGATCTGTATCTCATGTTCTGAAAATATCAGCAGTGCAGAGGCATTTTGTTTCAAAACTCAGAATAATTGCACTTAATCTGGGTAAGTAATTCTTTCTGTGAGAGAAAATGTTGATTAATGTAAGAGTGTAAACAGCCCCTGCCCCAACCATGAACGAGTCTGCACATAGGAAAAAATATTGAGAGTAAACATCCACAGATATGACATAGGATGAGATAATTAGTAATTAATGATTTGGCAATTACAGAAGTAAACAAGCTTGAATCACATAGCAGCCTTTCACTCAATGAAGCAACTCATTTTTCATGCATTCAAGTTAGAAACAAGACTTTTCTCTTTGGAAACCCTTTTGATTTTGATGCATTATAATGTATACAAAATTCTGACTTTTAGAAGCATTCATAAAGCCAAAGGTTATATTTATGCAAAAAAAAAAAGCCCCTAAACTCCCTACACTCTCACATAACCACAGAGAATAATTTTTATCTTAATTCAACAGGAATCCCTTTAGGGCCTTGTGCACAAGGGCTGAGATGAAAAGAGGTCATTTAAACCCTGACAAATCAAATACTGAACACCATAAAAATTAGGTACTTGTCTTATTAGGATAACTCAGAGGGCCAAACTAGGGTTGCCACATTCCCTGTCACGTTGTGGGAGAAACGTGTTATATTTCCTTATAAAGATGATTCACAGTGAATGGAGGCATCTGGCTGCCTCGGAAAATGATCTAGAGAAACCTCTCTTGCAAGAAGGCTGTTCACAGCCAGCAGTAGCAGAACAAGCAGCACAACCTGAATTCCTCCTTCTGCGCAGTGAATCCATGAGTTGTGCCTGCTCTTTGGTAGTATGTATTATATAGCCTGACGATTTCAGCACTCTCACGATGGATAAGGCTTTTAATATCTTCAAATTAGGGAGGGATTTAAACCATAATCCTGCTTTCTGGGTGGTAAGTCTCTCTAGTGACCAGCTGTGTGCACCACTGCCACACATCCATTAGCCGTGAGTCTTAGAGACAGAGACGAAGCCTGTTGTGCTGCCAACGGCGGGGGTGTTTTCATGAGGCTACGCGCCAAGGGCAAGAAAATATAAGTACCTGCAAAACTGTGTACACTGAGTGGGCAGTAGCTTGTGCCTTGCTTTGGATCATTTGATCTTAAGTACTAAGTTACACCTACTGGCTATTTACATATTCCACTGCAGGCTTTTTGTACCTTATCCTTAACTTCTGCTGTTTTGCTACTGCTCTGTCAGAATCTCATAAGGTGTTGAAATTGTTTGACTAATTAATAATTCAGAGATCAAATGGAATTTCAAACCTTTTTTTTTTTCTCACCTTTGGCCTTTAAGTGGAGATCAGGTGTGTCAGTTCCTTTGGGTTACATTCAGTGCATCTCCTCTTCTTTTAGTGCCAATTTGAAACGTCTGGTTTCTGCACCCAGGAAGAAAAAGAATTATTATTAAAAAAAATGCTTTTCACACTGTCTTTGAAATGTTAGTGTCTATAGAATTAAAAACCTATTTTCTATTCTGACAGGCAAATGATTAAATTACCCTGTGTGTCCCTCTTTGGCCTCTGTTTGAGCTGTCTAATTGTTGTGAGCTGGCTAACAGCATCAGATTTTAGAAGAGGCGTGTGAACATGGGGCACCTTTCTTTCTACAGATGCATATGCGAATCTTTATACCCCCCAAAAAAAATCAGTTCTGAGGCAGTGAACGTAATAAAATAGCAGACTGATAAAGTCTTCTGTGATAAAGGAGTTAAATTTCTGTAAATAGAGTGTTTATTTTCTATGAGGAATGAAAATATCCATGAGTCCCTCTTCTTTACCAGGATTGTAAACAGGTATTTCCCATTGTACATCACACTGTACCCACTGAGCATAGAGGCCACATTTTTCCTGGATAGCAGACTTTTTCTAGCCCCTTCCAAGAGGCTTTCTTTGCTTTTGTGTAATGCCTGGAATTCTGGCAACCATTCTTGAAAACAAATTCCTTCTTTAATGAGGAATATAGGTAGCTAACACCAGATTTCAAAATGGAATATTGAAAAAAAAAGAACTGTTCAAAGGAATATGAATGAGTTGCATTCCATGTCATGCTGTAAAACTACATAAATAAATAAAAAAAAATCTGAGAATAATTCTGTACAGTTAGAATTTGAATTTCCATGGAAGAGCACCAGGGTTACTGTACTTTAGAAATGAGCTGGATACACTTCAGAATGTGTGTGTGTGTGTGTGTGTGTGTGTGTGTGTGTGTGTGTGTCTGTGCGTGCTCATAGGAGGCTGGTGGGGAAGAAGAAACAAGGTGCAGCTTGTTCTTAGAAACAAGAGACCTGAGAAAGGTCATTTAGACCCATGAGTCCACAAATGCAAGCAAGCAAGAGGTAGAGGATTTATCAATAAAATTCTTCGAGTTAACACTCTTCCACTATTATTCTTCTCTCATCCTACTCAGTGTGATTCCACTGAAAAAAATAATAGAGATATGAATATTTTTTATGACTCCTTAAAGACTTACTAAATGTATAAAAGACAAAATATCAAAAACTGTGTGTACCCTGGAAAGAGCAGAGGAGAAAAAAGAAATTTTGGAAGTCATGTTAGCCCACAAGTTCAATTTAGTTGGGATGTTTCAATTTGGTATATTTTAAATATATTTTTTCATTTCTGTTCAAAAGCATTGACTAATAAATATTTCTGTGCATTTTTTGTATGTTAACAGAATAAGGAGATCCACATTTTACTTAGCAATTTATGGGATTTTTATTTTCTTTCTTTCTTTTTCTGTCTTTTCTATGACACTCATTATTTTATAATTTTTTAAAGAAAGCCTTTCAGGCCTGGTGACTTATTTTGACACGATTTTAGCTGCCTGAAATTTCTCTTCAGTTATGTCTCCTTATAGCTCACAAATGTACTAAGTATTATGTCTGGAGTATTTAGTGATGGATACAACCTGTGTCACCTAGTCCATCAGTGCTGTCATTTTTGGTGTACTGACTATTTTCATATAGTTTTTCAGAACAAATTTAAAATCCATTTCATAACATTTCTATTGTTTGCTGCAGTTTCTATTACCTAATTCCTATTCGACTGTCAACTTTGATGCTTCTTTTTACCTTATCAACAAAATCAGGATATGGCCAATTTTTCTCCTGTTTCATAGGAGTTCTTTTTTTTTAACTTTAAGTATCAGTAAAGAGACATATTTAGCCAGTCTAGTTCTGCTCTGAAATTCTCACACTTCAAAAACATTTATGTAAAATGGACCAGTATTGTAACTTCCTTGTTCTTTATTTCAGATCTTGGCATTTAGAATCAATTTGATCTTTACTTTTTTCTAAAAAAAAAAAAAAAAAAGGCAGAATTCTGAAGTGAGGCAATAGCTTCAGAACTATTATGATAGCATTCATAATGATTTCAGTTTCAGGATAATTTCAGTTTGCTTATGTTGGAGTTCTAAAACACTCTTGCACTTGTGCTTAGGCATCTCTGCAGCTAAAGGAAGAGCTACAAATTTCTCCAGAGAGGAGCAGGCAGTAAACACTGCTGTGTTGACTTGGAACAAGGGGTAGAGCATCTACAGGAGACAGAGACATTCTGAAGCAGCATGACAGCCTCAGACATGAGATCACCATCTTGCCCATATACATTCTCAGAATAAAACAAGCTCAAGAAATCATTTTTTTAATTAGTATTATTACTATTTAGGTGACCAAAATTTAGGTTTGTAAGCTTAAGTAAGAAATCCCAGGCTGCCATCTATGCTGCCTACCTATGCAGACAGCTCTATAGCCACCAAGCAGATAAATATGCAAAGAGGACCATTCAGTTCATACCAAGATACACCCCTACCATAGATCTGATAAACTACCAACAGAAGGTGCTTGTCTTCATCTCTTGATTATAAATGGAACATAGGGTCAACTAGGACTTAGGTATCTAAATTGAAGATGTCAAAAAATCGCAAAATTAATTCTATCCCCTTTTAAAAGTTATGCAAGTGGTTTTACATCCCCCAGAGTACAAAATTTAAATTTGGAGTAGATAAAATTTGGGACTAACATGGTATTAGGGATATGTCTGTATTCCTGTTCTTAGTCTGTTAGTCCTTAAGCTTATTTTTGAGATTACTCCTGTCAAGTTTTTGTGATAACTCTGCCAGGAATCAAGAACTTTTTATGTCAAAAGTGTTTTTGTGATATCAAAAGTATTTCCTTTCCAAGTTCATGATAAAGAGTTGATATCTTCAAAGCTTTTGGCAAATGATTGGCTTAGAATGACTTTTAGATTACGGTTCATTTGCAGTATCGCTTTTACTGATGTTAGATTGTATCCTGTGTGCATGTAGGTAAATTATGATTTAAAATGATTTAAATATGATTTATGATTTAAAACTGGAAACTGGAAGACTGGAATTTATCCTTTCAAAATAAGAAATTGGATCTAAGAAATCAAAACTGTTCCTCTTCAGTGTTTTAATTTCCAGAGAACTAAGTATATCATCTTCAAAATACCAAGACCGTTTAACTAAGTGCTTTGTTTTCATATAAACAGGTATGCGACATCCTATTCTGAACTGGAGTTAATAAGAAAACTGCATTCTACTCCCATGTCTTTGAAGGTCCAAACAAAGTCTATGTGATACTAATAGACACTAACTATTTATGTGACGCCAATGTACTCTGCGAGGATGTACTGTCTGCTTATGAAAGAGAGTAAGTAAAAAATGCTACTAAAAACCTCACTAGATGGTGAGATGGAATCTCATCTCAAAAACATGGAGAGACCTTGCAATCAGTCAGACACAAAATCATTATTTTCATAACTGCAGTTTGTTGCTTCTCCAGTACTTAAATAGGCAGATACACACAACATACTTAGGGGAGTTAATAAATAAAGGATGCATCTAAACTGTTCATTAAATAGGCAAGGAGATAGCTGATCTTACAATGTCAAGTTTCCCAAGCTTTTTATAGGCAGAAATTACTCGGGAAGAAATATGTAGCTGAGTCTAGATTTGTATTTTTTTTTCTAGTCTGATGCTTGTACCTGACTCTGCAATCTTAGGGTAACTAACAGCTTGACATTTAGAAAGAAGTGAATCGGAATCCTTATATTGTACTCTGTGGAAACTCTGAAGGAAGTTTGTAAACAATAGTGATAAAGGCTTTAAAAATGAAGTTGGAGATAGAAGATGAGATAGACTGGATTTAATTTTGCACATGCAGTAGAACATTTTCAAGGGCAGAAATAATTAAGTGTTTAAGCAATATCCATGATTATCCATGCTAAGGGAGAAAGGAGAAAAAATGTCAGGGAATATACTCTCTGAAGACTCTTAACATCAAATGACTCTAAACATTAAAAAGAGGGCAGTGTGCAGTGCCTTTGCAGTGATGAGTAGGTGACATAAACCCTTGCAAACATAGGCCCATACCCTAAAGCGAGTTTGGAACAGTCAGGCCCAGATCTCATTTCGAGGTGAGTATCATTCAGGGAAAAAGAATTCCTCTAGAACACAAATAATGCTTGGCAGTATTCCTCCAGGGAGCAGTGCCTGCCTTAGCTCAGTATCTGGGTAATTTCTCCCCTCTTATCTACTTACAATTTTAGAACAGCAAAACCTGTAAGGAAGCTGGAAAAGTCCCAAAACAAAAGAATGTTTGAAGTATTCCTTTGCTATTTGTTTCCTGGTTTGTATGAATTTTGAGTTTTTGAGGTTTTTTTACTTGACAACTAAGACTTGTTCTTAAAAGTTTTGTTTTAAATTATTTCATGAATTTATCCATGTTTTTCTTTGCTCCATTTTTTTCCTAACTTGAGTTCAAATACAAGAGGATTTGAATCTGGTCAAAAATATCAACTCACGATCTTTGCTTCTACCTGCTTGCAGTAAACACAGAAAATCAGAACTGAAATAAAAATTGAAGCAAAACACGGCTATGTCATGTACATGAGGATCTTATTCTCAGATGATTTTCAAGTTGCAATATAGTGGCTCAGGCAGGGAAAATAACCTAGGTTATTTTATAAGATTGTTTTTAGTCTTGTTATTTATTTTGCTTCCATTGTTTTGGTTGTGGTTGAGCTTTGTGCTTTAGGAGTTTCAATTTGAACCCAGAAGCTCTAAATGAGTTTGTATCACTAGTGGTATTTTTAAAATTATTTCTCAAAAGTGTAATTAATTTGGACATTACTTAAAATAATTTTTCTTCTGTCTTTAACTTATGTTCAAATATATTTTAACTTCAGATGAATATTTAACATATGGCAATCTGAGCTACAATGCTTGTCCAAAAGTTTGTCTGTTTTCCCCAACTACGTAAGTTGCTTCAATAAATAGCGTTACTTACCTCAAAGCTTTTTGCTTTGCTTGCACATTATCAGTGTTGACATCCAAGCATGGCAAAAGCCAATGGGAACTACTGAGTTTCCTGGTAGCAATATTTTATCCTATAAGTAAAGAAACAAAAGTGATTGTAAGAAAACCTTAATAATAATAGTAACATGAAATGCTGAAGTGGCTGACTGTTATAGCTGCTAAGCGCTTTCTGTCCCGCTGGATGCTGGAGTGGGACGTGCAGTTACAAGGACTCCATCTGCCTGGCCACGGGAGCCAGAACAGCAGGAGTTACCTGGGAGTAGGCAGTTCTCATTTGGTCTTTTGAGCTTGGCAACAAGTATGTATGCAGCATTGTACAAACCACTGCTAATGTACTGATAAAATCTTATTTGGGGATTTTTGCTAGTGAGGTCTCTGATGCCAGTGCATCTTTCCTAGTGGAAAATGAAGAGAGCAAGTGCTAGAACGCTTAGTGCATACACTGAGTCTTGCAGAAGTGTATTGTGTATAAGCTAGAATGAAATTTCAGGCGCTCAGGCAGACAACATACAGATTGTTTCAAAATAACAGCAAATGAACTAGCCTGTTTACAACTCTCAAAGACATCTGAATATCACATATCTGAAAAGCTTTGGAATAGCAAAGACGAGTTTATTTTTGCAATGGTGGGCAATATAAAGAAAGATAAAATAAGAATGACAATATAAACCTTCGCCAGACTCCTTTTATTCCCCTCTCTTTTGGAAAAAAAAATATATATATATATTGTTCTTACTCATTTTTCTATAAGGAACAAGGATGACTGCCAGAGCTTGAGGTCATAGGAGATAACAGTGAAAATTAGTGAATGTTGGGAGTACACAGAGAACAGAATCTGTCTTAGCCTATATCTTAGCCTATCTTAGCCTCAAAGAGTCTAATTTTGGCCCTCCTGACTCTATCTTCTTACTCTAGAAATGGCTTCTGATACTCCACCTCACTCTGGGTTCAGGGTAAAGGGAGTATGCATGTCTTTTTTTTGTAAGAGGAAAATGCTACGTGAAGCTCTGTGCATGTCTACAGCCCTTAGAAGTAGCAATCTCTGCCAAGATGCTCCTAGATTCTTACTTTTCTCTCAAACACCACTGTATCTGCAATAGCCCGGAGAGGCTCAGTAAGTGTAAAAACCTGATTTGCTTTCAGAGGCACCTAGTTTTGATCCGTGTGGTCTTCAAGATCAACTTAGGATCTGCACTTACAGCTTCCCTGCCTGAAGAGCCTCTCAGACCTGAAGGCAGCATTGGGGTGGTCAAGCCGCATGATCACTGCCTCCACCTCTTCTCAAAGCCTGAGAAACTTCAAGCAGGCATGTCCACACTTCTCCTTCCTTATTGCATGGAATGTTACTTCCAGGATAGTAGACAAGTATTTTTTTTTCTGAAATATTTGGAATATTTTTCTTTTATATTAAAATATCGTAATTCTTTTATATATTTAATCATCAGATTAAGTGCATTTTAAAGAGGCACAAATTTACTTTCTGAAACAGCAACTGACATTTCCCTGAAAAAAAGGGGGGGGGGAAAGGAGGAAGGAAGGAGGAAAAAGAAAACCGTCCCTGAGATGACAGAATGCAACAGTAGGAGGCAAGCATTCAGCTGGCAGTTACTTACTTCCTGGCATGCAATTTTAATTAAGGAGTCAGCATGTCTGCTACACAAGCCCACAGGAGGCAGTAACTAAAAATGACTTGGAAAATGTCTATGGATAAAAAGGTAAGAGAAAGAAACAAAGGTACCGTATTTCAGGAGGCTAATTGAGTATGTTCATCCCTACTTTGTCAACATAAGTCCTAACACAGAGTGGAATGCAGGCACAAATTGCTGTATCAAAGAATGCATAGCAGTGACTTTTTTACAGAGTATGGTCAGAGGTCCATTATTGATTCAAGCTAATCCAAAGACAGCATCTAATTCTTTGGGCAGGTCAGCATTTGCACCAGTTTTCACCTTTGTGCAGTGAGGTTTTGTCTCTCCTTATTCTAGGGACATTCCTTTCATAGCAATTATGCCTTTCATTGGGCAGTGGAATTGACCAGTACGCAGGAAGCAGAAATGACCTGTTCAGGAGTCATATTCTGAGAGATCAATTCATATTCAAAGGAGATTGCTTTAAATCATCTTTAATAATTTTTCATAAATCCATTTTTTCTCCTAGTATGATGATTTTTTCTTCTTTTCACAGATCCAATCACCAGGACACAGAGACTGATTCATATCCTGTACTTTCAACAACCATTATTAATCATACAAACATCTTTCCAAAGAGGTACTGCAAATCCTTCACTGAAATCTCATTGTTGGCTGATACTTTCTTCGCTGACAGAATATTCAAATATAGCACTGAGGAATAAAAAGGAGTGAGTTCATCCATTTGTCTTTTTTTATTTCTATACACATCAATCTGAAGGCTCTGGGACAAAAAATAATTTGTGAAAGAAAAGCAAATTAATATGATATGACTTAAATTTAGAGCTATGAGTATTGTGGAGAAAAGAACCGGTCAGCTATTTTCAGTCTTTCTGTCCTTGTGTCACTTCCACTTATTAAAAGCCCTTTGGCTAGCAGATATATAATTTATGCTTATGATTAAGTAAATTGCAGGGTGAATGTTAGAGTAGTACTATGACAGAACTAAAAAATCTTTCAAACTTTCTTTTTGCTTCTAAAAAATACCATTTAACAGGCTCATTATGGGTAGAAAAGTATTTCTGAGAAGATGTTGCTTTGGACGAAACAGTATTTGATCAATCAGTAATGAATTTCTCCCTCCTTCTGTTTAAATGCGTTTATGAATTGGAATTGATTGGGTAGTGTTCAGAACAAGATGAGACCATGGTGTGAATTTGTAGAATATCTCTCTGCTCCATTCCTCTGCAGCCCCAGAGAATGGATCAGAAAGATTCTAATGTCAATACTTAAGATTTTGATGTCTTGCTCATATGAACAGAATTCATAAGCAAGTTTTGTTTTTCTTTTAAGCTAAACTGTTGGGAGAAATTTTCCTTTCCTTTTACTGAGCATAAGAGAAAATAGCCTTGATATTTTTTTCTCATAGCTCTGAGAAATTCAGACACAGACTAGAATAGCATGAAGATTTCTGTAATTTGAACCAACTGACAATATTCTCTTAAGGAGCTTCCTGAAATTTGCTCTAGTTTATTCACTGTCATTTGCTTCTCCTACCTGTCTTAAACTATAAAATGTCCTGAAGGAATTGCAGAAAGGGAAGTGTAAAGACACAGTAGCCAGATTTATGTCTCTAAGGAATATCCAAAAGAGTACTTGTAGACAAAAAAAATGGAGAAGACATTATCAAGAAGCTGTACTGCTTCTAAGTTTTGCTATCAAAACACTGCAGTGTTCAGTGTTTTGTATCTGTGGGATGGGTTCTGCACAGCTTGGCTGCTCTGTACACCTGCCTCTATCCATGGGGGACTTTTGGTTGATGACATTTGTCAAAATAGCTTGCTGTGCTATCTTAAAGCAGTCTAAACTTCTACACATCTTAATGCCAACCATCTTAGCTAGAATGTCCTCTTGATAATCTCTCTCCCTTAAGCGTGGAGGAGCCATTTCAGAAGACTGAAACTGTGCTTTCTAGAGTAGGGGACCAAGAAAAGTCTGATGAAACTTTTGGTGACATTTCTCTCTCAACTAGAAAGAGATTCTATTCAACTGGATTAATGGACAAAACCTATATTGTAGTTAGCTCAATTTGATTATAAGTTTTTCATTTAGAGAAAAAACATGTAAATGACAGCCTTTTAAATAGCTTCTTCTTTAGTCCTTACTTTTCCTTAGTAGAGTTCAGAATTTAATTTTCTTTGAACAATAATAGTGTTTTTAAAGGTGAAGTACTTCCTGTAAACATGAAGAAGGGGCAGGTGTCCAAAAGAGGCTACAAAATTCTTATTAATATAACTTAGGTAAAACCAATAGCAAGCCTACAGTCCTTCTTATCATTTTTCATGAAGACATGAAAACGTTCTTTTACAAGATATATAACTGCCTTCAAGCAGTTTTAATTTGCAGCAGCAGAACCTGTTCCACTCATCACCATATTGCAGACTGTGTGGCTCCTGGCTATATGGCAGCAATAATATTTTCATATGGATGAACTGCTCTTGATTAATTTATTTGTAATGGAAATCTCAAGCTGACTTCTACTTGCATTACAACTGCAAGTGTAGACCATGGTCACACCCCAATTACCTAATCACATGTTCACATACATAATCACTTTTTGCATATCATCAGCAAATGCTTACTGCTTCTCCAAGCAGTAAGCTATGAAGAGGCAGATGAGAGGACTTGTCTCTTCTATACTCACAGTTGTTCCCCACCGCTCTACTCTGGTGTGCACAGAGGACAGAAAAGCTGGGAAAGGGAAAAGAGATTCAGTCTTGTGGCACTGGGTATGAGGAGAGGGGGCTGAGAAGATCAGCAAGAGCTTTAGGGCACATGAACCACAAGCTAACCATTCTCTCTAGGCATGACCAGTAAAGCTGCGCTGGGAAGGAAGACCCTAGGGAAGGGAAGAGCATTACATTAAATTCATCACTGATGACAGACCTCCAACAGGATTTGCAGAATAGTTCACAATAGTTTGAATAATTTCCAAATATATTGATTTTTCTTAAATGCGTAGCCATGATATTCACTAAACAGATTGACCATGAGGCAGCAGTGTGCCCTCGTGGCCAAGAAGGCCAATGGCATCCTGGGGTGCATCAAGAGGAGCGTCTCCAACAGGTCGAGGGAGGTGATTCTACCCCTCTACTCAGCCCTGGTGAGGCCTCATGTAGAGTATTGTGTCCAGTCCTGGGCCCCACAGTACAAGAAGGATGTGGAGCTGCTGGAGAGAGTCCAGCGCAGGGTCACGAGGATGATCAGGGGCCTGGAACATCTGCCCTGTGAGG